>JAOXYF010000007.1:15365456-15395735 GCA_028565775.1 Sternarchorhynchus goeldii
GGGGTCTAATTACCCTTTCTCTTCAATTACCAATCAAGTCACTGGATCAACCAATTTGTTGTTCCAAAAAAAAGTCTTAAAGCCTCCTTTAAAGACTTTGGAATAACTGCAGTTCACTGCAAATTGTCTGTCAAGTAGAGTTTGAATGTCAGCCCTGCAAGGCAAGAAAAATCCAAACAGAACGAGCATGGAACACATTTAATAAGATTTGAGTCTCACAGGCTGCTCCTGCCCCTGCCCTCTTCTGGAGCACCCATGTCCAGTGCTGTAATGGCCGCTGAAGGGAAGAACTGATCCACTGAAACAAAAGTTCCCTTAAAGTAGATGGATCCTTGGGCAGGCAGTTATATCATTAGGATCGATGGCACCAATGTATTATTAATGATTCATAAAATGAGATCCAGGAGGACTATTTTAAATGCACTTTCCATTATGGTGCATGACATCCACAGCCTCCAACAATTCTGTAAGGGACTGACCCTGCCAAAAAACATTAGCAAGGCTAATTATGGATGAAAGCTAGCATTATATCTCACCTACATAGGCTAATCTCCCCAGCTAATCTAAAAGACTGATACTAACCAGCACCCCTAATGGTTTTTTACTCTTATTTACAATATTAAGTGGTAATCGAGTGGTTGAAGCACAGCTTTAAACGTGTAGCAACACTAAGCTCTATAAGCCGTATAGCGGTCCTGCCAGTCTCCATCCTTGCTTTGATTATGAGGATTGGCTGATAAGTTTAAAAACTAAAAAAACACTATACTTTGCTGTAACAGTAGCATTAAAGTTGAGGTGATCCTGCACCACAAATGAAGAAGTACCTAGTTCAAAAACATTTAGGTTCAAATGTTAATTAGCTATATAATCCGTTTTCCCAGAATAATTCAGGACTGTTGCCTATCTCACAGGGACAGGGGGGTTTGTTTATTTTGACCACATTATTAATTTCAGACATTATTATTGCCTCTAGTGATTTAGTTTGAATTAGGGTTTGACAGAGGCGAAAGTCATCATCAATCTATTCTAGAGAACAAATTCAACCCTCTCCTGCATGACAAATACATATTCAAACACTGATATTAAACCAGTGGAAAATTATATGCATTGTGTTCACATCCCTGACACACCGACATCTGATTTGCTTGCAGGCATTGTCTTTAGGTTGTGTCACACACACACACACACACACACAGTGTGCAAACGCAGGCATAAGAGATATTCCATTAGACTTCTGCGATTAATTTCACCACAGATTAGTCATCTCTAAAGTAATAATCAATTATTCTTCTCATTGGGAAATGCAGCCAGTGAAGAGGGATGGGTAAGTCCTGTGGCAGAGTTACTGAGCAACACACTCCAGATCCACCTGTGTGCATGTGTGTGTGTGTGTGTGTGTGTGTGTGTGTGAGAGAGAGAGAGAGAGAGAGAGTATGTTTAACAAATGTAAAGAATGCAAACATCTTTTAAGCCAAATTCTGTGGTTCTACTCTAAATTGTACCCCAACCCTAGGACTTCATTAACTGAATTTACTTTGTTAATTCACTTTTATATACATTCATAGACATTTAGGATTTGACCATAAGGGTGTGATATCAGACATCACAAATGCATTATTTGACCAAAGGTCATAATTCAGTTCCCAAAGGCAAACAGGAATATATGTTTATAAATACCTGTTAATACACATATGCTAATACTAGTAAGGAATACTTGCTTATATATATGTATATATGCTAATAGGAATCCAATCTAAAGGTGAAGTTGAGGCCGTATATAATATAAGAAACTGGTAATATAAATAATGTTAAAGTAGGAAATGATTTGTTAAAGTACAAAAAAAGGAACATGTTTGCTGCATCCTATCCTGAACTGCAGGAGGTTTCTAGAAGCATCTAAAATCAACTTTATCTTTCATGATTTCATTGTTTTTACTTACTTTAAATACTAGAATTTCATGTGTTTGACTGTATAATGGCCACAGTGGTTCGTTGAAGTAAGGGAAGTGTGGATAGGATAGAAAGTCTGAGAATGGGACAATGATCTGGACAGGAACAGGCTGGAAACCAGCTGGAGGTAATGGTGAAGTTTTCACACCACAATCATGTCCAAACACACACAGACACACACACACACACAGAGTCTAGGTTATTAGCTCAGCTGAACAAAGCAGCTACTCACAAAACCCCAGTGTTCCAGTCTGGCATTTCTGCCTGACTGATGAGGGAAGAAATGAACAGATGAACAGAAAACTACTGCCAAGGACATGAAAATGAGATCTGGAACGTGGTACAAAGAAGAAAAGACTGGGGTCAATCCCGTGCGTTATTAGTCTGACTCGGCCCTCTCAAATCACAGGAGCTTGCGCTGACTTTGAGGTTCGGGTCATGATTACAGCACCATATTCCCAAAACGCTGCCGCAGCACACAGAACATCACCGGACAGAAGCAACACCAGGGATCTCCTCATCCAGCCACTCAGACCGAGAAGGAAGATTTACTGCAGCAGTTGTGAGGAAAGTCCAGTATGTCTGGGATTGTGTAACCTGATCATCACATGGAATAAAGGGCTTCAGGTGAGCAAATATAAAACAGCCATTGGATGATTAGTTTCATGCTTATGGCAAAGCGTTCTTTATTGTCTTTAATAATAATAATAATAATAATAATAATACACATTTTAATCTATGCTGCATTTTCTGGAAAGCAGGTGATAAGATAAACTGCTACAGATGGAATATTTGCCTTTTCCCAATAAACCTGCAATAAACTCTCCACTTTATGTTCCACATCCTCGTGAGCTCCCTTATTAAAGCTTCTACACGCACTTCATAACACTCCATCCAGCTCAATCATGAGCCACTGCAGCGCAGCATGGGTCTCGACAGATAAATGCAGTAAGTGACCTTTAAAATGAAAATCACACGACATTTATTCAAAGACCTTGGGTTACCTTTTTTTCCCCCTCCTACCACACCTTCCTCTCCCGTATTTTGTTCACTTTCCACTTATTCAGTGATCCCTTTCTGTGAGACACCTGTGGATACTGCCTTACCTCAACATAGGTGGTCTGTACACAAAAGACTCGATCTTTATAGAGGATTTCCATATTTCTTTCCTCCATCTACAATCGATAAGCCTGCAGCTTCTGTGGGGTGATACAGACGTTCTCGAGTCCCGCTTGGGAATATTACGTTACCCCACCTCTCCCCCTCCCACCCAACCCCCGCAGAAACAACAGCTTTATCACATCCAGCAAATACACAAAGTCTATACAATCTCCATATCCCTGTCTCCAGGACTCCACTACCATGAGTACCTATAACATCCTACTAGACAGGTGCTTACTGAATTGCACATTTTATTATAGTTCTGTACCTTTATCGTTTGGTTAAATGCTGCAACTTTTACAGTCTTCCCACAACCTTCCTACATTCCTCCCGCAACCGCAACCATCCCCTTAACCCTTGCACATCTACCCAAAATAACGAGTTGCTCCATATGAAACAGAACATTTACAGAATTAGACTTCAGGGAGTCAATCCCATCCCACTTCACTACATAACTGAATGGAATATATTCATAAGTTATGTTCCAACCGCAGGAATAGGCATGATCCCAGTCTAAAGTTCAATATTACCCTCTCATTCTGTCTCTGACACGAGTTGTTTATTAATTGCAAAAACACAAGGCTCATGTATCTCCAGCACACACTGGGGTCTGGACACAGCTTTTGTGCTCTGACTGACAAATCACACTTCTCTCCATGCTCTGAAAAGGCCATAGAAACTTTAAAACTGTATTTAAACAAAAGTGAAATGAGCAAATCCATGAAACGAGTCCCTAAGACTGAGGGGAACCGACTACAGTGATGAGAGTTGCTTTGTTGTGTCTCCTCTACCTGGTTCATCTAGCAAAAAACAAGGATGAAAGTACAACAACAAAAACACTTATTGCTTTTGATATGCAAATCAGTGGAAGGAATGCATGACAGAGCAGCGTTTTAATTTGCCAACAAAAGGACCTTATTTCATCTCATGCCAATTCAATGCTGAATTCAAAGTGTAGCGTTTTGACTGAAACCTGCTTCCACAGGTGTTATCCTAAGCTTGCCATCCACACTGGCAACGTTCTAGATCCTTTTACTATGTAAACACTGCTTCGTACCCTACATCTCTAGATTGCGGGGCTTTCGAAATGTATTTCACTCTTACTTAATCCTACTCAGGCTCTGTTAAGCTCTGTTCGTTTGTTTTTTGTTATTTTTTACATTTCAGATCAGCAAAAGGAAACACACAGACAATTCCACCACTGCCTGACCTGTTTACTTCCACATCACACAGAAACTAAATCGTTGTTTCATGGATATGCAGCCGAACTCAGAGAATACAGTATGAGCTACTCACCGCAAACTTCCATAATCTGCCTCTACATCACCAATGAAAGAAAGGATCCTGAATTGGGTGGTAGAGGGTTACAGAAGAGCAGTGTTTACCAAACCTTCAGCTTTCAGGGACATCCAGACAGCTACATTTTTGCATTACGTCATCTCCAAACGGACTTGGACCAAGAAATGAATGGTCCATAATAACCTAATCTTTAGCATACGCTTGATGGACCATAGACAAACCTTGCAGTGCATTTTACTGTACTGAAAAAAGAATGGAAAAAATGGGTTGACTTGAAACAGTCTTGTAATTTCCTTTAAGATCAATAAAACCTCTGTCTGTGTAATGAGTGTACCTGAGAAGAGCTGTTGAGGAAGCCTTCCAACAGGCAGCCCTGCACGTCCGTTATTAATGAATCAGTGGGTTCTTCCATCCTTTTCTAAATACTGGGAAAAGAAGTTAAAATATTGTCAAAAGAAATTAACCATATGCTACAGGTCAGGTAGACAAAGATGATTTAGAAAAATACTGTGGTATTCTCTAGTATTACTAGAGTATTCTCTCGTAAGAACAGTAAAGATTAGTGCAGTATTAGTACTTGTACAGTAACACGGTTGGATTGGGACTGGTCTGGGAATGAATGGTGTAGTGTCACATTGTGAATCCGTGGAACAAGCCATTAGATGATTGCTCCAGTGTCCTGGATAGATGAACGAGTCTTTCTTATATATTCTCACTTTCCACTGGATCCTTTATGCAATACATCTTGTGAAATAATACATGTGTTTTGAATTATAATTTCACATTAAGAATTTATTACTTTTGCTTAGTCACAAATCCATTAAGTCCATTCCATTATGTGGAGTCTCTGAGAGCTTGGAGCAGAGAATATTTTCAGAGGAGTACTATTAAAACATACTGATGCACTAAAGAATTCGACTCAAGGAGTAATCAGGTTCTTCGCCAGCACGGAAAATTAACTCGGTGAAAGACCTTGGCAGTGTTTGAACTTTCTAACACAGCATCTTCACATCATACAGGGAACTTCAAGAAACCTGCACACCGCAGACTGTTACGTTTGGGACCTTTCTGACCCACAGCCTTTGCGGGAATTATTTAAGATAGTGGTTGTTTAGGAGAGGAGGAGAGAAAAGCCTGCAGTGAGAGAGATGCTCCGTTGAACATGCTCAACTAGGAAACTGTTCATTCATATATTTCATTTCATTCATCAATTCAATTACAAACTCAAATCTTCACCGATATTTTTAGAGGGTGATAACTGATTTCCTAAAGATACTTTTGGCAAATGTTCATAATTAACATGGTCATTACTTTCATAAAAATGATTATCTGAATTTAAATTAAGACATAAATAACTCCATGTTAAGGATATTAGCAGCATATGGTGAACTCATATAATGTCTGCTAATGTTGCCAAGGGTTCTGGAGCATTCTGGTACGATTGTGAAGTTTCCTGCACCCTGCTCCTCTCTTTTCTCCAAAGTTGGAAGGCTATAAATGGTGCATTGCTGCAGACAGTAGACTCTTACCAGAGCAGTAAAACAGTCCCCCACTACAACCCATCTCATCCTACCACAGTGGTTCTGATGAATCCACGTAGAAGTTGTTTAGAGTTCAGAGCTGGCTTTTAGATCTCTGGCTGACACTGAATACCTGGGAGGCGTAAAAGAGGCAGAAAGTGTTCACTTTATGGAGAATTGCCTTCAACAGCAATGATTAAAATGAGGTCAACCGACGAGATCCTCTAACCTAAAATCTATAAGGGTGTTTTCACATATGTCTTGTAGCTCCTTGTTGCAGTTCCCCAGTGCATTCATGAAGATTCATGAAGAATATGATTACATTTCACAGTACATAACAGAACCCTATTTTAGAGGCACATTTGGCAAAAGCTATATTTCAAATGATGGCAGTTCTCACACATGATTTTGGCACAGTAGCATTTCAGACACTTCTTCATATTGCATCACAGTTCTTGATTCCGTCAACACAGTTCTGAGTTCAGTGCACTTCCTGGAGATTCTAGGATATTTTTTCTGCCATAACAGCTGTAGACTTTTTGTAGGCCTACATACATAGTCCAAAACTATCTAATGTATTGTGCATTCCCTCAATCAGACTACAGACTACAGAAATGCTAGTCTGTACTTTTTACATGCTTTTTACATACTAGATCCTTATTTTATCCTTGACAAACCCATTGTGTGGCAGTTTTGGATTTGTAATGTGCAGTGTTTTCAGAAGGCAGGACCCATGTCTTCAACAGGTGCCTGCATGACCTAAAACCTGAATTCTCAGCCAATGCCTGCTAACACATGGAGCTCACCATGGTCCCTCATGGAGTCTTTTTCATTGCTTGACTCTGTTTGAGCATGGCTTGGTGCCAGTCGGTCTCAGCTCTGTCCTTTGGGGAGCAGACGGAGGGTATCTTGTATCTGAGCCTATCATCTCCCTCCAGCAAATCAGATCAGTGCACGGCCGAGTGAGTTTGAGCTGGCAGACGGATATTAGCACCGTCATTCACACAGGCCCCTGCTGCTCCACATCATATGCCACCAATCAAGTTCCACTCCGCTTGAAACCCGCCTAACTCAGTGTCGTTTTCTGGACACCGTTAATGGAGATTGTAGTGAAGCTGCTCTCACACGCAAAGCCTGAACTGTTCACCTTGCAAAACCTGAATGAAGGTCTAGTATTAGGGGTTCTGTGGTAGGTCCTTATGAACATATGATTCCATAGAGTCATACACTGCGAGTGCTGGACGAACGATGAGCTCTATAATGTGCTGGGTGCAGGATGCTAAAGGTCCAGCGACGCTGCAACATTCAGCCAACTTGAAAATTGGTGTAAATTGTGCTAAAATGGCTCACAAGCAGAAGATCGAGGACCCCTTCACATTTAACAACATAACCTGCAGCATGGATGCCAAGACATCCAGTCCCAACAGTACATACCACCAACCCCCCTACCCCAGAATGCACAGAATGCATGTTTCGTTATCTGAAGATCTCAATGGATTCCCGCGAGCAAAACCAACAACACAGTCTAGAACCTAGGGAAGTCTAGAGCTCAGGGAAGCAGAAGGCCTCGCCGGAATTCCTGGACATGTCTGGAAGGGCTGTGATGTTCCGTGAGCAGATGTATTCGCCAGCACTTTCAACACGACTCCGTCACAGGCTGTCGTTCCCCAAGCAGTTCAAGATCGCCACCACTGTTCCAGTTCTAAAGAGACCAGCTGCCTATGACTTCCGTCGGTTCCTACTCAGCTCAAGTGACATGAAGTGCTTTGAGAGACTGATAAAACTGCACATAAATAACAGGATGTCAGTCACCCTTGATCCCCACCCATATGCATCCCATGCCAACATATCCACAGAGAACTGCTCTTCACACCATGCTAACCCACCATGAACGCCCAGATTCTGTTCATTGACTACTTTACAGCATTCATTGCAATAATACGTAACAAACTGGTGTCCAAGAACCCAGATCTCAACCAATACCTCTGCACTTCGATCATGGACTTCCTGATAGATTGTCCTTAGTCACACTGGGAATACATCACTCCTCGCCTCTAATACTGAAGACTGTGGTGTTCCTCAGGGCTGAGCCAACTCCTGTACTCCACACTGCAAACGCGATCATTACGTATGTGGGTGATACCACAGTTATAGGGTTTGTCTCAGATAATGAGTCTATATTCACAGGTTCAATGTGTGCCAGGGTGGTTCACAGACAGTGTTTGATCTCTTAACACCGGCAAAACGAAACAGCTCAACACCAACTTCACTCTTCATGAATGGAGATGTGGTGGAAAGAGAGTCAAGTTTCAAGATCCTGGGCATACGCATGTCAGAAGATGCATCACGGACTGCAATTAAAACAGCACTAGTAAAGAAGGCACAAGAAGGCCTCTGCTTTTCTGAGATAGTTACAGAAAATAAACCTCAGAAAAGATTTGCTCGTCACCTTCTGCCACTAAAGTCCCGAGAGCATCCTGATCAACATGCATCTCGACCTGGTGCACCAGCTGGGTCATCAACCACGCCCAGAGTCGTCGAAGCCCAGTTGCCGCACTCTCGAGGCAATCTGGCGCCGTCACCGTTTGCATTCCTCCTTCACACCACTGCCGCCAGCTCTTCATTCTTCTGCCCTTCACTCATGGCTACAGGTGCACTGTGCCTGCACTGCCAAACTGAGGAACAGCAATAAACCTTCTGAACTGATCCACCAAAACACCACAGATTATAAGACTATAATTAAAATGAGTATTGGTGCGCGATGCCCATTAATCACAAGAAGCTGCTCCCTTGCCTGCAGCTTCCGTACCGACAACCATACTAACGCGTTTGCACCTAAATCACATATTATATACTGCACTGCCATTCATGTTTTACACCAAACTGTTAACTGACCGCACCAACGCTTTAAAATTACCACCCCACACCCATACGAGGGCCCATGCTCAGGTTTTACATCCAGATGCATCCAAGGACATTCACACAGTGCTCCCTTCTTGTGCCCATCTAACCTTTTTATTTTAGATTCATAGTTTATACTTTTTTTTTTAGATTTTATTCCTTCCATGTAGCTTGGTACTGTACATGTACAAGGACAATAAATGTGCTGGCATTCATATTCATCATACATAGGTCCATAGCTTATGAACAAGGCCCAGTGTACAGCCTTGAAGAGAAAGCTTACAGAAGCTATGTAATTCTTGCCTCGTACAGTACACAGTACAGTGTGTTTTTAAATAATGTAAACATGTCTTATGGCTATCCTAAACATTCACTTCAATGCAATTCAAATTCAAATAGTTAATTCCCTAGAGGAGCAATTAGAACACCTGACCCATTTCTAGTAAATAATTAATTTAGGATAAATCAGGGGGAAAAAACTTTCCTCAGAATACCACGTCCATTTAAGCACTTTAAATGGTTTTCAATAACTGGTTTGCATGTTCTTTTGTCAAAAAAGTGCTTTTGGGATTCCAGATGTTTACATACTCCTCTTTCTCTGTTCTTGTTTTTTTGAAGGCACACATGGGAAGAACAGTGTTCGGCAAATTATACAGCGCTGAGGGGAATTTTGCACTTTATAAAAGAAGTTACATCTTTTTTTCTCCCCTTCTCTCTCATATTCTCTTTCCATCTCTCTCTCACCCTCTCCCTTTCACTCTCCTTTTTCCCTGTGTCTCTAACACACACTCACTCTCACACACACTCCCCCTCTCTCTTACACACTCTTTTTCCATCCCTCCTCCTCTCACTCACACTCTTGTTTTGTCTGTCCCTCCCTCCCTCTTTTCTTTTATGTGTATTTCTTTGCTTGTGGGGGAATAGAGGGGTGGTTGGGGGGGGGGGGTAGAAGTTCAGTACTTCAGTACCTGGGAGCTGGACTGAATTCCTGGAACAGGTTTACTGTACTGAACACTTGGTACAAGTGTGCAGCGAGCTTGACTAACCTGAAAACCAATAAGCTGCTCTTCATCTAAAGTAAATTCTAAAATCAGGAATATCCTACAAGACCTATAAATCCCTATACACACATGCAGACGCACAAACAACGGCCAGTATTACCTCGTGGCACTGCACTTCCTGATAACACACGCGCACATGCTGCGGGACTGTGCGGGACGTGGAGACTCCCTCAACAGGCAGTGCACCCGCAGTCATACATGTAACGCAGAACATACCACAGATGATAACGCATGACTGATGATGCGCTCGCCAGAGAAAAACGGCTTGCAGTCTTGTTAACACTTGTTTTCAAGTTCTAGTTTAATTTTTCCCCCATGTTGACATAAAAACTGACAACCCCTGTGACTATATACTTTCCTGAAGGCTTGAGTCACTTATTTACAGTATTCAGTGTTTGCCAACAGCACGTAGTGAGAAACTAAAAGGTATAGCAATGAAGCGCCCCACACGAGTGCCGTCCTGGGTGTCACATTAGCGCACGATGCTCCTGGCTCCCCTCACTAACTTCACCGCGTTGCTGTACTCGCTGTTTACGCTTCTCAGCACCTGCTTTGAAATAATACCTACTTATTATTCACCGCGCAGAACCACGACTGCAAAACTTGCATACACGAAAACAATTACGCTATATTCAAACCGTCCGATGCCGGTTTAGGTATTTCCAATACGTTTAATCCATTTTCCTATTCTCATATGAAAACAATGACCTTACGAAAACACATTTCAGATTACACGCCTGGGGTAATAGAATTCACAGACGCACACTTCAAAGTGACTGGAGCAGGAATTACTTAGAAGGTTCTGTCTTAGCAACAAGAAGACCTAAATGGTTTCACTTTCAAATCAGTCCTACTGAACCATCGCCCTAGGGGACGTACTCGGACCGGTCTCTATTACAGCTACTGTATGATGTGGCTCATAGCAGAGGCTGAACAGCTCATCTGAATGGCGAGCACACACTTCCATAAACAGTATCAACAGTCTTGAATTATGCTCCTGAATAGCATCACGACTGACCTGGTGGCAATAAAACATATGTCAACAGCAAAAAACCAAAGTTATTAAAAGGCGTTTTGTCCGAGATGTCAGTTATATTTGGTGCACCGAGCCGCACGTCAAGTGTATAATGGCCGTTATCCCCAGCTGAACTAACACGAGCCCAGCCAATAACGGCTCTGCCTCATTACCATGCAACGTGTGCGTACTCTACAGAGCATTGCCTTGGAAACGCTAATTCTCCGACAACAAAACACACCAATTGCGTAACCGTAATTAGTCAGACTGATGAAGTGTTCAGACTCTTTTTGGCCAGTCGAGTGGTTCAGGGCGAGCGAGTTAGGCAGTGTCCCTCGTCTTCCTCCTGTCCTGACGTCGCATCAGCGATTTAGTTTCCGCGAGTCTCTCTTCAAAATAACAAGAGTGCGTGCCGCGCGTGCACTCAGCTGAGAAGGCCAGTACTGGATAGGAAATCACCTACCTGTCCAAAGGGACTATAAATCTTCATTGATTCCCCACAGCCCAAGAGGCCTTCACCTTTAAATGGATCTCTCTCATAGAGTTGCGATTTACCATGTACCTCGTCCCACGAATTCAAGACGGTACTCTCGGCGGCTGTAGCAACCTGAACTTTCAATCTGAAATTAAATCTTTCGGAGCAAATTAAGCGTGCGTGACTATATGCGGCTCGAGGCTGCCTGACGGGCAGGGCGCCCACGGTTATCGGTATGAATTTGCCATCGGAGCGCGGGCGTGCGTGTGTCAAAGCACGGATGTAATTACGACTCAGCGGAAGGATGAGTGAGGGGGACAATCCTGCGTACATAATTAGTCCGTTACTCTGAAAATGCGGTCTTTTTAGGTTAGTTAAATAGTACAACGTAACCCAACTTAAGTGTACTTACACACAAACTGACACACTCAACGCCCTCCACACTATATATATTTTACACACACACACACACACACACACACACACACACACACACACACACACACACACACACACACGGCGGGTTTATATTTGTGCTCGCTGGTGCGTTTGAGTGCATTGACAAGTCTGAGTTAGTGCTCACCGGTGTGTTTGGATGCACGTGACATGTTTGAGTTAATGTTCGCCTGTGTGTACAAAAGCACGTGACAAGTTTGAGTTAGTGCTGGTGTGTTCGGAGCGTGTGCGTCGGAGGCCTTGTCGCCAGAGCTACTGCATCGCGAACTCTGTGGAGAAAGTGCACACCGAATCATGTTTAGCGCTGAACTGACAACGCTAGTGGATGGCAGGGTGCAGTAACAGAATTACATTTTCTTGGATCAGGGTATTTTTTTTCCTACTTGCAACCTTGCCTCGCTCCCTCTGTCATCCTTTATTACTCGCTCTCTCTTATCTTCCTCCGATGTCCTCCCCCTCTCCCCCATCCCTTTCTTATCCAGCAATGTACCACAGTTACATTTAAGCCAGTGTAATTTACGTTGAGCTGAATCACCGTCATTGTGTGGCGAGGGGAGGGGGGTGTTGGAGGATGTTGGAGCTGGGCCTTTCACATGTGACATTTACAGGGTGAGGCCCACACGGGCGTAGCACTTCCTGTGTCCCCTGTACCCTCTGTCCTGACTCTGGCATTTGTGTGAGTAATTGGACTGACTGAATGCTGCACTTCCACAGGCAGCATTCACGCGAGATTGATGGCGAGCACACGCACGACCTGCTCCTCTCTCATCCGCAAAATCACATTTCCGCCATTCAAACACTTTCAAACACATTTTGCATCCATGTCTGACGTCCTTTACAGCGCGAGCTGCCTCTTCCACCGTCATAAGCTACTAAACTAAGGATTTCACACTATTATTTTTACTCTCCATATTAAGTGCCACAGCTTTACATATTTAACGTGTAATGCACCCAGAGAGCATCTCCAGGTTTCCATGGTCACACATTTCCAAGTGAGAGACTGCTCTGTAAACGCCATTCAGCTATTAAGTGTATTAAACCCTTTTATTGTTTTGTTTTCTCTACTGAGACTGTGGTCTTGGTTCACCTGAGATGCAGCTGGCTGGATTTGCATTGGCTGTCCTTCATACCCACCCTGTTCATCAGGTGAAAAGAAAAACAAACAAAAAACCCTCAAATACCTTAGCTGAGAACTTCCATCGAACCTGAGAGTGAGGCAACGCTGAGAAACAGAGCCATCGATTTGCTGCAGACAACAGAGTTCTCGTTGCTTTCTGCATTATGTTTTAGCGACAGTCTGATAGCATGTGAGCTAATCTGTGAACAGTCCTTAAGGGACCTTTCTTCTGAGTGTTCATCAAGCTAACGTGAATGCTCACTTATCTCTTTTCAAGTCTTGACTGATAGTCATTGATCACACCCTTGAAAGAGTCCAATTGCAGGAGCAATTATGTACGCTTTTATCAGCTGGAACGTAACGCTCGGCCGTGTGAGTGCTGGAGGGACGTGCTCGCTGTTTGTACTCCCTCTCGCCCCCTGGAGGACTGGAGCCATGCATGACTGCTGTTACGTTTGGCTGCTCAATTGATTTTAATGGACTTTACAAAGTAAAAAGCACCTTCTGTCCTGTGGGTGTTAGAAAAGCATATTCCTGTTTTCTTCTCATTCTTTCTGCTTAATACCCTGAGACCAGTGAAACGTGAGACATTTTAGACATTTTAAAGGAGGAGATTGTTTCCATAAGTGGACATACGATTAACTGCAAAAAGATAAACATTATGAAACTATGCCCTCGTTAGTCAAGTGTGAAACAGCTTCTGCCAATGTGAACTGAAGTAATAAATCTGTCAAAGACTCTTAATAGACAGCATGCTTCAAAACTGGCTGAAGTAACCTCCCTTTAATTGACCTAAATATGCTTCATCTTCTTTAATAAAGTACCAGAAGCACCATTGCTTGACACCATCTCATGTTCCAGCTCTAAATATTCACAACTGGCTTCAAAAGGCTGATTCATCAGCAAACAGGTGTCTTCATAAATGACAACAGAACTTTGCGTGGTCCTAAGTGATGTTTTAACTGGAAAATTTGAAAAATGGAAAATTTCTGTTCCATCTTCTTTGCTCCACCCCCTAATCTTTATTTATAACAGTGTGTTCTTTTTTTCTCCAGGGTCTGTGTACATATGGCCACAATTATTTATTTATTTATTTATTTATTTCCATTCTTTTCTGTATCTAGTTTTCTGTAGTACTTTCTGGTGATGGATCTTGACTTTTTTTTAGTTGTTATAGATGGGCCTTCTGTAAATCTCTGTCTGTGTCTATGTACCATAAATCTCTGTGTCTATGTACTGTAAATCTCTGTGTCTATGTACTGTATATCTCTGTGTCTATGTACTGTAAATCTCTGTCTATGTACTGTAAATCTCTGTGTCTATGTACTGTATATCTTGATCCTTGTTATGAATTATGCCGTTGGGCTTTAGAAACCCTCTTAAATAAAGACTGATGTTGAGATCGTCTCTGGCTCTCGTAGGTTAAGACTGTAAATTCTTCGACAGACTTGTCGGTCTTGGAGCCAGTTTTGGTCGTCTGCATTGTGTCAAGCTCGCTCCCGTGAACGGACGCGCACATGCCATCGGCGCTCTTCCTTTTTCTTGAGATGAAGGAAGAAATGTGCTGAACTGCAGGGCGGCGGTCTAGTGGGGTGCTTCTGCATTCTCTCTGTAGCCTGCAGTTGTTCTAGGTTGGAGTTTTTGGATTTTTTTGTTTGTTTGTTTTGTTGTTATTGTCTGTTTGTTTATTTATTTATTTTTTAGAAACTCAAAGGGACCCTTTGTTCATTGAGCCCGTTTCCAGCTGGTACAACTGACGACATATCTACTGTTCTTGAAGAATAGTCCAATTTCGCACCAGAAAATTGTCCACAACACTTTTAACGGTTCTCCAAGAAAGGCTGAAGCTGATCTGAAAACAACAGACACTCCAACTGTTTATTGTTGATATATTCATCTATTCTCTAGTGTTTATCTGTCGTTCAGCCTGTCTGTTGTATGCCGAAACCCTTAAATGTGGAGTCTTTATCTTTTAATGGCACATACACAGCAGTGATTGGAGCAGTGGCTTGTAGCCACACGATGCCTCCAGCGCAGCAGGGGTAACTGAGCCACACTCCACACTTTTTCACCTTTTCAGAGAAAACAAACAGGGCAAACAAATCAGAAATTCCATCTTGGACTTAATCTCGTTTTTTTGTAGCTGTTGTTGCTTGTGTTTTGTTTTTATATCCTGGAGCTTGGAGAGAGAGTGTGGCCCCGGGGGACAGCAAGCAATCGACCGGCTGCACCCCCTCGAGACACTCACACGGCGAAAGCACAACAGAATGGAAATCTCAGTCCAGATTGATGTTGGGGGCGTTTACAGTAGGCAGAATATGATGTGTGATCAGGAACTATAACACAGGCCCCACACAGCAAGAGAAAGACCTGGATGAAGCCAGAAAGAAAGAGAGAGATAAGAGGATCAGAGAATGAGATAAAAAAAGAGAGAGAGGATGAGAGACAGAAAGGAGGAAGGCTGCTTCACTGCTCCATGGTTTGCTTAATACCAGTGAGGCTGGTTCTGCAGGGATTGCTGAGTGCAGGGGTGAGGACAGTCTGAGCAATGCAGTTATCAGTGCCACTGGCTAGAAGTGCCTCAGCTTCTCTGACTGTCTACTCTGACTCCTGTCTCTGACTCTCTGCTCGGACTCTTCCCTCTGACTCCTGTCTCTGACTCTCTGCTCCGACTCTTTCCTCTAACTGTCTGCTATGACTCCTGTCTCTGACTCTCTGCTACGCCTCCTTTCTCTGACTGTCTGCCCTGTCTTTGACTCTCTGCTCTGACTCCTGTCTTTTCTTACCAGCCTGTGGATTGGCATTGGTCATATTGCACCGCAGAGACGAGACAGCCACTGCCTTCGCTGCTTCATCGCCACAAACTTTCCCTGCTATTTATGTCACAAAACTCGGCTCACCGCATACGTACACAACACACACACACATACAGTCACACAAGCGGCACACTACACACACAATCACAAACTCAGCTCACAACACACACACACACACACACACCCTATACGGCCATTAGTGTTGGTGCTGAAAGACAGCCAGCATATTCCATAGCCGTGCTCATACTCAAGAGCCTATGGGGAGAGAGAGAGAGAGAGAGAGAGAGAGAGAGAAAGAGAGAGAGAGAGAGAGAGAAAGAGAGAGATTAAATAAATACAAATGCATTACTGCCAAACACAACAGCAATTTCATACCTGGCTGGATAAGCATGTAGTATTTTTTTTTAACAGTTTCACAGTAACAGTATGGTGCTGGGCCCATAATTATTCACACATGCTAGCACATTTACCATAGAGGAACACATCATTAATTACTTCTATAATGGTCCTTTACATTTCAACATTTTTAATCTATTAATTCAGAAGTGCTTCCAACTTCAGCAATTAGTCAAACAGATCACACCAAATGGCTACTCTCAGTAATAGCAGCACAGAGAGAGAGAGAGAGAGAGAGAGAGAGAGAGACAGACAGAGAGAGAGAGAAATAGAGTGTTTTGTGTCCTTGAATATTCTCAAATGTTCATAAACAGGCATGGCCAAGGTTTTAGAGTTTCTCTGAGGCTCTGTCAGATCACATCGGCCTGAAACTCCCGACAGGGAACAACAGTCTGCTCCAGGTCAGCCATTCTGACATATAATGTTAACCTGAAGTTGAGAACAGACACTTTAAACAGTAAAAGGGCAAATGTGAGGGCAAACCTTGCAAACTGCAGTGAAAGACATTTTCATGTACTGTTCAGATTTCTACCCTTCAGCTTCCAGTAATATATGGATATATCACAGAAGAACATCACACAGGATATATACAAGAACACGTTATTATTATTATTATTATTATCACCATCAATAGTGTAGTAGTATTTACATGCATATTTTTGGTAATTAGCAGACGCTCTTATCTAGAGCTACTTAAAAAAGTGCTTTAGTTGCCTACACAGAAACCAAAATACCCTTAACTGAGACTCACCAAAATACCCTTAACTGAGACTCACCAAAATACCCTTAACTGAGACTCAGTACAATACAATTCAAGAGCAATTAGTGAACTAGACAGGAAAAGTGTAAACATTAAATCTTCTTACAGGTGCCTGATTAGTGTTTATTAAAGTGCTTTTCAGAGAGACAAATGTTCAGTGTGTGTTTGAGGACAGTCAGGGACTCTGTTCAAGTTCATGCCATTAGCTGGATGTCAGTACAGACATCAGTCTTCCTGTTCATCTTCCATGGATCCTGAAGGTCAAGCCAGACTGTACCAAGGAGCTCGAAGAGTAACAGCAGCATCACTCTCCAACGTTTTTGTGTCTGGAAGCGTCACCTCCAGACAGGAGTCCAAGTGGCATATTAGTAAAGAAAGTCCCCAGTTACAGAGGATGTTCCACAGCCAGGGGAACATCGTTACTGCTCTTAGCTAAGAAGCTAAAAGCATGCAGGCTGATCACACAATTTCAAGCAGACGCATGAACCCAAAATTACATAGAACCGCCAACATGCTGGGTTGGAGCTTTTTTTGTAGACCACTATATTTTGTTTTTGCCAGGTTTATTTGAAAATTAGCTGGATGATTAGTATGATGTATATCAGACGAATGTAAGCCACCAATTTAACAAGGCTGCTCATAATTTCTAAATCCGAATTTGAAGATCATAGTCCAGTTTCCACCCAGGACACAAGTGGTGAGTTTGGATTAAATACTGCAGTCCTATGTTCCAGTGTCTCAGCAAAAAAAGACAAAACCCAGGAACAATACAACTGTCAACAAGTTATCAGAGCGCTGCTAATGAGCATGTGTGTGTGTGTGTGTGTGTGTGCGTGGGGAGCGACTGGGCAGGGAGACACCGAGCTGTGCGACACCAAGGGAGACCAGTTGCAGGTGGATCTTACTGAAGACGAGCTGTCAGTGCAGCACATGAAACTGTGCAGAAATTACAGCCCAGAGCACAAGGATGAGAAACACAGGCAACGTCCCTGAACAGTCGCAGAAACACAGACGATACAGTTCAAAGGTCATGTTTAGGTACAGTAGCAATAACTGAAAAATTAATACAGTGAAGCATTGCTTAAAAATGCGACTTATTAATATTCAGAAATATCCTAGAAAAAGGCTGGTTGGATACATAAATAAATAAATAAATAAATAAATAAATAAATATAACCCCCCCCCCCCCCACGTGTCGGTTCACAGAGCTACCAGAGCAGACGGAGCGGCTGGCGCTGGCTATGGTAGCTCTGTGAACCGACACGTGGGGGGGGTATGCCGGTAGCCGGTGTGAGTGTATCAGGCACAATGCAGTGCTGCTGGAGTTTTTTACACATCAGTCTCACTGCTGAGTGGTCTGCTACCCAAAAATATCAAGCTAGCATTGGCCCTGCGGTCGACTGACCATTGATGAAGAGTTGGAGGACGGCTAACAGAAATTGTGAATGGGAACAGATGGTCTATAATGTGTAACTCAGGGGGTCACCAACCTCAGTTACCCATGCCAGTGTTGGCATACTGGGCATATTTGCCTGGCGCACTGTTTGGTGAGAGGACGAAAAACGATAGGCTATTTCTGACTCGGCTCCATACACTGTTAGACGTTTTCTTTTTTTATTTTTTATTTAAATTCACCATGACAGGTTAGTCTGCCTAATAATAGTGCAGAATCTGTCCCTAAAATAGAGCTGTAGATACGCTGCAACAGGGTTTCAAGGATTTTCAGGTTTAGGTTCATTTCCATCTGAATCAGGATCAGAATCATTTTATTCGCTAAATGTAAACAGTACACAGGATTTGAATCTGGCATATCAGCGCCCGTCACAAAAAGTGCAAATGAGCAAATCGCACAGAAGTGCAAACTACAGAAAATGTAACACAAATGCAATACAAATCACATTCAATGCTACACATTAAGGGGAAGGTTCAGTTCAGCTTATGTCATCTGTGTCTTGTTGAGAAGGGGGAAAAAGACACTGTTCAGGTTCCATCTGGTTCTGAATTTGATGGATCAGTATCGTTTACCTAAGAGGATTTTCTGAAAAGAAGCTCACTCGGAGTGTGAGGTCCAAGGTGATTATTTCAGCTCAGTTCGTCTTCCTGATGGAATACAGCTCTTGGACTGAGAGCAGCTGGTGACCACCTAGGCTGTCTGCAGGAGGCTGGGCTTGGAGCAGGAGGAGATGGAGCTTAGAAATTTGAATGACTCCACCCTCCTTACTGCACTGTACACACTCTGCTGTTTTTGGTGTGCTGAGCTCCTAGTTGTTTTCAGCACTCCACATAGCCAGATGGACCACTTCACTCCTGTAGGCGGGTTCATCATTGTTACTAATCGACCCACTAGGGCTGTGTCATCACCAGATTTTATCAGCTTGATGGCTGAAGTTGCTCTGGTTGGTGTAGAGCGGTAGAGGAGAGGGGAGAGCACACAGCCTGGAGGAGCCCTGGTGTTGATGGATGGGGGTTCTGACAGGTGAGGTCCCAGGCACGAAAGCTGCCTCCTTCCTGACAGGAGGTCCACCATCTACTGTCTGGAGGGGTTCTCCCACAGTTGTAGCATTTTATCATGGAGCTGTTCTTGGACAACGGTACTGAAAGCAGAGCTGAACTCTACGAACGTGACTCTGGCATAAGAAGCCTTAAGTGTCCAGATGACATAGTGTGGGATCAGGCTGATGGTACGTGATAGGACAGACCCAGCTCTTCTGCATTACTACTGATGTTAAAGCTCCCGGCTTGTAGTCATTAAGGCTAGTTATATTGTGCTTCTTTGGAAAAGACACAGTAATGGAAAATTTGGAGGCATGTGGGTACTTTACATGGAGAATTTGGAAGCCTGGCTTGCATAGTGTTGCAGTGTGTCAGGTGAAAATCCTTCTGCTCCTCCTGAATTCCTAATATTCTTGAATTTCAATAACCTGTAAATGTCCTTCCCCTCAAAAGTAAGGGGAGCAGGGTGACAGAACTGGAGTGGAAACAGTATTATGTCTGTCAAAGCACATGAAAAAGTCATTGATTTGTTTAACCAAATTGAGGAATGGTGTGATTTGTGGAATTTGTTTCTTATAACCAGCAATGGTTTTAAGTGAACATCACACTGCAGAGGGGGTTGGATTGCACGTTCTTGTTTTGGTCTGTCCGTATTCTCGGATGTTTATGTCCTGATTGCTTTGTGCAGGTTTAATATTCATGTTGTGAGTCTGTGTTCTTGCCAGGTTTGTACTTGTAACCTTGGGGAAGTGGTTTTGCTGTTTTGATATTTAATACCAGGCCTTCTTTAATGTCACCACCACTCCCTCCTCAGAGAACCTTAAAACCCTGTTGGCCACTGTTACATTACATATAGAACTATAAGACAAAGTTCCACAGAGGAAGAATAAACAAATCAATACAAACAACTAGTGAACACTTCTATTAAAGGAAAAAAATCTTAATAAAAAAGAGAGAAAGGAAAAAATGCAGATGGAAGAGGGAACAAAACAACCCTAATTAAAATAAACATTAAACAAACAAACAAGCAAAAAAAAGGCTAAATTAATGCATAGAACTCACAGGGGGAGAGGAGAGTGAGAGGGATAGAGAAAACATTTTACTTTTACAAACATTTATGTCTAGGAAATCAAAGAGACATTTATTCATTTCTGCATGCAAACATTACATTAACATGTGACTCCTTTCTGCCATATGAAGTCAGTAGCCATTTTGTGTCATTAACTCTCCAGATGTTGTAGAAATAACCAGATTTTTCCTTAAATCGTTCAGTTTGGTTCTTCCTATTGCGGAATTAAGTTGTATTGACATTTGATCGACAAAAATATCCTGTGATACATTAATATCATTTCTGGATTTCCAGTTAAATAAAAGTAGTTTCCTTGGTGATAGAGGAGAGCTGCAGAGTGCTGGATAGAGAAGAGGAGAGAGCTGCAGAGTGCTGGATAGAGGAGAGAGCTGCAGAGTGCTGGATAGAGAAGAGGAGAGAGCTGCAGAGTGCTGGATAGAGAAGAGGAGAGAGCTGCAGAGTGCTGGATAGCTGTACTTCCAGATCTGATAAACCCCCACTTGTATGTGCTGATGGACCGTTGTAGGCCTGCGGTCATCACAGGACTCAAGTGATCTCTGCCCTGAAGCAGCCTACTGGAGTGTATAACCCCCGACACTTGGAAGCACAGAGAATGCAGTGTGTGCATTTATCCAAGTTCGTAAATCCTAAGATCTGCATCTTCTGCTGTGCAGTGTGTATTCTATGAATAACCGTATCCTGCAAAATCTGCGTGCTAGGGGCTGTGGTCACGCTCAGTGCAAGCTTATAGATCCGAGACTATAAGTCTCAACTAAAGGTCTTAAATGTTAAAAACTCTTTCCTGTTTGTTATTTGAAGTTTGGGCAATTATGTCCATTAAATTGATTTTAATTCATTGTTGCATTTAACATTTGCCTTTATTGCTCATTTTATTTGTATATTTTGCAGATATTGTTAATTCCCTGTATGAAATGCGGAGGCCAAATCAAGTGAGAGAAGTGTTATTGTCAAGATGGTATAAATCAGATCTATAATGCCTATTTCTTTCAGTATATTTACTATACTGTATTTTTCTTTACAATATCAGAGATTTGTTCATTTTATACCCCATTCATGAGTGATGCAGATGAGCATCATGTATCCATGTTGTAAGAAATGACAGTTGTGTGCTTAAATATATACAAATTAGTGTCTAGATTTTTGTAGTGTTGATTTTATCCTTGGTGTTTTATTTTTCAAGTATAATTTTATAATGGAATCCAGGGCTTTTTGTTCATTTGTTTGTTTTAATATTTGGTGACTAAAATGTATTAAATTGTTTACCAAATCTTTGATCAAAATGAGCAAGAATCTGTTTGGGGTCTTTAAAGAAGAATGTTGTGCAGCAAATACATGGCAGTATATGAAACAGGATGCTGCCATTGCAAGGATTAAAGATATTTCAGTGTCAGTAAGAACTGCTGAATGCCAGATCACTGAATTTGGTAAGCAGTTTCAACAACAGTGTAAACAACAAGGAAGCCAGTGCACAGCAAGACAGGCTGACGGTTAGATTTCTGCATTTGGCAAGTTTCGTGTCTCTCTTGGATGAAGAGAAATGTGAAAGGGATTGTCTTGTTGAAAGCATGACAATTGAGGGCTAAAGCAAAGAGCATTTTGAAAGCCCTGGAGCTGATATTCAAAACATACCAATGGCACCAATAGCAGCCTGCTATAGATGCCCCTGTCAAATAAGGGCAGTACTGATCAGAACAATCCATTCCTAAATTTCAGGGCATCACACATCAGAAATAAAAGTTCAAACTAGGACTTACATTCTGGAATAGGAAAATTTTCTCTGAATCGACTCAGAGCACGAATACATGGAAAGTGTATCAAAGACATTTAAACCCAGAGTCAGAAGCCTGAGGGAGAAAATACTCAAAAGACTTGCGTCTGCACCAGTGCAGTCAAAGCATTCCCCACTGAGCAGAACCAACACCGCCAAGAGGTTGGATGATATCAGGTGGCTTGGGATGGTTTTAACTGATATCACAACTCATTTGATTAAGTGCATGCAGATACCTGGACCAAGCACCTAGTGGTGGTGTTATAAGACTTGCAAGGTTATTGACATCCAAACTTCATGCACAGGAACACAGAAAAAAAACACATTCCACTTGAAAGTAATTTTATCCTGGGTTTTTTTTTTTTGGTCAGCACGGCTAACCGAGCCATGTATATGAGAGAGTACGTGTCAGAATGTTCTGGGTGATTCAGTGTTCAGAGGTATGGATCAGTACTTTCATTTCTAATGTATCCTGGAAAGGTTTAATGTAAGGTACATAAATGCATTTGGTCCATTGGTTTCTTTTGTTTTGTTCACATCATGTGCTGTATAACAATTTAGATATTATTTGGTGTTTAGCAACACAAAAAGGATAATGATCCTTATATAACTTCACAGTTCGGAAACTGCAAACTATTATATCTTTATTCAACTAAAACATGGGCACCTGTGTCTACAAGCATAAACCCACAGGTGAGAAGGAGATGAAATCACTTTAAATTATGCCACTATTCAATAACTGGGTCAGATAGGATGCAAGTCAGTCTGCACAGACCTTTAAAAGCATTCATAAATATAATATAAAAATACATACAAACTAAGACAAACATCCAAACAGCCAAACTTTGGCACACAGTAAGAAGCAGGTAAACACCCAAGGGCTCGTTAGCCATGGCTGTACTTGCCTGTATACCTTTAGGGAGAAAATCCACAAAAACTGAACAACTGTGTGCAGCAGTCAGGTTACTGTAGAAAACTGCAGGTCATAATGGGCTCCCCAGTGGCGCATGTATCTATGGCTTCACCCTGTTGCCAGGTGGCAGATTCCAAGAGTCCAAAAGAACATAATTGGCTCCGCCCACTGGGTGGGAACAACGGCCCCGTTTCCCAATTTCCGCTGCTCAGTGTGATGTTGGCCAACTGTAAGCATCTGTCGTGTCCAAATGATGAGCAGGTCACGTGTGTGTTCAGCTGTTCTAGAATGTTATGTGAGTGGCAGCTTGAACAGATGTGGAAACTGCCTTCATTGTGTGGAAGAATGCATGTGTTAACCATCACCCTTCCAGACTGGCAGCTAATGCCACCAGGGCAGACCTAGATAGAAAAATAGAAATTATTAGGAAGGACTAAAGGTAATAGGAAGGATTACATTAGAAGAAAACTGGGTAATTTCTTTAAAAAGAAAGGAAAAGGGAATCAACAGCATGTAACAAGTACTGCAAAAAGTTTCAAAGAATCAAAGACATACCCAACCAGAGTCCTAGCCTGTAATGCTCTTACCCACATGATGACAATAACAGTGACAGTAATGACGTTGACATTATTTGTACCACAAAATATATAGCAATGAATGACCTAGGTTCATATTTTAACACGACTGTCTTCACATTGCTGAAAATAACTTAGTGTTCTATACTGTTTGAGAAATTACAATCCAGTGCACAGCTATGTGACTGTAATGCCATCTTTTCTCGACACCTTAGCAGTTACTAACCACCTTGGCAACATCATCTCGTTTCTTAGAGTTTACACCTCACCTGAGTCCCTTTAAACCTGCACACAGCTCAGCACACTGGTTATGTTTTGTGACTCTGCAGACCAGCTGTCAGGTCTATCAGGGAAAGAGCAGTTCTCCATTAGTGGACTGTCGACAACTCTAGACATACTGCTAAAATGTGACTCCCCCTACACACACTCCCCCAACACACACACACTCCTCCACACCACCCCCACTCCCCCTACACACACTCTCCCACACACATTTCTTCCTACCTTGTCCTTGAGGTCTAAATGGCAATCAATCAATTGATCAATCAAGATAACATCCAACTGCTTTCAGCTGTGGTCACATTCTAATGCAGATGGCACATGATCATTGCACCTAAAGCATTTTGAAAGTCACATATCAGACATCAAAGTCCTATCAGATAAACAGAAATACACATTTGTGGACATTAAACATGGTTTACTCTATATAATACCTACGCTTACAACACAAGAGCACCTTAAAGAAGGAAACCCCAAAGTTCTCTGGTTAGATTTTCTGTGAGGTGCTGGTCTTCAGCTCCTGTGGTCTAAACAGGGTGAAGATAACAACTCAAACCCGTGCAATGATGAGTAATCTGGAGATTGAGATTGAAGGAGTGAGCAGGGTTTGTGATTGGTCTGTGTTCAGTACTTTTTTCAGACAACCCCAATGTTACAAAATCTGAGTTGTTTGTTTAAACCAGGGAGACTCCCTCCTGATATTAAAGAAGTAATGTAATTAAAGTAATGTAAGTAAAGTAATAGGGAATTCATATTTTCAGTATGGTGCACATCCATCTAATCAGTATAAACATGGCTGACTGGAACACTCTTGTATTTTAGTAAAATGGTGTTTACAACACTCATCAGATTATATATATTTCTGTGAATTTGCTTTTCAGGTTCAATCTGTAACCGACATCCATGTATCACTGTCAGTTTGGGAACTAGCAGATTAGTGAATGATAAAAAATAGAGAGTTTTCTCAGTCTAAAGAGATAACAAACAGTCTACCTGACAGAGCACATTTCAAATGCATGTCTCAAAACAGACCACTTCACTAAACCCATCCACTTTGTTATAAAACAGTACGAGTGGTTCAGGGTTTATTTTTTCACTACAGTCATACGTCATCGAGACAGACAGACTGTGAGAAAACACATGTCTGTTTTAGGAAGCTCAGGCTTTTACTGGAAAAATACAACATGACCTCAGCAAAAAACCCTAGTGTTTAAAACGCACCTGTAATATTCACATGTAAACAACTGAACTTACATCGACACTGTAGGTGTTAATTCAGGTGTTATTTTTTTGACATTTATTACCAAAACACATTTATAGTGGCCGACTTATGCTGGTTATGTCTTGCTACAGAGAAGGATACAAGCTCGGGACTGCATCTGATCATCACAGGAAAAAGACGGATTTTACACTTCTACTAGATATTAGGAACCTGTACATTAGGAATGGACAGACTTTACTTATATTTGTTTACTGTTTGTACACTTGTTATTGTGGTGCCAGGTTTCAGCCAGAGGAGGATGGGACCCCCCTGTTGAGTCTTGGTTCCTCTCAAGGTTTCTTCCTCTTGCTCTCAGGGATATTCTCCTTGCCACTGTCGCCCTTTGCTTGCTCACTAGGGGCTTGAACTCGGACATCTGTAAAGCTGCTTTGCGACAATGGCTATTGTAAAAAGCATTATACAAATACATGTGACTTGACTTGAGAAGAAGGTAAAATAACCAATCCTCTTAAAGCAGACTAGAATGGAGACATTCTGCTCTTTTGATTGGTCGTTTTGATGGGAGGTTGTTTTTTTTTAACCAATTCATCAGTTGCCATAAGAGTATTATATCAGAGTATTTGTATTACTGCATAGGTCATGAAAACCAAATATCTGATATAACATTTCAAAATCAATACTAAATAAATGTACAAAGCAACAAATATCCCTCCAATGAAATGAAGCATGTGGTTCTCATCTGACTCTGTGTATTAAAGTGATGCTCTGCCTGGGAAATCTTTGTTCCTTCACTTTTAGTGGAATACAGTGGCCATGACTTTAGGAAAGATGCAGAGAGTGGTGTGTGTGTGTGCGTGTGTGTGTATGTGTGTGTGTGTGTACCTGGCAGAATATTCCAGACCAAATGCAGAAAGGAGAAACCAACTAAGCGTACTGGATTCACAGTGGCTCATGTCAGGCTAGGTGAACATGTTCATACTGGACTAAGTGAATGTGTTCCTAGTGGACTATGTGAACATGTTCATACTGGACTAAGTGAATGTGTTCCTAGTGGACTAGATGAATATGTTCATACTGGAGTAAGTGAACGTATTCCTAGTGGACGAGGTGAACATGTTCATACTGGAGTAAGTGAACGTGTTCCTAGTGGACTAGGTGTACACGTTCATACTGGAGTAAGCAAATGTGTTCCTAGTGGACTATGTGAACATGTTCATACTGGAGTATGTGAACGTGTTCCTAGTGGACTAGGTGAACGTGTTCCTAGTGGACAAGGTGAACATGTTCATACTGGAGTAAGTGAATGTGTTCCTAGTGGACTAGGTGAGCGTGTTCATAGCAGACCAAGTGAATGTGTTTAGTATCTGACTTGAACTGATGCATTTATGGCCAGAGGAAGACAAGTTCATGTCCTACAGGTCTTAAAAATCTTGCCATGATTTTGCATCACCCAGTGGATTTTATTAAATAACACCTGTTGGCTTAAGTGGCATTTGGAAAAGAACACAAACGTGCTGAGGAGTTTTCCCTTCCTGTTCTCAAATTGTTATTGTGCACAGTAAACACTGTACTTCACAACGTAGGTATGTCTAATTAATTCAGTCAGTTAATTGGCTATACACTGTACTCATCTTTCCAGACATTTTCACCACTAAATGAAGTTTTATTGTTTCATGCTTTTGAGCTTCAGGTTTTTTACCAGGCCTATGAAATGCCTTCTTGATCACCAGCGCGAAGCTCATTAAGATGCCAGACAAGAACGTTAAATCTGCATGGATTCTTTTTCTAAGACCCAGGACATACAAGCTAAACCAGAGTTTTAGTAGTGTTAGGAGTATAATTACCACATAATTCCACGAAAACCGACCGCAGGAAACTATGAATGTGATCAGAATAATCAGTATAACATACAGCATTGTCAACTGGGGAAAGTGACTGTATTCAACGAAAAGCTCCACTGATCACACCAGTGCAGAGGGTTTGGAGTGCTTAAATGGGTTTTTACGCCCATTGACAAAACGGTTTCAAAATGAGTTTATTCCTGATTAATAAGCAAGCTTGGAATCATGTTGGTGGATAGCAGTCTCTATCCCAGTACCTCACTAAACTGATCTGGGATCAGACATCTCACTACAGTGTATCTGGATTTAACTATTAACATCAGGAGCTTTGACTGTAGATATGAATGGCTGTTCGAGACGCAGTTCTCCCTTCAAATGCAGGGTTGTGGATTTAACTTAAATTCTCCATTTAATTCTCACGTATCCAGCATTTGGAGTTCTGATTAGTTCAGCTTCCTTCTTGCTGTTGAAGGTAGTTTTTTTCTTTTTCTTTCAAGTGCTTCATGAACGCTTTTAAGACTCCTCGAGAAAGAGCCAGTGCACGGAAAAACCAGATACATGTAGACAGGCAGGTGTGAGTTCACATAACACACACCTGCCCACAGCTCCACACACTGCATGCAGGCTTACTGTATTAGTCAAAAAGCTCATATCATCCCATGCCTGGAGCAGGACCTTCTGCCGTGCGAAAATGTTCTGTTCCTGTTTTATCTATTCCCAGTGGGGTTATTAAGAACAGCGTTCAGAGCTTTAGTTCTCCAGTGTGAGGCCTCAGAGGGTGCAGGCTCCAGTACTACCAGTACCACTCATATTATCTAGTGAGGAACAAACCAGCAGCCCGATGCATATTAACTTCTACAGGTCAAGCAGGCAAATTTACAGCCATTTAAAAACATCATCGCTGCAAACGTTTTTTTTATTTTGTTTTAATTCAAACATTTGCATTTCAGTGTTTTCTACCATCCGCAACTAAACTCGTCTCACTATCATACGCATCCAGGTTAGTTCCGTTAACTTCTCCATCTGTTAACGTCTCATTTTTGGAAACATCAGGACATTTCAGCTTCTGAGTACAGGCAGGCTCTGAGTAACACTTTTTTTCCCCTTTTCCTTTTTAATATGATCATGAATCTTCTCTAAGGTGAATTAATCAGAGTTCTAACAGAAAAAAAATCCGTTTCGCATCACTTGGCAGGAATAGAGAGTTTATGATTAAACTCCTCTGGAGACACCAAAACATGCCATACAGAAGAAGACAACTTCACTGGAAGCACTGCCTGCATGTCACCAGCATCATCAGGCAGACTTGAACCAGCATCAGAGGTGTTGAAAACACTCAGCACCCCTGATAAAAAGTGTCCCACCCCCACTATGTAAATAAAGGGAGCATCTCCCTGACATGTGATGGTGGAGACAAAAGTTGCAGAGCTACGTAGACTTCCACGGGAGCAAAGGTTCCTCAAAGCACAAATTTGTTGTCACTCCAACAAGCAATTCACATGGTGACCTCTGCAGTTACCTATGATTTGTCAAGTTCAACTGAGCTTTGAGCAGTTCATGAACCATAACCGTAACCTGAACCGTAACCGTAAAAAAAAAAACAGGTTAAACTTAAAGACTACCTTGTACACATCTCTCTCTGTTACTAACGCAGACATATGGAACATCTGAACCCATCAATGTTCTGTTCCATTGGTGCACCGTTTGGATATATTGTCAGGCCCACTGACGAACACAAATCCATGTTTTTGTCTACATCCTGGCACCGCAAGCTCCTTGTTCACAGCTGCACACCAACACACTAGAAGAGCGTAGCCAACCTCATCAACGTGGTGGAGATAGCTCCCAGACCAGAGGCTAACAAGTACTGCTCACATAGTGGCAACGCCCTACTCTCATACACCTTCTCCACTTCACCCACTCAGTCCTGGCTACCAGCAGACGTCAGGCATACAGTTACAGAGACTAATCACAGCCTGGAAGCTGTGGATATTTTTAATTTTTGTCTTACATAAGCTTGCATTTAAAAATGATCAATTACAGCAAAAAAAGCCTAAAGTAATTAGACAAGACAAATTACTTGAGACAAATTTATTCATTTGCATTCATTTGTAAGGTCTGGTACCAGTGTGAATGGTGCAGTGAAAACACTATTTTTGAAAATCCAATTTTACTGTATGGAGTTTCCATCCAGGAGGTTGAAGAGACATTCCTCACCCTTTAGAACCGCGTAACCAGTGCCAGTGATGTAAGCCATCACCGCAGGACACCTCTCACACGAGCCAACCACACTTGCAGGCTGCCTGGGAAACCTGGAGGAATTCTGGGAAAATCTGAAAGAATTCTGGGAAACACCTGCCACCAGGAGGCTGCGAAAACAACTCGGCCCTCGTTCCTTCTTCATGAAATATACAGCAGAACAATCACCTTGATTTAACACCCCAGGAAGAAAATCATTATGGACTCGGCGCGATCGATACAGGGGAAGTTCCTGCCCCTACTGTTGTCTGTGGTTCTTGCTCTTCCTCCCTCTCCCTCCCCCTCCCTCTCTCTCTCTCTCTCTCTCCCTCTCTACTGCATGAAGGCCGTGAGGGGAAGCCCAGACCAAGCTCCCGGATAGCAGGCGAGACTGACGCCGCACGCCCCCGCAGAGCCCACCGTCGCGGAGCTGCCGCAGTGGCCAAACTGTTTAACATCGCTTTTAATTAGGCGAGTTGCCACGGTGCCTCATTGCTATGCAACGCTGACGAGCTGGCGATGCTGTGTCTCCACGCACTTCATCTGCTTTTATGAGCGCGTCCCTTTGCTCTGTGAGCGTGGGGGGATGGGCGGTGCTCATGCAGCCCGGGTGACAGTGGTAATATGGAGGATGACAGGATAACAGAGTCTCCATCCCCTACGTCACATCAACCTAAATCATCTTTACTGCCACGCCAGATGAAAACTGCATTAGCCATGACACTTGTGTTTTTCCTGTTATGTATACACAAACACACACACGCTCTCCCACACACACCTACACCCACACTTACACACTCACACACACACGCTCTCCCACATACACCTACACCCACACTTACACACACACACACACACACAAACACACACACGCTCTCCCACACACACCTACACCCACACTTACACACTCACACACACACGCTCTCCCACATA
>JAOXYF010000007.1:15413814-15426940 GCA_028565775.1 Sternarchorhynchus goeldii
AACTGGAGAACGACAGACCTGCGTCAAAACAACGGTGCAACTGGAGAACGACAGACCTGCGTCAAAACAACGGTGCAACTGGAGAACGACAGACCTGCGTCAAAACAACGGTGCAACTGGAGAACGACAGACCTGCGTCAAAACAACGGTGCAACTGGAGAACGACAGACCTGCGTCAAAACAACGGCGTAACTCGTCCATCACACAGGCTTCAGGTCTGGCATTTGACCGCTTTATTTCCCCAAAACTGTGGCAGTTAATTATATGAGCTCACCATGAAGCGGGGCAGCTTTATGGCCGAAATTCCCTTAACGATATGCAAATCCGGACCAAGCCCCGCCTCTGCCCTAAATTGCAAGCCTCCACTGAAGGTGGAAAGTATGTAAATAAGTGAATAAATATTCAACAGCGGCATTTACAGGCTTCTTTACCTGATGGTGTTTTTATGCCGCTCATAATGGCTGAAGAAATTCAGATCTTCACACAGAACATCATGTGGGCGAGTTAGCCGATGCCGGTTTTGACAAACTTCTTTAAACCCAGCACGAGTCACTTATGCCAATACTGCCCAGCTACTCCTCCTCTTAAGGCCATTAGCCTCTCAGGCCAGGATCCACCGCAACACTGTTTAGCGATGGTTGCGTTTTTGCTGTTGCTGACAGCCTGGCACTAAGCATGCTGGGAACAGTAGTCCAGTCCTCAGTAAGCTCCCGCTGCTCATTTCAGTTTTAAACTCCAAGGATTTTCCCCCTGACTCAGTTTAACCGATAAGCCACAGAGCCGCGGCGAAACACCTTCCGGATTAAAGCGTGAGTGCAGGCAGCTTGACTTATGACCGTTTAACGACTCCACTAAAGAGCTGAGCAGCAACCTTCACAGCCTGCCCTGCGAGGACACGGGAACAGGCCCCTTTAAGGGGGTGTGGCCACAGCAAGCCTCCAGCACATAGAGCCCAGGCTTGGTGGGTCACTGCTGTTCTAATGCCCAGTGTGACTGGATAGTTCGCTGCCCTGTTCCCACCCTCTTGATCTCAGTGGGTTGCAGTACTCCCCGTTACTCCAGGGGGCGCTAATATAAAAAGCTAAATTATACCAATTGCTGATGCCATCCTACCCCTGAGCCTGGGAAAATCACCACGGAAACAGGCAGGCATCAGAAGACAGGGAGGAGATTAGGGGTGGGGGGTGAGAGAGAGAGAGAGAGAGAGAGAGAGAGAGAGAGAGAGGACAACAGGAATACATCGGGGAAGAAGAGAAGAGCGATAAAAAGAAGGTGTAGAAAAAGATCTGAAGAACAGAGAAACATGAGAGAGTGAGGGAAGGGGGAGAGAGAGGGTTAGAGGAGGGTAAGAGGGGTAGTGTTACGTGCTCGGTGTGCCGATGTCGGTCGGGGGCTACGCTCCTGCCGTCCGGGCTCCTCTCAAAGCGGCACTTGTGCGCTCAGCTGTGTCTGACCGGAACCGGGAGGCCGGGCACGACTCTCCCCAGCGCAGGGACCCGCCGCTCGGCCCGGGAAGAAAACCGCGGCGTTCCGGCCGAGAGGCGAGCGCCCTTCCCCTGCTCACTCCTCCCTTTGAGGAGGTGCTTCTCCGGACTGCCAATGGCCAGTTAATTTATGCCTGCTCCATCCTCCAGGCTAATTCCACGTTCATCCATCACTCTCTGGGCTGAGGGATGGAGAAGATGGAAGGGAGCTGTGCTTTTGGTAACGCTCCCACAAATACGTCACTGGGACAGGATTACTTACAGGGGCAGCACAGCCAAAGGCTCACGTCTTCTCTCACACACACATGCGCCTGTGACTCTCTGTGGGGCCTGAAGGCTCCCAGTAATACAGAGTGACTGGTTTCTAATAACAGGCCCGAGTAATAAGCAGTTGAAGAGCAGAATCACGTAGGGGAGCCATATTGAACCACTTAGAATTTACCTGAAACATGTTAGACTTTGGTTTTTTGCTAGGTTTAATCCGTTTGAGGCAAACAAAAAAAAAAAAAGAATTCTTTTCAAAAAGAATTGACCGTCTTTAGTAGAGTAGTCTTAACCAGAGACCAGACAGACAGACAGACAACCCCCTTATTGTAGCTGTACAGAGGAAGGGGATAATTGTCTGGGTTCATTAATAATCCGGACGGATGTTCAGGAAAACGGACCTCTGCTGGACATACCAGAGGGACCTGTCCCACTTGGCAGGTGGATAAACCCCACCGCGCACTTGCCCTGGGACGACCCCACCGCGCACTTGCCCTGGGACGACCCCACCGCGCACTTGCCCTGGGACGACCCCACCGCGCACTTGCCCTGGGACGACCCCACCCGATGCCACAATGCACTGCCTCAAAAACCGGAGGAGACCAAAGGTAATGGCATTCCTCATGTACCTCTAATTAATTTACCTCAAGTTTTACTGAAGGGTTTTAGACAAAAGAACCGTCTGTGCAGCTCAAATCAGCAGCACAGCTTTGGAGTAGAGCTGGGGTTTTTTGGGGGGGTTTTTTTGTCCGAGTTTTCATTGGCTCTGAAAAGGTTTCACCTGCATAAATAAGTCATATGTATTGTCAGGAGAATGTAAATGCGTTGAAGTGCTCTCTCTTCTGCGAGCAAGAGCTTAGTGAAGCCCTCTATACGCTGAGTGAGGCTGGAAGCAAGTCCCTCTCAGCAAAACGACATTCAGGTGGTGGGTGGGTGCCAGCGAGAAAATCCACCAGGTGTGTGAAGTATGAAAAAACGGTTCAGCGCTTTGCTGAGAAATGCAGCAACAGTTCACTGCCCAGCGGTGTTCCACGGGAAACAGGTCCACAGACATCATTACACCAGAAAAAGCATAAAGCATTGGAAAAGCAAAGTGCTCCTCAAACAAAATATTAACCTGCATCTCAAGAGTTCAACATTAAAACCCAGCTATACTAACGAAGATGAATTTGACTTTCGCTCCTCCAGAGCTGGTGGGCGGTTTGGGCTGGGGAGATGTTCCCAGCAGGGTTAAGGCTCTGGTGGTGTGCTGGACCCAGGCATTCTGCCTCTACGGAGGAAGGAGGCATAGAGTCAGCACAATCTCACCTCATGACTTTGCAGCTTTCTGAGGCGAGGCACGTCTGCTAAAGACAGACAACGCCAGTGTGGAGTATGGTGAGGAATGATGAACCGAGAGAGAGAGAGAGAGAGAGAGCAGTGAGTGAGAACAAAAGTGAGAGGACTTGAGTTCATCTTTCATCAAACACCCGTGAACATGGCGAAGGCCAAGACTGAACACAACACCAGCAGTGGACAGACGACCGGACGCACACACCCCTGTGGAGGGGGTGCATATCTGCACATTTAACTCACTCAGTGATCTGCATTCAAAGCACTTGCTGGGAACAGCAAAGTACCTGAAGCAAGTGACTAACTTTAAATACAGCAAAAAAAACCCCCAAAGAATTCATTTATTTTTCCATATAAAAGATTCATCTGTAGTTGTTAAAAGACAGACTCCGATGTCCAAAGAGCACAGACAGCTTGTCTTTATGTAGCTAATGTGTTTTATATTGCATTTAAATGATCAGGTTTTGGAGTGAACAGAATATAAAGTCACCATGGAACATAATTCAGAGAAATGCCCCCCCCCCTGCATTTAACCCTGTCAATTACCCCCAGCCACATCAAATAAGAATAAACCATGGTGCTTGAGTTTACTCATAAATGGTCCAATCAGAGCAAGTCATGATATCAAGTGTGTTTTTGCAAATAGTGTCGTGGAGAAGACCTATGACGGACCACGGATACCCCTCGGCCACGGCAGGAGGCCCGGCCAATCACACAGCAGGTGACCCGGTCTGGCCACTCCCCCAGCAGATGCAGCCGCTCCAGCGGAGGGGCGCACGTAGCCGGCTCACACAAGTGCTAGGTCAAGCGGCAGGCCGACAGGTGGAGGAGGGTGAAGTGTGGGAGTTACCCTCCCTACCTCCACCCTCAGCACAGCTACACCGACATGCAGCGGGAGTATCGGCTTCTCGAGCTGCGTGGGATGGAAAAGAACGCGCAGCTCGGTGAAGTGGGACCGATCCAAGGGGAGGGATTTCACCACGGCGAGATACGCCGACTGCTCCCCAGGCTTTTTCAAATAGTACAGCTCGTCCCAGGTCGCCTGGCAACTACGTGAAAATCATCATCATCATCATCAGGCACTAATGATGAGGCACACTTCTGGAGCTCTTCAACGCCCTGTCAGCCAGCCCGGATGACCCTGAACTTCTGGAGAAGGTGTGAGTGGCCTGTAACGAATGGGCTCACAGTGGGGAAAGGCCTGTCGAGAGCTCTCCCGCTGGAAAGTGGGCCGTTCGGATCGCCGACGCTCGGCTCTGCGAGTTCGGCGCGAGCGTCTCCGTGGAGCACTCTCTGCAATCCGCCATTTAATTCCACACTCCCTGCGCGGCCACGAGCACAGCCGCGCGGCGTTTAGACCCTGAAGAGAGAGCGAGCTGCAAGAGAAACCAACCATCCCACCAAACAAACAAAGAAAAACAAACAGAAGCAGTGGGAGACGTGGAGGACGGCTGGGCGGCCGGCGAAGGGGTTTAACCCCTAAAGTGCCATGTGGATAGAGCATGGCTCATCTGTGAGAGGCTTGCGCGGCTCAGTGTGTGTGTGTGTGTGTGTGTGGGGCCTGAGTGTAGGCAAACAGAACACGCTGCACACACTGCTGGTCATGCTGCACACACTGCCAGTCATGACCAGTACCTCCTGCTGAAACACACCCCCCCTCGCTATGTGAAAGCACTGTGTGTAACTTGGGAGGAAGGAAATATTTATGGTCCTATACACTAGGGCAGCTTATTTACATGATCTATCTCAAGTGGAGAGCAACACGTCTTCAGCAGCAGACTCTGAAGCCTTAGAGTGCATGTCTGTAAATAAACAGCTACACCAACAGCTACACTTCCTTTCCACACCAACAGCCCCGGGCTACACCTCCTTTCCACACCAACAGCCCCGGGCTACACCTCCTTTCATTTACATTTACATTACATTTATTATTATGACGCTTTTATCCAAAGCGACTTACAATTTTTGACTGAATACATCTTGAGCAGTTGAGGATTAAGGGCCTTGCTCAGGGGCCCAACAGTGGCAACTTGGCAGAGGTGGGGCTTGAACCGGCAACCTTCTGATGACTAGTCAAGTGCCTTAACCACTGAGCTACCACTGTCACCACTACCACTTTCCACACCAAAAGCCCAGTACCTCCATTCTTTTCCCCTCATGCACACGCACATATATGCACACGCACACATGGGTGGGAAGACGTAACCAACCATCAGAAAAAAAGGTGCAGGGAATATACAGAAAAACCCAAGAGATGCATGATGTATGAGAGGCAGGTGTATGTCTGCAGCAGAGTAACAACAGGGCAGGCAGGGGAGGTGAACACGGGTAGGTGGTGCAACAGGGCTTCCATTGGGTATTTGGTGGAAGAAGCTTTGATATGACAAGACAGAAGACAAAGAGCGAGAGACACACAGAGAGAGAGAGCGCGAGCGAGCGAGAGAGAGCGCGAGCGAGAGAGAGAGAGCGCGAGCGAGCGAGAGAGAGCGCGAGCGAGAGAGAGAGAGCGCGAGAGAGAGAGAGAGAGCGCGAGAGAGAGAGAGAGCGCGAGAGAGAGAGAGCGCGAGAGAGAGAGCGCGCGAGAGAGAGCGCGCGCGAGAGAGCGAGAGCGCGAGAGAGCGCTAGCTGCCATTTCTTAGTAGTCTGATGATTCATCCTTGGATGTAGGATGACTTCCTCTGCTGTCCAGAAGGCAGTTCTGTCTCCACAACCTCACTTGCATAGGCAGGTATGAAGACCTCACTAAATACAGACATGTATTTATATAAAAAAAAGAAAAAAAGGGGGGGGGGGGGGTCAAAACAAACAAGCTGCCACCTGGTAATTGAGGTGCTCATTAAAGGCAGATCACTGTAGATGCACTGGGGCTGGTGAAACGGACCATGCTACCCTCCCCCTCAACGCTCCTTCGCTCCCCTCACCATCTCGCAGCTCTTTGCGTCTGGTGTGTGGGTGGAGAGAGTCGGTTAGCGGGAGGGTGGGAGGTGTGGGTGGAGGCCCAGGGACAGCAACAGCTCACACACTTTGCACCAGTGTGAGTGGAAGGCGCTCATGAGACCCTGTCAGTCACCCCATCACTGTATGTATAAGTCTCTCTCACACACACACACACTCTCAATAACACTCTGAACACATGCTGCAGATACAGCCACACAGATAATGGGGTAACCAAATCAATAACCACAATAACCACAGTAACCAATCAAAGCTTCATGGCTGACGGGCGCTGGAGTGTGATCTGGCAGTACCCACGCACACAAGAGCGTTTCAGGATGGACGCACATGTGCCAGCTCGTACAAGTGTGTGTGATGTAGGGCAGTGGGTGAGGGGGGACCGTGTCCCTGGAAGTGTATATACTGTCGATGAGAGAGAGAGAGAGAGAGAGAGAGAGAGAGAGAGAGAGAGAGAGAGACACTGGCCAACCATATGCCTGTGTTTTATGTATTATGTATGGGTAGAATCTTCATACATCACACAATACATGAGTGACTTGATACAAACGTGTGAATAGGGTGTCGTGTGTGGGCTGCTGTGTGTGTAACGTACATTCGTGTGTGTGTGTGTGTGTGTGTGTGATAACTTCAATGGACCAGCATAAATAAGAGTGTGGGGGCTTCACACTGTGAAAGTGGTGTGTGAGGTTTGAATTAAAAAGACAAGCCGAGAGATGAGAGAGTGGGACACATTACAGCACCAGGCCTCCACCTTCTCTACCCAGCTCAGGGTAGACACTCCCCCCCCACACCTCCTCCACCGACCAGTGGTGCCACCTCACAGAGACTCGGCGAGAGCACGTCTTATGCAGGGAGACTGGGCTAAGATGCAGACAGGCCCAGAGAGGCTGTTAAATTTGTGACAGTCCCTCTGTGGCGGAGGAGAAACCCCATCAAGACTTGAAAACGGGCCACACAAACTAAGAGGAAGATAAATCAGATACAGCAGCTGCGAAGTCTTTATCGTGTTCAAGCAAGTGACAGACCTACACCGGGAGGCGGGGCCCCATGGGTGGGCGGGGCCCCATGGGTGGGCGGGGCCCCATGGGTGGGCGGGGCCGGAGCCAGCAAGACTCACCTGGTCAGCGATGGTGCGGCCCAGCTTGTCCATCCTAGAGCCGGCCTCCGCAATCTTCTTTGCAGCGCTGATCACGTCAGAGGTGTTCTTCAGCGGGCCCTTGCCCCTGGGCACGAACATGAACACACACACAGTGAGCTCTTCTTCAGACTGAACCTCCTCCCCACACACACACACACACACACCTCATGCTCAGCTATATAAAGGTAAGACACGGTGACTGATCAGTGTGAATTCAATAGACGTATTGGCAGAGTTGAAGAGTTGGGCCAACCCTGAGAATGACTGACTCAACAAACACTTTCGATCTCAGACAGACAAACCCACACACACACACCCACACACACCCACGGTGAGAGAGAGGGAGAGTGAGAGAACCCCCCACCCACACCCCAAACAGATGGCATGTGTCCGTGGAGGTCCCCCTCACTTCACTGCCCCTCCTGCCCCACCCATCATTCCGGTCCGCGGCAACGATCCGCCCGACGGTTTGCCAGTACGGCAGCGCAGGACGCACTCAGCGAGCAGATCGACCTGGATTCAAAGCCGTTCTCTTCCAGCAAAAGCCCAGACGATCCAACCTGCGACAGATGGAATTCTGTATCCGCCTCCCCCTCCATCTTGCTCCGTCGGCGCCGTTTCGTCCCGCTCTCTCCGAGCAGGAATGCCCCGCGGGATCACAGAGGAGAGGCATGACGTGGAAATCCCAGGGAAGGCGCACGGCTCTACGCTGTGGTGCAGTCAGATGGTCAGTTACAGAGACGCCCTCGTTATGGTATCACACCCTCCTCACGCGTTTATTCTGTTGTACTGTTGGCATACTCACTAACGCATATATTAAACCAATGGATTCAGGCGTTTTCACTCCTCTGATCTGATCTGCTGGTGTGGAGAATCTGGTTCTCATTCACTAAATCAATAAAAAACAAAAACTAAGTACAGTGTAACCACTCTCCCAACAGCAAGCAGCCACGCCAAGCCAACGACCCCCGGACACGCCCACCCAACGACCCCCCCCCCCCCAGACACGCTCACCCAGCGACCCGCAGCGCATGGTGGCCCACACCGCTGGCACCTGGAGTGACGGACAGGACAAAGAGGGGCACGCCAGTCCGACTCGTTCTGTTTGGGTCCTCCTCCTCTCTCTCTGTGTGTCCATCTCCCTCTCTCCGTCCTCCTTTGTCCTTTCTGTCCGCCTCCGTCCATCTTCCTCTCATTCAGTGCAGCTTGTGTTCCCTCTCTCTCTCTCCATCTGTTCATCTCTCTCTCTCTCCTGACCCATGGATGGGACACTAGCTTGGCTGCAACAAGGTCACTCCAGGAGACACGGGCTGCAGCTTCGTCTCGTTCATCACATTTACATTGCTGATCGTACCACTGACACGGCGCCAACGAATTAGCCACTGCTGCTCACTGCACCTGGGAGGTAGCTGTGTGTGTGTGTGTGTGTGTGTAACTAGCACCCCACCACAGCAGGCCGACAGGTGGCTCTGAAAACGTGAGAGATGCATGCAGACAGCATGTTTAATTCATGAGCGTGGCGTGCGGCAGGGCAGGGTCGGGGCGAGATCAGGGCGGGGGCGGGGCAGCAAGCTCCTCCTCTGCAGCAGGCCCAACCTTCCGATAGGCCCCCGGCACTCAGGAGGGCCGTTTGGTCGTAAACTGCCTGCACTAAACCACTTTGACATCGCTTCAAAACAGCTGGGAAATATCTCTCAACACGAGTCCTTCTTTCAAAGTTAATGCATACAGTACCTTACTAATCGAGTCTATTAACCATGCATAACGCTCAGAGGACCTGGTTCATTCAGTCCATATCAGATGGAAGCCATTGGGAGACTCTGCAATTAACACTGAGCACATCAGAGGCTTCAGTATCAGAGTTAAATACACGGTGCTTCAACAACTTACAAAAGTGTTAACTGGGTATTCAGATTATTCTGATATTCATATACAGGGATTTGCCAAAAAAACCCAAACATGCATCTCCATTAAAAAAAACCCCATCAGTTTTAAATGTAAAATATTTAAAATTTTGTATTGATTCGAGATTAATGCTGAAACAATAATGAAAAGACTCGAGAAGGACGGTGCAGTCATGGAAGATCTCAGGAGGTCACGAAGAGAGCGAGGTCACTTGAACGACCTTTCTCCACCACCACCAGTAACGCTCAAACCAGTTTCGGCAAACCTACCGTGAAATGCTCATTGACCGATCAATAATCAATGCCTCACAATCAATAGCCCTCTGACAGCGAGCTTTGGCGTAAGCCTCGTGCGTTTGGATATCAGCGCTTCGGTCGGCCGCTCTAACTCTCGCTCTGCGCTGATGGCCGTGTGCCTCTGTGAATTAGCGACAGGAAGGGTCTTGAAATCAAGTCCCCTTCACTACATTACCCTTCACACCCCAGCCCACATGAGGTCAGTGAAGGATGATCATTTGGCCGTGTGCAGAATTAACTCACCGTGACCTTGGTGCAAACATTTCTGCAGGCGGTAACCTTCAATTGTCATGGTGTCTCTCTGTATCACACACACACCATTGTGCAAACAGATGCACTGTGATCTTTGCTTTCCATGTCTGAGTGTGTGTGTATCTGGGGCAAACGATAGGAGGTGCCTGGATGCGCGCGCGTGTGTGTGAATAGCACCCTAATCCCCAGTGTAAACAGCGCTAATGTCTTTTGCACGTCGCCAAACTAGAGCAGGCGCCCCCTGATGGTCACCCAGGGTAGTGCTCCACGCCCTCGGTGCAGAGAGCAATCTGACTCGGTAACGCACGGGCGATTTACGCAGGGCCGCTAGCTGATTGGCCGTCATCCCGGTCTCACGTCTTAGTGCAGCAATGGGGCGAGGCGTCAAACTGGGAATCTTGCATTCTGGAGGGACCCGATTGGACGGTGGTCAGATGCGGCTAAACGGCCGATTGAATTGGTCCGCCCCTGCTCCACACCCCCTTCCCCTTGACGAAGCTCTCAAGATAAGACTGAGCGATGGATATCCTAGTCATTAAAGTTGCGTCACAGTGGCCAAGGCTGCCATGAGGGACAGGGAGTGTGTGCACACCTGCACTTAGGGCAGGGACTCTCCGATCTGCAGCCTCGAGGGATCCCACCTCCAAGAGTGATTTAACCATGTACGAGGTTATAAAAAAATAAAATAAAGTGCCCTTTGAACTCACTTCAACGTTCAGCGCCATCACCGCTAACGTTTGCTAGCCCCTGCTATTATGAACACCTGCTTGTTAAGTCTGGAACTGTAGGCGTGGGGACGTGTCTAAACGCCACAGCTCGTGCTGTTAGCGCATGGAGAGAGTGAACGCTGAGGGTGGAACAGGCTCCCCACACACCTGGGACACAGCTGGAAGAGGATGTGGAGAGAGAGCTCTCCCGTGCTCACGCGCCCCGTCTCACCCACCCACCACTCCTTCCACACACCACACCTTCCCCTCTCTGTCTTTCAGCTATGCTGGCAAGAGATCACGTCGCACAGCACGGCCCTACCAGCGCAGGCGTAACCCAGGCCGCGAAGAACTGCATGGATCACTGCACAGTTTGCACAGGCTAAAATACCACTAGGGATAAATCAAGTGATTCTGTTCAAATTAGAACCCACCAGCTGATGCAGACGGATGCAAACGAGGATAACAAGGGAACAGCATTTCAGGAGGCTGCAGAGAAAGTTCTGGATGGAAAGGGAAGCCTGTGGATTTGATTGTGACTACATACTCCCCAACAAAACCAGTAGAAAAATGCACCGAGCCAAAACCCAGCATGAGAAGGGGCAAAACAGACAGAGAGAGAGAGAGAGAGAGAGAGAGAGAGACACAGAGAGAAAGAGCTGGGTGTATCCTCAGAAGGTGCGAGAATTAGCCCTAAGTGTGCGCGGTGCGGAGAAGAAGCTGATCATCATGACCGCGTGCGTGTTCTGACCTGGTGAAGTCCGTCATCTCCATCATGATCATGCACATCTGCTTGGCCAGAACGATGATGTCATTGCCGCTGTCGTCCCACTTGGACACCTCTGCATCCAGCTTGCTCTTCTCCTCCTGGAAACTGGCCACCTGCTCCGCGATCTTCGCCTTCTGCTCCTGGGGCAGCTGCGCCATGATGGCCTACACACACACACCCACCCACACGCACTATTAATACACACTGGTTCTAGGGATGAGAGATGTCTACCTGACTGGCAGATGATTACAGAAAAACATCTCGATAGTCCGTGTCTGGTTTCTGGGGGTTAGTGGTTCATCTTACAAAAAGTTCCTATAATGCAGGTTTAAGGTTAGTTTCACGTTTTCCAATAACTATTCGATTAATACATTAAATACCATCAATGGTGAACCCTTGCAATGATGTACTATATGTAACTTTTTCCTAAAAATCACTTCTGTCTGGTACAGCCCCATTTGATTGGACAATAAAAGTAGCACCTTGTCTATTAGGACACGGTTGGAAATTTAAACGTATGCTCACACAGGAAAGACCACTAATCAATTTCGTTGCCAGATACACCGGACGTGGCTGAACTCCATCAGCCTTCGGCAACGTCTAGAGGCATCAGCTATCGACATCTATTGAACCCAGCCTCACACCCAACCTCAGAAGAGACACCGAGGGGTAAAGGGAGGAGACCCGGGGGGGTGGGGGGGGTGGGATTGGGCACTTTCCATCCATCTTTGTAGGACTATGACCCCTACTTCTCTTCCGAACAAGGCAGGCCACACCCCCATCCTTTTTGCATCTCCCCTCCCCCTAGAATGGTTGGTCTCTCTCTCCCCGCCCCTACCCTAACCTACATTCTCCCCTCTCTCTCCCCGCCCCAGTCTCTCCCTCCACCTCCCTGTCTCTTATCTTTTTCAGTCTGTTGCATATTTCTCTGGGCGACAGCCAGTGAAGCGTTCCACTCTGGGCACGTCACGGCCATCAAAGTGTTTTATGCTTCTAAACATTGCACAAGCATAACACACCGCGTTTACAGGGTTTCACTGCACAAATCTATGAACTAGAGCAGCTGTCCCTTTCAGAAGAACCCAGAGACTGTGCCCAGGTGTTTAGTAACCAATCAGAAGGCCACGAGAGGAACACTGCAGCGGGAGGGACAGGGCCTTTGTGCTCGTCTGCTTTGAGCGGTTACTGCCGTCTTTATTCCCCTACGTAGCTGTGCAGGACGGGGGGGTGCAAACACAGCTGTTGGTGCTGGCTGGCTAACTGGGACTCCCTCTAGAAGGTCCTCAGAGTACATTTGAAGGTGCTCAAAGGGGGGGGAAAAGGCAGCGCAGGGACAAAAAACGAAAGGCTTATGTAACCCAGTGAACAGCCTGAACTCCGGGGTCCAGTCATTGGTTAGGGAAGTTCAATGGGGCGTTGCGTGTTTTGCTTTCAGCATCCTGCAGTGCAGTGTGGGTGTTGATGGGCATAATCGACCACGCACCCCCAAAAACACAGCCCAGCTCTGGCCGCGTTTGGAGGGTGTGCTGTCAAGAGACTGCAGGAGGCTTCTAGAACAGGCAGGAATTCAGAGAGATTAAGTCGGCCCTCGCGCTGATTGACTCGAGCGAACGGTTGAGAGCAGGAGGCGAACGTGATCCGATTCCGTTCACGCGTAAATTAGGATTAAAACTGGAACACGCCTGAACCGCATCAGAATCGGCTCCAACAGGAAACGAGGACAGGCCCTTCCTGCTGACCTTCGAGAGACTCGACCCCAGGATCGTACAAACCCAAAACCACCCAGGGGTGAGACGGTGGACGACATGTGGTTAAAAATTAAACCCGAATTCCAAAATATTTCCTATTCAAGTGATGATGCATTTTCATAACCACGGCAACAGAGGACAATGTGAAGCGAGCAGAGAGAGGAAGGATGAGGACTGCTGAGCTAGCAACAACATGAAAACCTGAAAAGGGGGGGGGGGGGGGGGGGAGAGAGAGAGAGAGATAGAGAGAGGGGGAGGTGGAGCGAGAAAGAGAGA
>JAOXYF010000007.1:15432730-15443253 GCA_028565775.1 Sternarchorhynchus goeldii
GGAATTAGGGTGGAGATGAAAAAGATGCCACAGGCCAAGGAGGGGGGGGGGTGTAGGGGGTGGGGATGGTGGGATGGGTGGGTGGAGGTTGATATGGTGTACCTGAGGGCACAAGGCCTCCAGCTGAGAAGCAGCCATGCGCACCAGCTTCACGCCCTCGTCATTGTTGGAGATGGAGCAGGCCAAGTTAGCCACCTACAACAGAGACAAGTGCTTTACAAGACTTTTTTTTTTTTTTTTTCTGGTTGCAGTGCGCAACACACACACACACACACACACACACACACACACACACACACACACAATGAGGATATAAACTAAGACATCACCACAGCTAGCACCAACATTATTGCTATAATGGCAGAAGCCCACAGCGGGTCTGGAGAGCCGACAGGCCTGCGTGTGTGTGTGTTCGTGCGGATGCTGGAAGACCGCGGGGCCCACCGTCTGTCCCCTTTCCCCTGGAACTCGTGCAGCCAAACGACTAATGACTCCAGGACGAGCCCCTGCCCGGCGCCCATGCCAGGCCGCCCCACGGCCGCTGCCCTGGCAGAGCGAGAGCTGCCATTGGCTGCAGTGACACAGAGGAAGCAAGAGCGGGTCTGGCTGATGCCCGTTACGGCCAGAGGAGCGCCAAATCACCCACGCCAACCTGCCATCCCTCCCCTCCCACAAAATGACGGCTTTCCTGACCCTCCTGAGGAATGATGACTCGTGCGATGTGGAGATCTGGCTGGAGAAGAAGCACATTCACACATTCTCTCCATTACCTCTATACAGTGCAGCCCATCATTTTGGTCTTAAATGCACCCCACCCCCCAAACATTAAATTTCTTCTGCTCGAGTTACATTACAGCGTCATGCAGCACTGCTACACACAGCAAACAAACCCAAAAACACTTCTCTCTGCTGCCAATGACTATCTGCTGGATACCGTGTTTAGCACCAACGTTGATGATGCTCTTTCACTTGGTTCCCCTGTTCCATTTGTCCGAAAAATATCACGATATCTTCTGGTATCGTAATATTACCTTTTTTCCAACCCTATGATAGACTGCTGAGTGGACTGTGAGTGAAGTGTCATTCTGGAATATAAAAGGTTAACAAATCTACTGCAGGTCTTTTAATTACAGCCTCCTGAATAGTGCCTAGACCAGCATGGGTCACAGCTGAATCTTCTAGAGCTGATCTTCCAAGCTTTAACACGCTCACGGACCAGAGTGGTGAGAACGCCACAGGAGAGTGTAGCTGTACACGTGTGCCTCTTTGTATCCCTGTCTCTCTCGTCTGGGACGTCAGTCAGGGCTGCCGTGCCACTGCTCAGTCCTGTGCTTCACTAGAGCCCTACAGTGCCCCCCTGCACGGTTACTCCCAGTGCTGCAGTATCACCTGGTAGAGCAAAGCTCCACGAACGCAGAGGTCGCGGGTTCAACTCCCAGCGCGCGCACAATGTTATACTGATAAGTGGCTCTGGAGAAGAGTGCCTGAAAAACGCTGGGAAAGAACATTTTACGCCACAGCCGGTTTCCAGCTGATTGAAGAGGTGTTGCCAGGGCGACGGTGCCACTCCTATGACCAAACTCTTACCCCCAAGTGCGGTTCACAGACAGACTGCCAGCTCAGCGTGTCAGATGGAGGGGGAGTAAATAAAAACAAACCACCACAAACAAAGGGAGCACTTCACACACATCACACGGAAGGATCCATCACGCAGTTAAACGTGCACGTGATGTGGAACGGCTCGGAGTGCTGCAGCGTTAATTGCAAAAAAAAATTCAATTGAATTCACCGCGTTTTCTAACTGGCGCAGAGGCAAACACGGAGCAAGCAAAGTAAATAACGGAAGCATTTAAAATGCCTAGTCCTGTAGGAAAGCCATGCCCGCCCTGCCATGGTGATTTATGCCAAATCCTAGATGTAACTTACTTTAGTTAATAAACAACCACTCTCATTTATTGAGACTTAGGGTGCAATTGTAGTACAACCAGCCCACAATCGTGCACGCACGCACGCCACAGGGGCGTGGACTCCACCTCTCCAGGCTCCATCGTTTTCTCCCGTCCTGTCTCCTGCAGGACAAACACGGAGGAAGGTCAGAGAGGAGGGCTTCCGCCGAGCCCAGCTACTATACGAGTGTTCGGATCAGAACGGCATCCGGTTAAGCTCAGCATTAGCTTAGCAACGCTCTTGTAACGGTGCTTGAGGCGGAGCACGAGCCGGTTGTCAGCAGGGTTCAGCCTGGACCCCTGGACAGGCCCCATCCATCCCACGTGCTGGAGGCAGCTGGCAGAGGACCGAGAACAGCACTGCGGCCAGGTCGAGTTTCCGGGGGAAAAAAAAACAGCACTGAACACAATTAGCAGCCAGTGTGGAGCAGGTCGGAGAAACGTAGATCGAGGGCATGAACGCAGAGCGGAGTGTGAAGGTGGCGGGCGGCTTGGACGAACTTCTCGTTTCGTGCCCCTCGTCCAGAAATGCCCACGTTTCACAGCAGCCCAGCTAGACTCTGAGGTCCAGAACCAGTGCTGTGTGGACGTGGAGAGATCCAGCAGGCCGGTGTTCCCCGCGCCGCCCCCGTGAGCCCCGTGCTCCTGCGCTGCTCTCGCCTGCTGTCTAAACGGCCCCAGATGTTCGGCGGCGTCAAGAAGTGAAATGAGAGGGTAAATTACCGTGGCAACGAACTTCACTCCTGCTGCACTGAGCCAAAAAGGCCTCCTCTGACCGCAGCGTTCCAGAGAACATAACTGCTCTCCAACAGCAGGAGCAAGGATGGTTCGTATCTTAAAATGTCATTTAGCAAAAGGAAGCGATTTTTGTGTGTGGGGGACTGGCAATTCCACTACCTTTTCAGGAAGGAAATTCGTATCTTCCGAGAGAGAGAATGGGAGAGGAGAGCTGGCGACACTTCCCTTCCTGCTTTGGTCATGGGTAACCCACTGTGGCCGAGATTAAGTAGTGCTGCCCACAGCAACGAGCACATCCACGTTGAAAAACCCCACACAGAGAAGCACGCGCCCAGTAATAAATCATTTTCTTGCATTTGCGGCCAGAGCCCACATGCCGAGCACAATGCAAAAACGGAAACCCACGCACGGAATGGCACGGCAGGAAAAGGACCGGGCTGAGCATCGACTCCTGCTCTACGCCCCAGCAAGAGGGACGCAGTGCCAAAGAGGGAGGCCGTCTGCGCCGTTACGGCTTGGCATCGAAGAACAAGCTGGCGGACCGCACATTTACACGACTCTTACAAAGGTGAGGAGGGAGGGGGGTTGAAGGGAATGAGGCTTTAAGTCCTCGACCTGCATTCTGGGGCAAGAGAACACAGCTGATGATTTCCCGATGGACCGTCTTCGCTCCGAGCCGGTTAAGCTCCATCGCCCTTCTGAGCAGGTATTAACGAGGTCTGGCGGGGTGCTAGCGAGCGCGCTCCCATGAAAGGGACGTTGCATCCCGCCTCCGCAGTGCTCTTCTCCCCCTCAGAAACGCGAATGTGCATTAATCTTGTGGAAAAAGGGGGGGGGGGGTGAATCAATAGATTTGAAACCGTAATACATTTAAAACAGACACCTTTTCTTACACCCACAGGATTAATAAAGCAAGACTTGCTTGGGAGGGGGAGGGTTTGGAAGCTGTTCTACAGCATGTGCCCTGATCTATTCAAAAGCACACACCCTATGCACACACACAGTTTGGAAGCTGTTCTACATTATACACAAGTGCTTCATGAGGAGCATCAAAGCCCCCACTCTGTGGTTCATGAGCACCTCAGACCGTCAGAGCACGAGAACCCAGCAGAAGGGATAGGCGTCGTCATGACGGCACTGGTACTCTAATCCAAGCGGGACCGCAGGGACGGGAACGAGTCCGTCTATTCTGGCGCATGGCCGCAGCGCAGTGGATTCAACGTGCAGAAACAAAACACTCGGCTGCTGAGAGGATGAATATTTCCCTCGAGATGGCACTTAACCTGGGCCACAGGCAAGAGCCGCTCCGGCCTCCGCTGTGTCTTAAGAACTCGACGCACGGCCGTGACCGTCCATACCAACGCAGCCCATCTGTGGGGGGTGACCATTAAGTCTCGACACTGTTGCCTGACGCATCAACGCTCTCGCACGGATCAAGTGGGCGTGACGGAATAATGACCGTGTTTAAACTGGAGCTGGGACAGTAGTGGAGCTGTTTACCATCACAACGCCACTGGAGGGTGACTTCTCTCCACTGCAGAACCAGTGGGGAAACCCTGGGTGTCTGAGAAGGATCGGTTACTAAGTTACTTAGAATAATGTCACGGCCACCAGCAGAGTAAGATCAAAGTTTCTCTGAGCAGACGGACAGATAAACACGCAGAAGTTTTTAGAGAAAGATGGACCTGTCTGGAACTATGAGGGATGTCCTAGATACTCTGATGCAACACAGTGGAGAAGGTTCAGATGCGAGAGAGAAGCATGCAGAGGCACTGGTCCACCTCCTCACCACGACCTCCAGGAAGTGATGGATTTGGCAAAGGAGATTCACCTGCTATGACATGTTAAAGAACCAAAGCCCCATACACTGAGATCAGGCTGCTGTTATTCATCGTCACTTTAGTAATGATCATTTTGGGAACCATTCATGCAGAGGATTACAATTTGTCCCAGTTCTGTGTGTGTGTACATGTATGTGTGCACATGAAGTACTTTGCCTACACAGCTGATCAAGGACATCTGTCCAAAACATCCCGTTTCTCTGCGCGTGTAAAATTCACCCTCATTATTGGTTAAAGCACTTGACTAGTAATCAGAAAGTTGCTGGTTCAAACCCCACCTCTGCAAAGTTACCACCGTTGGGCCCCTGAGCGAGACCCTTAACCCTCAGTTGGGCCCCTGAGCGAGACCCTTAACCCTCAGTTGGGCCCCTGAGCGAGACCCTTAACCCTCAGTTGCTCAAAGAGTACAGTCACAACTTTGGATAAAAGCGTCTGACAAATGCCATAAATGTAAAAACAAGTATGGCATGAGCAGTAATGACTTTCACCCAACACTGCTCTGTCCAGTCTTCGGTGCAGGGAAACGTCCGAAGCTTCTGCTCACCGGCAGATGGCACAACCACACCAGGACGGGCGAGCGAGGAGAGGAGGGGCCCTTAACGGCCCATTGCTACGGCAACTGCTTGGCGACCGCGTCGCCGCTGACCCACCCGACACTTCCGTGCTTTAGCGACTTTGAGCAGCTAAGCATGGCGTGCGCGTTTTAGCGACGGGGAGTCAACTGTACCCGAGTGAGGCAGAGTGCCGTCGTCACGGGAAACCTTCCCGTCTATAGTAGGCTATATGAGCAAACGGGCAAGGTTCTGAGCTTCATACTTTGACTCAATTTTAAAGGTAATTACAAGGTGATCAAATAATTCAGCAGCGATTTTAAAAACTCGGGGGCGTGAAATCCTCCTGAGGTTTTGTTCTGCTTTGGGCCGCTGGAGAACGGAAGGGTGCTTCGCTCGGTTAGAGCCCTGCCTTCACAGAGCTGTAGTAATCATTATGCAAGACCACAATGAAGACGGGAGGTAGGTTTTAAACGCGATCAGTCGAGTTCCCGTTACGCCGAGTGTTCAGCACTTCTGGGTCTGCTTAAAACACTCCGCTCTGAACACCCCAGACAGTCGGAAGCTTTCGTTTTTAAAAACTAAAAAACAAAAAAAACTCCCCTCCTCCAAAACGCCATGGGGTAAGCGTGCGTCGGAAAGCGATTTTGCCCTTTCTGTGATCTTGTTGGGGAAGGGGGTGGGGGTGGGGGGGGTCTTTACCTCAATCAGCTTGTTGGCGTGTTCACGGAAGACCTGGGCGTACTCCTTCACCTCCTTCTCGTTGCCATTCTTGGCCGCCTCGATGAGGACCAGCAGAGGAACGTTGGTCTCCAGGAACGAGTCGGAGACGTGGTCCATCACAGCCTTCCTGAGCTGTGCGCAGAAACACAGTCAAGGGTATACTTGTGCACATGATTAAAAAAGGTTTGCACATCTTAATGCGCAGGACTAAATGAACAGCGCGCTACAGGTAATGGACGGGTGTATTATGAGCTGTAGAGAGATCATAAAGCAAACATCCAAAAAACAAACGAACAAAAATAAATAGCTTCACAGGATCAAGAGAGTTTTACTATAAAGACTCCCACATAAAATTCGATGGGGTTTTGTGCATGAAACAATTAACCTTAGCAGCAGAAGAATGGGAGGGGAGGGGAGGGGGGGGATGAAGTATTATTAGCATAGGATCAAAAGAGGGAAGGAGATAAAAGGGGAAATAAGGGATGGATGGGGAAGGGGGGGGGGTTAGAAAATGGTTTAACACACCTGTCTGCGCAGGTCGCGGGTCTTCTTAGTCATCCTGTCAATGGCTGTGTTGAGAGCATCACTCCTCTCCTTACGTCCAGCCTGAGAGGGGGAGCAGGAGAGAAATGGCAGGAGTGTTAGAGACTGCCGACTCCATCGTTTGTACTCATTACTGTCATACTGGCGACAGACAGGTGAAATATCCAGAAACCGAGCGAGACGGACGTACGAGTGTCTGATCGATGAATCAGCACCAGAGCTCGTCCCACAGACCTCACGTGACAACCGGGCCATTAGACCGTTTATACCGCTGTACGAGCCACCCACCCACACACACACACACCTTGCCTTGATTACCAAACTGTGTGGCACTAATGGCCGCCCTCATTACTACCCTCAGAAAGGTGACCGTTCTCCTCAGCACGTTCTCAGAATGAGCGCTCCCCTCTCCTCCATGCCGTGGCGGGTGCTCGGATCCCGGAGCTCCACACAGGCACGGCGCATTGAAGCCCGAGCGGAAAGCGACAGAACAACCAAACAAATCGATGTTCTCAAAACGGGAACAAACCAGCTAGAAGTCAAAGAGGGAGGCTGTTTGTAATAGAAAGAGCAAAAACACAGTCCCTACTCAGGCAGCATCCATAATGGAGATTCAGATCTCAAAAGGCTTCCCAGTAGCATAATACATGCATGCATTTATTTGTAACTAATGGGGGGGGGGGGTGCAAATAAACAAATGGCATTTCCTAAACTTAGCCTGTACTGGCAGAACATGAAAGTAGTGTTCTACTCCTCTCCCTTGTGATGGTGGTTTTCTCGAGCATCGTTTGTTTGTTTGTTTCCCTGATACAGCTGACTTCACACCATTCCACCAGACCCATTAAAACATTTAGCCTTTTCGAACCAGTCAGGGCTACAACTCAGACACCTGCTACCACATCAATTAAACATGCAACAGCGATTTTCACTTCAGCATAATGCATATTAAGTGATTTTCTTTCCCCCCTCAAGGTGTGAAATGTGGGGAATTTAATAAGAGAAGCAGGTGTATATTGGTTTTGATGCAATATGTAAAATAAATAAATAAAATAATATTGTGGGGGTTTTTTTCCCCTCCCCAGTGTCAATTTTCATTGCGGTGCCCATTAGACCCTTCACCATTTATCTGTTTGTTTTGTAGAGGATGTTTGCTTCTGAAGGCCATTTTCTTCTCCGACCAATACGGCCCCAGTCCTGGAGTTCAGTCTGTGCTTCCCCTCCGTTGCTGGGGTGATGGTGCAGAGCACCCCAGCACCCTAGCAAATGTTTCCCAAGGCGAGGTGGATGTGCGGGGGCCACGCCGGAGCAGGTGGCTCCTGCGGCGAGGCCCCGGAGACCCCGAGCGGGGCCTGAGCGAAGAGCTGGCCGCACGTGCAGTCAGTCTAGGTGCGAGGAAAGCCCACGGTCTGGAGCGGCGTTGTGGGACAAAGCTCTCCCAGATGATAAGCTTCCGGAAGCTTGCAAAAGAACAGTGTGGATCCCTCCCGCCCGCAGAGAGAGCGGCCCGAGGAGCTAGTCGAGCTGTCGCTCAAGCACTGTGGTGGTGTTTGATCCTGTGCACAACCAGAGACCTGGAGGAGCTGGCGGGGTGCGCCTGTGGGTGGAGCGACCCCACCCGCCACCTTCCCCTCCCGCCGATGCTGAAATGCAGCAGACCGCACGGAGGCTTGGGAATCGGGAAGCCCCTCCAGTCACAATCCCTCGCCAAATCCACAAGCCGCCGTGAAGGTTACACTCGGCGCTCAGGAGTCCGACGCAGAGACTCCACATCGCCTATTCCAAACCACTCCTGCTGAGGTGCTCAGTCTAAGGCGATTTCTCACAACCACACAAAAATAAACAAAAATTAGAAGAATTCGTTGTGTGACTGCACAACAAAAACATGCATGAATCCACCCCTGCCTCCGTCTACCTCCACAGACCAAACCATGTGGCTTCACCTCTGCAAGTTCTGTGCTCCAGGCCCTGATTGGATAGCAAATAGACTCCGCCCACTCAGTTACATGCTTTAGTTGAGGGTGACTGGCCAGAACCTAGCTGTAGGGAAAGACCCGCCTCCACACAAAACGCTAAATACGAAAATAACTAAAAAAAAAAAAAGTGTCAAATATATTTTTACACACACTCCTCTTCTGCTGAAAAAAATAATACGCGGTGTGGGCAACGTCAGTGTAACCTGGGGGATCCTTGGGATGGAGGGAAGCAGGGGATTTAACACTGCACCACCAGCACGCGCAAGAGAAAGGTGGTGCACACGGACGTCAGCATACGCGTGTGGGACAGGACACGCCTTCCCACCGCTCCTGTGACCCCCTACGACCCCGCTGTAGGCCACGACCTCAGCCAGCCGCTGCTGGAATTGCGCGTGTTGAGCATTTCACGCTGTCTGGTTTGGAAGTTGGGGGGGAGGGGTGTGTGCGCGCGCGCGCATGTGAGGGTGGAGCTTTTCCAGTAACCATGCAGAAGCAAAAAAAATAAAAAAATAAAATGCATAGAAAAGGAAGCATTCTCTAAATACTGACCTGAATGTCATAGTTCAGTGAGCCCATGTAAATAAAACCAGGCAAGCGTTCGGGTGGGGGTTCATGTCTCAGACTTGCTCGAGTAGGTCTGAATGCTCTATTAAGTCCAGTGTTGAGTGACTGCCACTCTCTCACACACACACACACACACACACACACACACACACACACACGAGAACAAGCGCCCGCAGTGAAAGTTTACTCGTGATGATGCACGTTGGAAAGTGGGAGGGGAGAAAGGGAAAGGAGAGGAGAAGAGAGGAGAGGGAGCAGAGAGGAGGGGGGGGCACCTAATTACAAGTCATAATATGATATTAGGTGTGGTCCTGCGTTACCTGCTTGCATCCCCCCCATTGTGGGATTTTATTCAAGTTTTTAATTGGGAAATGGAAAGAGGGAGTGCAGAATGAAATACCTGGGCTTAATCTCCAAGAATGAAATCCCAACAGAAATCTAAACTCTCTCTATGAATCTCACAGTAAAGCACAGCTGTGAAACACGCACGCAAAACACAGATGCACGAGAGAAGCTGCCCGGATGGAGGAGATGAGCAGAGAGATTTCCACTGACTGTTAATCTAAACTGCCACAAAAGGGCTTGTTGATGTCAATAATCCGATGGTGACGAATTTGAAAGTAGAGGAAAGGTTGGAAAGAGAGGCAAAAAGAAACCAAACACCACATGTGGCGTGTTGCATGAGAGAGCTAACTGGGAAACGAGAGAGCAAGCCTATAAATGGAGGGGGAGAGAGAGGGAGAGAGAGAGAGTGAGAGTGCACGAGCGAATGATGGAGCGAGCAGGAGCGAGAAAGAGTGCACGCGCGCGCGAGAGAAAGAGAGAGAGGGAGAGAGAGAGAACGCGAGAGAGGCTCCCATGATCGACGCCAGTCTGCCACCACTCTGTAGCAGCGAGAGAGTGCAGCAAAAGCACAGAATAACGTCTCTGCCGCTCCGCTCCCCCGCTCGCCTCCTCTTCCTCCTCCTCCTCCTCCTCATCCGCGCCGAAAACTCCGCACACAACGCAGCCGGAACGCGCGGAGCTGGTGCCGTGGGCTGGGGGCTCTGCCTCGCCATCAACAAGTTAAGGGCTGAAGGACCCCTGAACCAGGAAGAGAGAGGAACGCACGCTCTCCAATTAAAGCGCTCGTCCAACAGCACTGCAGAGGAAGGCGGGGAGAGGGAGAGCGGGGGACGAGGAGATCGCCGGGTCGCTTCGGATGCAAATCGCCAACTTCGAGATTACGGATTCCTGGAAGCGGCGACAACCGATTGTTTCTCAATTTGGGAATTGAACGGAAAAAGAGGAAGGAATTTAAGACCAAAAAAAAAAAAAAAAAAAAAAAAAAATCTATTAAATGTGTCAGGATGGACAACAACCAGAATCCAACGACATGGAATTGGTGAATTTGTTCCAAATGAGGGGGTTCAGTGTCGCTCTGGTTCGGAAGACCTTGATTGCTTTTGCATTTTTACTCAAAAGGCTCCTCTGCCTTTGGATTCGTCCTCAGTCTGGTTGTTCCAGGATTCTACAAAAGAAGATATTTGAATGCAGTCACTGATGTTCACAGGAGAATGGGTGAGTTAGTCCTTTTATTCACAGAGTCTGGACCTGAATAGGAAATGAAGTGAATAGGGAAAGGAGCGAGTGAGAGAGGAGGAG
>JAOXYF010000007.1:15443535-15461684 GCA_028565775.1 Sternarchorhynchus goeldii
GAGGGAGGGAGGGAGGGAGGGAGGGAGGGAGGGAGAGAGAGAGAGAGAGAGAAAAAATGTTTCATGCACTGCAGACATCAGATGCACCCCCCCCCCTTGCCCCCCTTTATTTTATCTCATCTTTAAACCCACCCAGGTTTCCATTCAAGGTGGCCATTGGTGGGCCAAGCACCAGCGGTGTTGTGTGTGATCGGTATGCTCCTGTGCCTGCCCCCCGCGTCATGCACGGCCTGCCCCCAGAAATGCCGCTGCGAAGACCTGCAGTTTTACTGCGACACGCAAGGGCTCCTGGTTCCCCCGGACGGCGTTGACAAAGGAGCCCTGGGACTCTCGCTACGGCACAACAGCATCGGCGAGCTGAGCCCGGATCAGTTCTTCGGCTTCGCCCAGCTGACCTGGCTGCACTTGGACCACAACCAAATACTGACCGTGCATGAGGATGCCTTCCAGGGGCTGTACAAGCTCAAAGACCTGAACTTGAGCTCCAACCGCATCGCCAAGCTGCCCAACACAACCTTCGTCCACCTCATCAACCTCCAGATCCTGGACCTCTCCTTCAACCAGATGACGGCGCTGGAGCCCGAGACCTTTCACGGACTCCGGAAGCTTCAGATTCTCCACCTGAGGTCCAACTCCCTGCGGACCACCCCAGTCCGAGCATTCTGGGACTGCCGGAGCCTGGAGTACCTCGGGCTGAGCAACAACCGCCTCCGGAGTTTAGCCCGGAATGGGTTCGCTGGGCTTGTGAAGCTACGTGAGCTTCATCTGGAACACAACCACCTGACCAAGATCAACCTGGCTCACTTCCCACGACTGGTCGCCCTCCAGTTCCTCTATCTGCAGTGGAACAAAATCAACAACCTGACGTGTACCATGGAATGGCAGTGGTCCACCCTGGAGAAACTGGATCTGACGGGGAACGAGATACGCACGCTGACTCCCGATGTGTTCGAAACGCTACCAAACCTTAAGGTCCTACTGTTGGATAACAACAAACTGACCAGTCTCGACTCCCAAACCATGGACATGTGGAGGTCCCTCACAACCGTGGGGCTGTCCAACAACCTTTGGGAATGTACCAAACGAATCTGCAGCTTGGCCACTTGGCTGAGTAAGTTCAAAGGTCGTTGGGAGCATTCCATTCTGTGTCTCAGTCCTGAATACACGCAGGGTGAGGAAATACTGGACGCAGTTTATGGCTTCCAGCTGTGTCAGAACTTCTCGGTACCAGTTGTGCCGACCAGCACGACCACGGAGGCCAGTCTGCTCCGAGAGTTCACAGGCTCCTTGTTTGGGAATATGCAGACGCCAACGCAGGACTTCTATGCAGAGGATTTCGGGAGCTTTACCGTCGTCACCACCACCAAGACCACCACCACCACCACCACCCCCCCCCAAACCCCACTCACTGCCCTGGCCACCACCACCACCACAGTGGACAGGGCAGACTACACAGAGGACTACACCACCATGGACAACACAGCGCTGACCCAGAGAGTCATCATAGGTACGATGGCTCTTCTGTTCGCCTTCTTTCTCATCATTTTTGTAGTGTACATCTCTCGCAAATGCTGCCCTCCCACCCTGCGACGGATCCGTCACTGCTCGGCCATTCAGAACCGGCGCCAGATGAGGACCCAGCAGAGGCAGCCGATGGCGGACCTGGCCACGCAGGTACCGTATAACGAGTACGAACCCAGTCACGAGGAAGGAGCGCTCGTGATCATCAACGGCTACGGGCAGTGCAAGTGCCAGCAGCTGCCTTACAAAGAGTGTGAAGTATAAAACACTATTTATTCCTGCAGTTTATGGGTTTACCATTTTAACCATTTCAAAAAACAAAAATACAGAAGAAAAAAAAAAATTACAGGGTTTGTTTTTGCACTCATTTTCAGTTTGTAAAGGGAGGGGGTGTTAAAAAAAAAAATTATTAAAAAAAAAAAATTCTTTTTACGCGCTCACTTTGACAACCAGTAAACATTTGGAGGTCACAGGGATGTAACTGAAAAGGGAAGAGAAAATTCACAAGTTTATTTTTTTAATAACGAAGGCAAGGTTCATATCAAGCTAGGGCAATCAATCTGACAAAAAAAAAGGTGGTACGCGTGAGATTCGTCAAAAGCATTAAACGGTCACTTCACAGCACAGAAGAGGTGCGAGATCTCTCTCCATCCTCACCCTCCAGCTCCCAGGTTAAGAAACACTTATTCTGATAAAGGTTCAAATCTCATCACAGAGGGTGGGGGGCAGAAAGGGGTGCTGAACATGATGCATAGAAGTGCAAATCTCACTGAAACAAAAAGGAGTTTAAAAAAATATAAATTAAAAAAAACAAAAAAAAACAGGTTTTTTTTTATTGCGCACGATAGAGATCATTCTAGAACATTATATACATCTATATTAAAATAATGGGTCCCAGATTTGGTTACCGAGATTATTTTTATTATTATTATTATTACTATTATTACTATTATTACTATTATTACTACTACTACTACTGGGGAAGAGTTCTATTAAAATGCTACCATATATTTAGGACATTCAGAGTCAGTCGAGAGAAGTAAAATCAGCAGCCAGTACGTTGTCAAATATCCGCTATGTTCCACGATTCATCTAGCCAAGGTTTCAGTCCGGGATAATGAGAATGGTTAACAGCCTTCCTGTTTTCAATTTAATCCAATAAATTCCAGGTCCTTCTTCGAAATGTGGAAAGCTTAGCACTGTGTGTGGAAAGGTTAATGTCTAATCAGATTCTGCATTACGTTTGCTAACTGTCCGATTTGCTCCCTATACAGGGAGCACAGAGGGTAAAATAAATGCTTAAACAGCAACATTCATTCACTTTACCATTATGTATACGCACATGCTTTAAGGGGGGGGGGGGGGGGGTATAAAGGAAAAGATGGCTGGAGCGTAAATACTCCAGCCCACAGACACTCACTGTGATGGTCACTGTAGCTCTGCCTACTGCATCATAAATACAGCTAGAGATCATTAAACAAGAGAGAGGATGGGAGCAGAACGGCGAAAACATGATACAAGACTCAGAGAAAGAGAGCGTGCGCACATGCAAATGAAAGATAGAGCGTGAAGGGGAGAGAGAGAGAGAGAGAGAGAGAGAACAAAACGAGGAGACAAGAACGAGAGAGAGAGAGAGAGAGAGAGAGAGAGAGAGAGAGAGAGAGAGCGCAAAAAAAAAAGGAGAGAAAACAACAGAAGGAAAGGGAGAGAAAAGTGAGAGAACATGCAAACGAGGGCGCCAACACCATCGCCCAAAACCCTGCCCTAAAAATAAATGCATGCTGAGGTGGAGAACAGACTCCTTCAGAGCAGCCCAGGCCATAATCACACCTGACAGCTCGAAGATTGAGGCAGTTAAGGACAAGCAAAAGGAATCTAATATTCTGTGAGCCACGCCACTGCTCCAGCAAGATCTGGACTGCCTGGTCCTGCAGCAGCACTTCCAGGGAGAGGAGAGCGTTACCTCTACGTCCCCAGACGAGGCACAGAGCACTGGGACCCGGGGGTTTTAACGACCGTCAACGCATTCTGGGAGACAGCAGAGAAGAACTTCCAAAGGATCACACTGATGTGGTGAAAGATGAAAGGGTGTGAGAGAGAGAGAGAGAGAGAGAGAGAGAGAGAGAGAGAGAGAGAGAGAGAGAGAGAGAGAGAGAGAGAGAGAGAGAGCGAGCGAGCGAGCGAGCGAGCGAGCGAGCGGAGAGAGCGCGCATAGGAAAAAGAGAAAGGTTCCTGGGACAGTGTGTCTTCTCTAAAACAAGCGGTGGGGGGTGTCGGGCCACATTAGCATGCAGCAGGGAGCACGTGCACTAGCACAAGCTGCTCTGAACACGTCACGAGGGGGGGTGAGACACAGGAAGAAGCTCCGAGCTACGGCCCGCTTAAACCCCGAACCCTCATCAAGGAGCTTCTTCGCTCCCGCTAAGGGGAGCAGAGGACGGCGCGACGAGACAGACGAGCGGCGGAGCCCCGAGCGACCGGCCGATCTGAAGGCGGCGCGGCGCCGAGGCTATTCGTCTTCGTCCAGGAACGTCGGATTCGTTTAAGGCCCCGGCGACTTAAAAATAACAAAGGAAGGAAAAGCTACAAGTTATGAAAGGAGTCAAACTGTTCGAGAGGCTTTGGTGGTATGCCCAGAAATTCATCTGAGGCACTGCTAGTCATATCAGAGGTATTTTTGGCCTCAGTTAAAATAGGAAAGGCATCACAGCCAACATGGCATGGGGAGGCACAGGAAGACGCACGGCACGGCCCCTAGAGGGCGCTCTGAAGTGCCGTCTGCCAGAAATACCCAGGCCGCGCACTGGGAGCCTATTCTTAAGACGAGCTCGTGCAAAAAGAGAAAGGAAACGACCGATTTCAAAAACAACCAAAAAAAAAACCCTGAAAAACAAAAATCTCAATCAGCGGTTTTACTCCGACTCGTCTGAACAGAGACAAGTTGAGAATAAAAACTCATTCCAAAACTGAATTAAAACGTGAACAAATATTGAGCCAAATCTAGAGGGCAGTAAGCCAGCGTAGCAAACCCTTTCTACCAAAACCCAACGCGTCACAGTTCTAGGTGTTCAGTCCAAAAGCCCATATACAAACAGCAAAGTGGGGGGGGGGGTCTTGGGTTTTTTTTTTTTTTTTTTTTTTTTTTTTTTTAGAAGACTTCTGCTGACATCTACTCAGCCAAGTACTAAGTACTGAGCCAAGTACTAAACATCATGTCCTCACTTTTCTTCTATGGATTTACCAAACAAGTAAACGTTGCACCCTGGTCAGCCCTCCTCGGAAACCGGCATACGTGTTCCACGAAGGCAGGACCAGAGGCGTTGGCCCTCGCCGCCAGGGTGTTTCCTGGAGCGACTCGCACGTGGAAGAGAGAATGGGGGTTCCGGTGGGGGCGAGGCCAAACGGGCATGGATCTCACTGTTTACCAGGTCAGCTCCTGACTTCTGACCACAGCTTGGTCGGAGACGGCGTCGCTTGCACTCGTACGTGTCCGTCTCGGGGGATTTGTGTTTCGTTTCGTTTTGTTTTTTTAATTCCTGATCTCGTTATAAATGCTAAAGGTCTCCAACTCACTATACAAACATCTTTCTGAAAATCATGCCCCTCTGACCTCTTTGTGCAAAATGAATGCTTTTCACACACACCCTTTCCTTTTGTATTGTATATGTAAAATTTCATATATGTATAGTGGATAAAGATGTGGCCAACTGAAAAAGATTTTTTTTTTTTCCCTTAAAACATATATTTTTAAATAAAATGTTACAATTTATGACTTATGGTTTGATATTCTCTGCAAGTCTTAAAATAACAAAATGTGCCCAACCTTTATAACCTTCAAAACCTATATAATTACCACACACACACACACACACACACACACACACACACACGGCCTGAAATGGTTTAATTTATCGGACTAGCATTTCCTCATTAACAGAGTGCAGTTTGCTGGAGTGGAAACTTTCTATGCTGCATTTCATTAAATCTCTTTTTGGGGGGGAGGGGGGGTGTAAGACTGAACTGTACACAAGGAGCTGAATGTGAAGTAAGGGCTTTGCGATCTCTCCAGCTATAGCACTCCTCAGGCCTCTGGAAGCAGCTCCGCTGGCCACCTGAGGAACAGCTGAAGAGTGAAGGTGCGGCCCACAGCGCTCTGAACACACGCTGGACAGGACTGTGTCTCGGGTACAACAACTCCCATCGACGTGACCCCCCCCCACCGCCATTCCCTCCGCCCCTCCACTCACTGGATACGTTTTTCCCCTCTTTCCCCACGCCACATTTCCTCTGTGTTCTAAGTTCTTGTACTTCTCAGCCACACCCACAAACGCGCACAGCTGGTTTAAAAGTACTTCATAGCCAATGCTAAATCAATTTATACAGGTATGGGGGGGGGGGCTTTTGGTTTTGTTGTTTCTAACCAGTACGAATGAGGCTCCCAACAACCTCCAGATTAGTGTTTCTTCAGACAGTGATTAAAAACATGTCGGCTCCTCACCAGGACATCATCTTTCAAAGCAACAGCCTCACCAGAGCACGCATTCAAACATGTGCAAAGTGCAGGAGATTAACGAGATGAGATTTAAAACAGATTTGGAAGACTCGACATCTGGCTTGAATGTGGAGCTATACAGCACTGCAGTGGTGGTGCCGGCTGGATTTACTGAGCTCCTACTAAAGTTTTAAAAAGGTGTGAGCAGGTAATTCCCATTCCAGCACACAGCTGTTCAAAGCCTGAGGTAGACGCTGCGAAGGGCTAAAAATGTTCAGCAGGTGCCTGGTAAGAACCCTGGTTGTCTCTGGCACCGCCTGGGAAATACCAAAACAAGAGCCGTACCGACATGGCACGAGTAATGGCAAGGGTGCGCGGGAAAAGCTGACCAGCTGATCGTACTTGTGGTTTGTGATCTGGGACGTGTGCAGCAGAGAGAGAGAGAGAGAGAGAGAGAGAGAGAGAGAGAGAGAGAGAGAGAGAGAGAGAGAGAGGGGGAAAGAATCTCTCTCTCTCTAAAAGGAACCACTAAGGAAATTAGTGTGAGACAGAAGTGAAGAGATGGAGAGGAGGAGCAGGGGGATGATGAGGGTACACAAGATGCCGGAGCTTTCCGCAGCCTTTCACCAACTACACAAAACAAGCCATTAACTCCAAAGGTCACGTTTTAATTGGTCATGGCCCTCTGGGTCAGAGGTCGCTTCGTTTTCAGGAAAATGAAAACAGATTGATCTCTGGATGAAAGTGTTCTGGGAGAGCCAGACGGAGCAAGGTGATATACAGTTATGAGGGAAAGAGAAATAAAGTTCGTGAGCCCTCGGGAGTTTTCTGGACTTCTACATGAACGGCTCCTAAATTACGATCTGGCATTCACCCAAAAAAAAAAAAAAAAAAAAAAAAGCTTATTTATTTATTTATTTATTTATTTAACAAGGACCTCTACAGCACCATGTACTGTCGTGTTTACTGAACGGTAAAACCACAATCATCCATCTAATAATAATGACCATTTGATAAATAGGATGAGTGAAGACAGGTCTTCATCAGTCTGTGTGTAGAGAGTCATGCTTTGAGTTGTGTTATATATTAATATATATATTAATATATATACACACACACACACACACACACACACACAGCAATGAAAGCGTAAATATATATTTTTAAAAAAATAATGCAGTTTTGACTACATTGTTCTCTACAGAATTCTGTTCAAAGATGGCCATATTAAAGAAATGAGTCCCATGTAACTTAAAGGTTACAAAAGGACTGTGCTTCCATCAGCGTGCCACACACACACACACACACACACACACACACAAGCGCAGCAGGACTTCAGAGAGCCGTTGGTGCATTACAGGCCTTCACCCCGCAGGGACTCGCGCCACCCCCGGTGAGGAAGGCCGTGACGAATTCAAACTCAATCAAAAAAACTCTACCGCAGAAAATCAAGGTTGCTTGCTGGCAATATAAAAGCTGAATGACTGTTGGTCACTGCAACACAAAGGTGCCCCAAAAGAACAGTGGCTTGAACAGGACGTTCTGTCAGAATCGTCAGGACCCTCACCTTGGACTTACTGAGATGGAATAATGTACTTTTTTTTTTGTAAACAAGTTGCCACGCCCCCTCACAAGGCCCCGCCTCCCCACACCTGTGGCGCACATGGCTCTGCCTCCCGAATAACACCACATGTACCGCACTCCTACATTTACGGGTTCGAACGTAAATTTAAAAAAAAAAATTTATTTTTTAAAAAAGGGGGTTTGTACCCCCCCAGGACATTGGCTGCACACCTCAGACCGACTCCTCCCCTGGCAAACACTTAAGTCACCCGTGCCAAAAATCTCTGAACTATAACTCCGCTCAACTAGGGTTGCGCGCAGCAGCGTGTACCGAATAAACGGGCGTCCCACCTGGGCGATCCCACTCCTCTTTGCGCGGAGGCCTTGGAGCGCCGCTTTAGCGCCCGTCGATGCCAACACTCGAGCGCCAAGACCATCTGGTCACACTGGCTGACTTCCCATCATAAACAGCAGACAGGTTGGGGTTCCTACGCTCCCCACGATGGCTGGGTGCCCCGCCCCCCCCTCAAGCTCTTCATGACGTAATAGAAAAGTTTTGATAAGTAGTAGAGACGTTTACTTTGGCTCAACCTATAACAAAGTTGACCGTTTTCTTTAGGGGAGGGGGGCTCCATGTTTCACCTGTTAAACACCCCCATGTGATTAGCAGCATTAACCCTTCTACTGCACACAAGCCCAGGAACCTCCGAGCTCTGGTTCACACGTCTCATTCTACTGAACACAACGGCTACATTATAGCCTGATGTGCACTCAGGGTTCTTGTAGTTATATGGACATTTCTAAAATACTTCTTAAAAAAAAAAAAAAAAAAAAAAAATCTCTCACCCTGAAAATGCATTTCCTAAATGATTAAATCCTTTCAGGAGAATTAACAGAAGAGAGCTGACTGGACAAAGTGCACAAAAAAAGAAGAATAAAAAAGGGTTACTGCACTAATTTGGTTGCATTCTGTTTAAAAGCAGGACGGAGCTGAACCCCTCAGTGGAGCGTCCATGTGGTGGTGTGTGTTCAGACCCAACACGTACCGCTACTCCATTAAGGCCCATCAGGGATGCCAGTGCAGATTACAGATGGAAAATCTGGTCAAAAGGGGTTCTGAGAAAACGATAACTAGCCAATAACCATTGAGCCTCAGCCACAAAGGGTCGCAAATTCTCCACGTGTGGAATCTCGCAACACTGCTGGTCTCAGGCTGCTGGTCTACCAGGGGGAAGGAACAAGCACATTCACAGAGTCTAGAGTTCATGAGGAGGTTAAGTATTCACACGTAGTTCTCCCCTCCCTAAAAATGTTGGGTAATTGGAGACGGGGGTTACAGCGGCCGGGACAAAGTGGCCGTTTCTTCAAAGATCAGTGCTGAAGCAAGCAAGCGCATGCACACGTGCGCACGATCCATCAAACCTCAGGGGCACTCATTCATCCACTCTGATGAAAAGCAGCCTTGCCTGGGGTACCGTGACCGCCCAGGACACCACGGGGCCTCGCCCATCCACGCTCCAAACTCCTACAGAAATAGGTTTGTGGTTTGGGTTTTTTGTGCAAGTTGCCTGGTTTTTCAGTTTCCGCTGGAGTGAACCGTCCCCAAAAGAGAACAGTTGGGCTGTAAAATGCTGCGCAGAACTAATTACGGACTGCGTGTGAGGAAATTCAAACACAACCTCGTCCTTTACGTCGTTATGTGCGCAGTCCAGATCTGGCGCATAATGCAAATACTGAAGAGAGATATCTCCATTTACTTCAAAATTTAATATCAGCCTCTGGAGACCAAAACAAACGACATTAATCATGTTTATATGACCGAAGAGTGTGAGAAGAGAGGCATGAATACACATGAATGAACTTGAGCTTTGTTGAGTGTCCCCGAGGCTCCAGTGAGATGGTTTAGATGTAGGAGAGGGAGAAACGGAACCCATTTCAGATCATGGCCATTCCGTGTTGTGTGTGTAAGACGACTTAATACACCCCCCTCCCCGATACAGGGCTTACCATGAAAAGAAAATGGTGTTTCAGGAGAATTATCATCCAGCCATCAGGAAATATTCACTCAGTGGGGGGAGAGGGGGGGGCCGCATTTCTAGAGGTGGAGGCGTGAGTCAGGAATGATGGGACTTAAATGAAAACATTCCATTCATTTCGCATATGGTCACCAAGGAAACCGGGTCCAGCCAAGCCAGATCGGAGCTCGTTAAACTCGCTGTGCATCTCTAACAAAGCAGCTCTATTCTCTGCACATGGTCAAGAGCACCTTCAAAAGTCTGCTACATAAACGCTATCAATATCACACTCGAAGCCAGTCGCAAATATTCAACAGTAACGGCAAATGCAAAGTACCCACACAATCGTTTGTGCATCTTTTCCATTCTGGTTCTCAAGCCGGGGGGGTAGGTTGAGGCCGATCGAGCGGAGGGGGGGGGGGGGGGGTGTTAGGTCGAACCGATTCAGAAAGACGGCGCTCCATCCAGACTGTGCATCATTCTGACTGATGATTAAAAATTAAGAATGCAAATCTATTGATTTTGCATCAATTCCAATCAGGCTACAATATGACCATCAATCCAGTGGAATTCAGTGAAGGATGAACGCAAGCGTCATTCAAGCGGACCTACTGACACACTGACCTGCACCTCACCATTAATCATCACAAGCAATCAGTACACGATTCTATTCATGGACGATTGGTCCATGAGATCCCCCCCAAAATCGCTTGTAAGAATAAAGAATGTCTGCTAATGGACCTCATTAAATCAACAAACTGACAATCTGCAGACCATTTTTTCAAAGCCACATCCAAGACATTAACTGAACGTTTCATTCTTGGGATGCTTTCTTCTGGATATGTACATAACTTAACCCCTACTGTGATTTATATAGGAGAAATGTGGCATTTTAATTTTTATGTAAATTTCATGCAATAAACAGCAGTGGTCTAATTCATAGGTGAGTTGTTTAATGAACGGACATTGTAGCCATTAAAATTAAATGCTTCTTGTGAAAACCAAAGAATGATTCTGTCTGGGGTTTTTTGGTTCGTTTTGCACGCACACAGAATTAAATCCCTGAACCAGCTGGCAGCACCAACATCTTCATGAGTCAGTGGAACACTGGAAAAGAGACACCAAAGCAACAACTTCACAAAAAAAAAAAAAAAAAACCCCCCACAGTATTCAAGAAAAAAAATTGGAGGAGATTATGGGAATTCGAGAAGGGACGGTGTGAAGAGCGCCGCCCTGCTGAGAGATGGCCCTTCACCCTCTACACGAGGCTCCTAACGGTGCGAGAGGTAGATTACCCATACCGCGTCTGACCGCTCAGCACACGACAATTCACCGGCCTGAGACTCACTCACTCACACACACACACACACACACACACACACACACACAGGGAAAGAAATTGCAATTACAACCGCTGCGACCTCCCGGACAGCCTCTCTCTAAAGCAATCAGATTTATTTCGAACTGGCTAGGAGACCTCGGCGATAGCACAGCTCCGCCCTCAGGGGGAGGCCTGAGGGAAAGCCAGAGTCTCTCCGGACCTGCAGCAAGTCTGGTTCAGCCAACCCACAAACCTGTGCTGCGATCGTACCCGAGGTGGGCAGGGCCCGAATGGAGAGGGTGGGGCCCACTGGCAAGAGGCCCCCCGGGGGTCAGGTTCGGTTCAAGGATTCGCGCTTTGTATTATGAGCTTATGGTAAACCCACAAAACACTTACTAGGGAGGAACATATTGATCCAGGCCTGGACTTTCTTCAGCAAACACCTCCCTAATGCAGCTATCGCTTCGTGCATTTAAAAGGCCACTCCGGAGGGTCAGAGGCCCCGAGCCAAAAACATGGCGAGATGGCTCGTCTGGGCCAATCGGCTGCCTCGGACAACGCCGGGAGGTTACCCACGACAACAGAAGTGCGAGAAGAGCCAACAGTGTCCACTACACCACCTCATGTTTCACTACAGAAGTGTCGGCTGGTTAAGATGAAGTGGAGGGGTTGCATGGTGCGTTTCCTAATGTAAATTAGAGAGAGGGAGAGATTGGTGTCGCTACAGCAACAGGCATCAGAAGAGTTGCATTATGACGGCAACACACCAACAACTGAGCAATTATTTTATGCCGCCGCTTTAAACTTTAAACTCCTCAGTGATCGGCATTGTTCCCATCCGTCAGTTGCTTGTTTTTTCCGTTCTATTGTGCTGGGTGAATGCTGACAGTACGAGTACTTAAACACACCAGCTTGATCAACCCGCCTTCTCTCCTAGATGTGTGGGGTCACGGAGGGGGGGGGGGATAGAAAGTCCAGTTCCCTACATTAAAATGAAAAGGGCATCTCTGAATGCATATACACCTTCCTGCCTTAGACAAGGAGCAGGAGCTGGTGCGCTAGTATGGTGGAGGGGAAGCTGGGGGCGAGGACATCACCAGCTCCTAGGACAAGACCTGCAGAGTCACGCAGGGCAGCGGCTGCAGACGCGCCGTACACGGTCCTGAGGCTCCCGGTTACGCTTTCAGATCGACAGACGTTGGATAGAGAGATGGACAGACGGACAAGAGCGCCAAAGCCGGCAGGATGGGCCTGCCCTCGCAGAGCGACTGATTGCTGTGGCAGGGGCCTCCACTGGCAGTTAATAAACACTGCTCCATATCAGTCTTTATTCTGTCAACCTAAGGTCGAGCTGAACCAGGATGTCAATCCCGAAGGCAAAGCTCATCAAAACTCTGCACTCGACACCCGTAGTGCACCACTTTTAGCCCGTCAAACTGTCTGAAGCAAAAATAAATACATACATAAAAAAAAAAAAAAAAAAAAACACAAAAAAGGAAAATAGAGACCAGAAGGTAAAGAGATCATCATTTTGATTTATTAAGCATAGTAAAACATGCATCACATCACCTCTTAAGCACACTGGTTGCCTGGGGACTGTGCCTTGGTTGCGAGCCTGGACAGTGTCTTGTGAAGCAACTTCACAGCACACCCAGACAGACATGCCAACCACCCCGCAACCCCCCTCCCCCGAGCCTCCCCTGACGGAGTTCCTCTGAGAGCCGAAAAGTTTACCCCCCCACCACCAGCCAACTGGCACCTGATCTCTCTGCCGTCTGAAGTCCTCCCTTCATTAATATTCACGGCACCGCCGCCGTCCGGAGCCACGGCTGCGGGGAAGCAGACTGTGGCCGGGACAGAGATTAGGCACCCGGAGGTGCTACGGAGCAGGAGCTCGCCGTGACCAGCAGACTCCGCCCAGGCAACCGTGACCGCACGCAAAAAATAAATATATAAACGAACAGCACCGCTTATATCAGCCTTTCAGCAAAAGCACCGGCCCTGCTGGACAATCGGGCACAAGATCAGGAGGGGGGAGAGGAAAAAACAAACAAAGCACACAAAACGGAGCAAGACGAATAACCCGAGAGAGATCTCGACTGAAACCCGATCCCGATGGGGAGCGCGGTGCACGAGGCACGCGTTTGTGCACCGAGCAGATTTAAACGCAGCCTCGTTTCTGAAGCGGGGGCCCTCCAGTCACGCTGCCAGTGCCCACTAACGACCCCGACCTTGGGGTGAACCCAATGTGTTACAATGGAGCTTGAAACTAGCCAGATGGCACGACTCCAGCGCGTCTGCCGGGTGTCCGGCGATCACACCTCCGTGTCAGAGGGACGCGAGCACGTACATTTTAATAAGCCGTTTACAGAGAACAGTCCTACAAAGTCAATGGCGCAAAACGTCTAATAAAACGGGCAAAGTGTTGGGAAGGGGACGCTTGGGAACAAAAGGAGCTCTTCGGGCAGCGGTACCGGCGAATCTTGCCCGGGTGCGGTGGTGGGCAGGGCCTGTGGGCTCCCCAAACTCAGGTCCCTGACCTGAGCTCGAAGTTTCTCCGCCCTCAAAAGGCTGCGGTGACCTCGATGATGTCCGTGACTGCAAAGTCAGAGACACGGTCGGAGGTCGAGCCGATTTTGGATTCAGGAAGGCTACTTGTGGTGAAATGTGAGCAAATACCATTATCCATGACAGCTAGATTTAACAGGCCTTAGCCATACATCACCCTGCCCTTGGAAGGCTTTACACCACCCCACCCACCGCTCTTTACCGAGCGGCAGGCAGGCCACTGTCCAGCAGGGGGCACCCCCTGAACACAAGGTGTGCTCTCCACCCTGACTGCAAACGCAGTCAGATCAAGAGGCGGATTAATGAAGCCGCTGAACCTCATAAAGCGAGAGCAACCTATTGATCGTTGTTTACAAACCAGTTAAAGCCTCCCTCCAAGGTCACTGCTGATCCATCACAAGAGCTCATTTTCAGCTGTACCGAGGAAACTCACAGAACCTCGAACACAAACGAGACTTTACCGAACAACACCCCCCAGTATCCTCCTGCCTCCAAGCCAAGACATTGAGAGTATAGACTAGATCGATGGCACGGACGTGGACAACAGAAACTGTTCCCTGGGACAGGTTTTACGGTGACCCGCTCCGATGGAAACTATTAGTAAGGGTCAGGATAACAGCTCAGTAACCATGACTGGGAACGGTGGTTTTCCCTAGACGGTTTAATCCAAGGTGGTTTACATTCTGCGGAGTCCTGTCCGTTTTCCTTCAGAAGGTTCAAACACCTCAACAAAAGGTCTAGACTAAAGAATTTCTAGGTTGATCATGCCCTAGATTATATGATATCCCAGGAGTTTCTCTGCAGCGAAAGTGGCAAAAATCAACCCAAAACTCACTGGCTGGCAAGAGCACGTGTTGGAGAAAAATAATTAATTAATTAACAAACAGGCAAATTACCAAGCTATAATTTCTCTGTTGCCTTCAGTACAAGAAAGGTACCGTATAAATGTAGAAACACGCAAATCTCAAGACACTGAGAACAAGTTGCCTCTTTCCACAGTTATGACTGCCTGGCATAGACGAAAAAAGATGCTGATGTGAGCAGTGTTACCCAAACACTTCAGAGCCCCTAGGTCCCCAGACCTGTACATCTCCTCCAGCAGTGAAAGATTGGGGTTACACTTGGATGGCCATTTTGGAGAAGGGGCGGGGGTTCCCAAGGCAGTCATTCCTGGATTAAAGTCCATTTATCTTGTGGAAAAGTGATTTATTCTGTTCCTTGGGATATTTATTAAATGGAATAATAAGAGAATTGTAAATTCTCCCAACCATCCGTCCCAGATTTGTAGAGTGTGAAGGCCAGAAACAGTGTTTCACCAGCAGGTTCCCTGGTGGACCATCAAAGCACTGGGATTGTTCCACAGAAAGGAGCTGGAGAAATGGGCGGAGCCGTGGTGCCAGTCAGACATCTCACGGGGCCGTCTCCACCTGAACGTCTTCCAGATCGCGCCATGCCCTAGCTAATTTGCATAGTAACTCCACCCCTGCCATGCTATAGGCTTGTTTGCACTGCAACTCTGCACCCCGAGCGCAGCAGCGAGGACGTCAGGGCCTAGGCAGAACCGAATCTCTCCGTGCCCTGCTTTTTCTTTCTCTCGTCCAGTCTCCAATCGCTTCTACATCCACTTGCAAACACTAATTGACGAATGTTATGTGAATTCATTTCATTCAATAACCAATGTTGGCGTCTGCGTGAAGTTCGTTAATCGCGTGAAGGATGAAGCAGACCAGACGACCTGTTCAATATCAGTCTTTTAGATGGCCTCTCCCGAGTTTTCTGTAGACAAGGTCAGAGACGCACAAACCTCGGAAGTTTCTGCTGGGAGCGGCATTAAACCAGCAACGCCCGCCGTCCAAGCGACGCGCAAGGGGTAGCACGTCGAAAGGTCAAACCGAAAAGGTCAAGGGGGAGATTGTTTTCTTTTTTCCTTCACCGCACACTTCAAGCAGGACTTTTAGGTCAAAAGGTAAAGAGTTTTAGAAATAGGGCACGTGCACAAACTGTTCAACGGACTGGAGAAACGACCTAGATAGGTGTGAGTGGCGGCCTGCTTCTGAAGGACAGCCTATTTTACTGCTTCAGATAAGAAATTAAAGTCATCAAATTTAACAAGATTCAAATCTTGTTTGATTTATGAAGAGAGAATATGTTAAAATGCTTTTGGGCTGATGTCCATTCTCAGACGGGCAGGGGAGGGGCACCTTATTCCCTTACGGCAGTCCAGGGTTAACGTGAACTTAGGCACCAGCCATTAGCCCAAGCTGCCATGAAGACAATTCTGGGATAAACCCCAGCTACGAGGTGACGAGCCCGCTCGAGACCAGAGGCTTGGCCTACGGAGTCCTGTACTCACGCACTCCACGAGCACATTAAGAGCTGAGCAAGGCGCCCTCAGATGGGCAGGGCGCCCAGGAAGAAAGAGGCACAATTAATCAGCTCCATCAGGTGGCAAGCACAACCCAGGAGACACACGTGGTCCAAGACACACACACACACACACGCACACACAGGCGCCCCTCCCCCCACCACCTCCCTCGTTCAAACGCTCCCTGCATATCCTACTCGCCCTCCCGCCAGCGCCCCGCTCGTTTAACAGCAGCGGTTGGGCGGGCACACGGGCCTGGCAGACAGACGCCCACACTGAGAGTTCAGCAGAAGAGCAGGGGCAGCCGGTGCAGGGAACGCACCACTGCAGCAGGAAAAGCACTTCATCTCACAGACGTTCTGAATACTTATCCACCAGCTCAGATCTGGAGAGAGGATTTTACGCTGGACGTTATTAAAAAGCTTCCAGAGCAGGTTTACACTGTACAGATAAGGACTGAAACATTTACAAGGCTGCAATAAAAATTGTTTCTGAATATTAATTGCTTGAACTTGAAATGGGGAGTCACAACGGAATATTTTGCAGTGGTCAGGGCAAATGTGCAGAATGGAGCAGGATGGTGTGAAGTCAGGTCAGGTGCCATAAGGAGAGAGTGAGAGAAGGAAAAGAGAGAGAGAAAGAAGTAAATATACCGAACACGGTCCTCAACAGGGCTCAGTCATATTTTTAGCATTGCATGACACATCAAAGGCTTCAATGGGCTTTAATGGAACCTGTCTGTCACCAAGAGGGATTGTGTGGCTGAGCAGTGGAAGGGTGCAACCATGCAAATCTGAAAAGGGGGGGGGGGTGCAGCTTCCCACCACTCACCCACCTACACCTTGCAAACCCGCCTGCCTCTCCGCCTCTTAACTGGCATGCTAGTGGAGAAGAAAGTGCAGGAGGTATCCATTAGAACAGTGCCACCACCAGCACCACAACCCTGCAGCAGCACCTACACCCCTACTCCCACCCTGAACATGGTCTGCTCCGTTCTGGGGCACATAACCAGCCAGGCGTTACAATGGATGGCCAACAAAGAATGGCTTTGTTAGTCCCTTTGTTAAACCGCAGCACAAATAAACCTCCTTAAAACAGGTCAACAACATACTAAGGACGACATGAGAAGAATTTGACTACCATTCAGGAGGCCATATTTAAAAAAAAAAAACAAAAAAAAAACAACCCCAAAACAACTGCCAGTAATGAGACCGACCTATACCAATCACTCGGCACGGTCTGCTCAAATGAGAGTCTCGTTGGTCTCTTTACAGAGGCGGAGCTGGAGGAGAAACTGCCTTCCATGGCTGAAGCTCAATACCAAGCCCTCCGATAGAAGCCCACTTAGGTTCTATGCACTAGAACCAGTGCTGACAGCCTTGTGGACCACAGCGTACATCACCACATACTTGGGGGGGGGTTAGAGTCACACCCTCTTATGGCAGAGCGTTTACAATATGTTTCACACACAATTAACACAGCGATGTGCACAGCAACGTTATATAATCACTTTCAGACGCCCCCCCCCAGCAAAGGACCTAATGCAATACTGATGGTGGTGCTGGGAAGGCTATTGTGAGAGAGAGGAGAGAGAGAGAGAGGAGAGAGAGGAGAGAGAGAGAGCGCGCGCAAAAGAGACCTCATTCTTCATCTTGGTGAAATGTAATTAACACTGAGAGGGGAACTGTCTCACCTTCTTACCTGCCAACAGAGCCAATCAAAGGCAGTGAGATCAAGGCCTAGGACTGGAGAAAGCCTGAGAGGTAGACAGGCTGTTAGTGACAGGCTGGTGCTTTATGGGACGCTATAAATATCATCCAAGTCTCCGGGGCATTAAATCTTTTCCTTGATACATAATGGGTGCCATAATTTGTTTTAATTGTGCGTTTGGCTGGGATTAAACTCGGATCACTTCAACCAACTCAAATCCTGTTTTCCTGTCGTCCACCTGGTCTTCACCTACGCAAATGAGAGCAATAATTCAAGCGATTTTTTGAAGTGGTGTGTCTCAGTGATGGATGCAGTACACCAACACAACTGACCTCCATTAGTGCAGCTCAACTTTGTGGAAAGAAAACCTGAAGCAAACAGGTTTGAGAAACGGACTCAACACGCAGATGGATTTACCACCGGCCTTCTCCCCGTAGGACTGCGACACAGTCCCCGATAAACAGACCTAACAAGCAAGTGGATTTACCACCAAATTTCAGCCTGCAGAAAAAGCAGGGTAGTACACACACACACACACACACACACACACACACACACACACACACACACACACACACACACACACACACACAC
>JAOXYF010000007.1:15486403-15500403 GCA_028565775.1 Sternarchorhynchus goeldii
TATATATAAGACATTTTATTAGAATCATTCATCCGTTACAAAGCTCTCAATCCAAGAGTAGAAAACTCTAGAGAAGATAGCAGGTTTCTGAGGATCACATCTCTTATATACACTATATTGCCAAAAGTATTCACTCAACTTCCTTTACTCACATATGAGTTTGGTCCACCCTTTGCAGCTAGAACAGTTTCAACTCTTCTGGGAAGGCTGTCCACAAGGTTTAGGAGTGTGTGTATGTAGGTTTTTGACCATTCTTCCAGAAGCACATTTGTGAGGTCACATGCTGATGTTGGACGAGAAGGCCTGGCAGAGGAAGGGACCAGCTCCAAACTGTTCCCACAAAGTTGGGAGCATGGAATTGTCCAAAATGTCTTGGTATGCTGAAGCATTCAGAGTCCCTTTCACTGGAACTAAGGGGTCAAGCCCAGCTCCTGAAAAACAACCCCACACCATAATTCTTCCTCTACCAAACTTTACACTTGGCACAATGCAGTCAGACAAGTACCGTTCTCCTGGCAACCGCCAAACCCAGACTCCATCAGATTGCCAGATGGAGAAGCGCGATTCATCACTCCAGAGAACACGCCTCCATTGCTCTAGAGTCCAGTGGTGGCGTTGCTTTACACCACTGCATCCGATGCTTTGCATTGCACTTGGTTATATATGGCTTGGATGCAGCTGCTTGACCATGGAAACCCATTCCACGAAGCTCTCTGCGCACTGATCTTGAGCTAATCTGAAGGCCACATGAAGTTTGGATGTCTGTAGTGATTGACTCTACAGAAAGTTGGCGACCTCTTCGCACTATGTGCTTCAGCATCCGCTCCGTCAGTTTACATGGTCTACCACTTCGTGGCTGAGTTGCTGTCGTTCCCAAACATTTCCATTTTCTTATAATACAGTTGACAGTTGACTGTGGAATATTTAGGAATATTTACAAAGGTGGCATCCTATCACAGTTCCACGCTGGAATTCACTGAGCTCCTGAGAGTGACCCATTCTTTCACAAATGTTTGTAAAAACAGTCTGCATGCCTAGGTGCTTAGTTTTATATACCTGTGGCCATGGAAGTGACTGGAACACCTGATTCCGATAATTTGGATGGGTGAGCGAATACTTTTGGCAATATAGTGTAGTTACTCATATAGAATATCCACTATATGAGTAGTGGGTTATGCAAAGATAATTATGGCAGTAAAAGATTATATATATATATATATATATATATATATATATACAGTTATCATTACTTCAGGGAGGATTTTAATTTAGCATGTCAGATATTATATATATATAATATCCGACATGCTAAATTAAAATCCTCCCTGAAGTAACAGTAACTATTTTACTTCCCTCCTTCCACAAATTCAGAAGCTCTAATCACCAGTTCTGTTGTTTCCATTGCCGGGGACAATAACACAGTTCTCAGAATCAAGCTGCCAGTCCATTCACCACTGGAAAGGATTATTACTTCATCTAATGTTTTAGGTTTTATCACAGAGTGTATCACGCTAGTCCATCTGCTCGTGTTTTAGTGCAGATGCATTATGGCAAATAAACTACTGTAAAGTGTACCCTCTGTAGACGTAATCTCTGTGGTGATTTTCAGATGTGTGGGGAGGTGCATATGTCTCCAGAGAGCTGAGTGCCAGTGTTAAGCTTAACGAACAACTCGTTGGCGGGAGCCGAGGGTTTTTTTTCGTTCAAGTTTAATGAAGTGGAGAGGCAATAAACAGGTTATTGGGAGGGCCAACTGCATAAAAAAATGGGCACACATTGTGCCCATAATGGATGCAGGAATAGGTGGCAGAGAACATGAACGAATGCTTCTCGCCTCTCTCAGAATGGTGGTTTTGCAGCATGGCCGTCTTTTAGTATGTCTATGCCTCCTCACACGGTGCGTTCCTCACCGGCTCTTCACGGAAACCCAGACAACATAGCCAGAGTGGAAGCTGACAGCTGGGACAGCGCTTTCCCTCACGGAATCGTGTCTTTTTTTTTGCGGCTTTCCAGAACTGTGGTGTTCAATAAGCCCGCCTACTGGAGGGTAAAAAACAGCACTGCGGCTCCTTAGCCAAGCTGGAAATAAATCAATAACTCTGACAAAATGGAGGGACCCAAAGGGTCGTAATACCAATTACATACAGGGAGCAAATTGCTTTACAGGGAGAACATAGACAATCATCTGAAATCAGCAGCTGTGGAACAGAGAGTGCATTAACCACAGCGACTACAAGTTCTGCAGGCACTGCAGAAAAGAAAAAAAAACGTTCAATTAAATGGTGTGAGTAGTAGTTAATTAAGAGGGAACTGCAGTATTAAAATGACACCACACATGGCTCATTTCTGACAAATACGGTATACAAGTCTGCTTTGAAATTATGTCATTCATGCACATTCTGAGCCTCAAATCTACTAGCTGGGGGCATTATTTTGTTCCGTACTTGTTGCTGTTTTTGTTGTTGTTGTTGTATTTCCTCGAATTCTCCTTGCTTTAGTCTCCTGCACTCTTTGAGTACTCCTTACAGTGTCAAACAAATTGGCCATGTCACAATTATAACATTACCCATGGGGTTTGCTTGATGACATTATGTCAAACAGATTTGAAATTGTTATTGAAAAATATCTATATGATGAATAATAAGTAATTTGCCAAATGAAAGGTTTATGAGATGACTGTATCCAGTTCCTTGTGTCTTGGGGGGAGCATAAGAGTGCAAGAGAGAGTGAGAGATGAAGAGTGTACGAGCGGTGTTATGAATATTTCTCATAATGAGCACATGCGTGTTGTCTGGTGATCAAGTATGTGAGTTGTATTCAGCAGTATGGAGGGGGCACACATATAACCCTAGCAGTATGGAGAGGGCACACATATCTCACATCTATCCCACCAGAGCCCTAATCTGTATTGCTCTTACCCAGTGTGGATGCTTCCTGTCAGATTCCTCCGTTTTCAAATTTCTCACGTTTCCTCTGATTAATTTTCTTTGTTTTTTACTCCTTCTTTATCAGAACCTTTTTCTTGTGTCTGTGAAACTAGATAGCTAACGGCAATTTGATCAATAGAGAGAAAAAACACCTTACGTTCAATGTCAAAGCCAGTAGAGCGGGCTGGTTATCTGTTAAGGTGGGGGTTGTTTTGCTGATTGCCTGGAGGTGCCAACGTCCCCTGACCACAATGTCATTTTAAAAGCCTTTGAGGCTGAAGTTACATTTCATGTCTTATTATTCTGCAAATTCCATATTTAGAAAGTCATCAGAATGTAGAAGAGTCTGAATCTCATTTATTTATTATTTCATCTAACAGAGGTCACCAAACCCTCTTCTTCAAATCCCAAACTTCTTCAAACCCCATCTCAGAAATCTCACAATTTCTGAGATGTCTATCTTGGACAGTAGTGATGGGTGTCAGAGCGTGTACCATTAGCACTGGGTGTAAATGTCCATGTGAATGACATTACCATGTTCTCCGCAGTCATTTCTGTAACACGTTCGGTAAAGGCAGTGGTTTGCCTGATTACAGCAGCTGGAGCTGCTTGGAGTTGGAGGCTCAGACCATCCTGCTCACCACATCCCTGTCCAGGAAGGGCCTCTACCACCGGATCAGAACAGCAACCCTCCTTGCACACTACTAAGAGCCAGGTGAAGTTGGGCTCTGTCCCAAACACGCACAAACCTAAATTAACAATGAAACAAAGGAGTTGATACTGCAGAGGAAAAGCACAGGTGTGGAATTAATAACGTGCTAGAGGATTTAACCAAGGGCACCTGGTTCTAACATTTCACTAAATAAATAAAGACATAATGACTTCATGTAATTTAGCCAGTAAGGAGTAGAGGGTTTTCTCTCAGAAAAAAACTCATTTGTCTTAGTCTGATTTGGACATCATGGTGTAAAAAACAAAACAAACACTCTCTAATGAACAGAATGAGCAAGGGCCCTTTTGGGAAATGTGGATGTAACCTCCTTCTCTACTCAGCATTTCTCTACATGTGCCTGCGACAGCTAGGAAATGTAATATCGTAATTCTTAAACAGAGAGCCTTCAGAGAGCTGTTAAAATGTGACACCTTTTCATGAATTTACTACACAGGAACTGAATTTCAAGTGTTACATAAACAAGTGAATAAATGGAATATGTACAGAGCCCTTGGACGAGAGTCACAGGATTTCAAAGTACAAGAGTTTTTGTAATTGTGTCGGATGATGACAGACATATTTGGCTCATTCTCAGAAACACATTCGCCTGACAGGTGGAGAGCTTAGATTTGTGGTTTTAAAAGCACACACTTTAATTGTATTTCACTGAAAACAAAGTTTCCTGATGACGTTTCGAAAATTGAACTTTGTTTCAAATGCAAGCCTGCATCGCACATTAAGTTGTGTTGCAAATAATGTGGATCAGTAGTTCTTGACCCCGTAGGGAACACGTCCTGGGCAAGCACAGTGAACACGCATAATAGTATTTCAGCCTTCAAATGTGTTTTTTTTCCCCTTAAAGACAAAATTCTGAAAGATTAAGAGAATGCATTTATTGGAAGAAATTATGGCCATGGAAATGTCAACTTTTTAACTCGCTGCCCTGGAACCTGCATTAGGACTCTCTGTTATCAAGTGACAGAGCAAAGGGATGAAATTAAACTGACATTAAATGATCTTCAAATGCTTCTCTTCTGCGTTGTTATGAGCAATTTTAGCTGTGACATTTAATATAAGCTGATTCGCCTTCGCTGGTGTCCGTAGGATAAACGTAATATTTGACATAATTTCTCATGCATAGATAAGGCTCTCAGTCAATGACTTATCAACTGTAGCCCGGTCCCCACCAGCTTGCCCTAGGCACCTGCCCCTATTAAGTTCATGCGCTGCTCAACCCCATTTTGTGCACAGAGTCCCTGGATAACTGTTCTATTTTATTCTGGAGTCCACGGGGGAGCTGGACTAAGAACCTGGTGAGGGAGAGTGTGGGGACTTTCAATGCAGTGATGAAACTGAAAGCAAGCCTAGCCATACATGAGCCGTTACAGTGGAAGAATCTCTTTAAAGTGTCTTTCGCCTCTGCTCCGGTCTCTTCACTGCCTCCATTCTGCCCAGGCCACTCTCCGGTCTCTCCTCCTGCCACAACTCTGCACGGGCCACACTCAGGTCTCTCCCCCGCCTCCACTCTGCTTGGGCCACATTCCGGTCTCTCACCCACCTCCACTCTGCCTGGGCCACGCTCCAGTCTCTCCCCAGCCTCCACTCTGCCTGGGCCACGCTCCAGTCTCTCCCCAGCCTCCACTCTGTATGGGACACGTTCCGGTCTCTCCACTAGACCAGTGGTATTCACTGTTAGACTTGCAAAGGTTTCCTATTCAACTAATTCAACAACTACTACCACTACAACAACTAAAATAGTTATATCATTAGTGCATTACTACATTACTATATTATCATAGTTATGATACTACCTATGATAGTTGAGTTGAGTGAAATTTGTGTGTAATAACTCTTAAGAACTATAATGACAAGTCGGGAGATGGTGCTGTGGGTACTGTGAAGTTGACCTAGGCAGCTCTTTCCACAGGCAGGGATGGAAGGAGTTGAGTTAGTCAGTCCCATGACTTCAACAGAAGGGCATATTTTCCACTGTGTTATCTGGACAGGCATGCATGTGGCAGACTAGCAAGGCCAGATGTATTTGTGTTGTGTGTATCTGTGTCAGGTGAAAGACAGCCTGTGCAATGCGACATGAGTTTGCACACACACACACACACACACACACACACACACACACACACACAAGGGCAGGTTGAATGGTATACAGAAGCAATATCACACATTCTGGTTTTTTATAAACACTATGCATGGGTCCACTTATTGTCTGTGTAATCAGGGCTGCCTTTACCAAGCTGTCAGGCCAATAGGTGATATTCTGCCTGTTTCCAAAACAAAAGGTGAAACTGTCTCCATTCACAGCAGAAATTTTCTATGCTGGTGTTCTCTGTAGTGATCTGCAGTGTAAGACAAGGAGTCAGAGATAGGAGTCGCAGTAAGACATTCATTTCCTGTTGAGAAGGATTGGCTTGGTTTGTGTATGTATGTGAGTGTGTGTGTGTGTGTGTGTGTGTGTGTATGTGTGTCAGTGGGGGAGAGAGTCTGATGAGCTCTGAGTCACTCAGACTTGCTTAATACAGAACTGGTAAATATATTGGAGTTTGAGTTCATTCGTGGTCTCGCTGGCTCAGTCTGATAGAGAGCTGTCTAGTGGGACTCTGATCCATTCACCTTTTATTGACCAGTGCTGAGGAGCTTATCGAACAGTAACGCAGAAAACTGTAATTGCAAATAGCACCGTCTCAAGAGCATTGCTCATAATAATGAGAATCGACGCAAACACAGGCTTAATGGAATCGCGCCGGCTTGGTGTGATTGTTTGGAGCACAGGCTGGCCTTTCTCGAACTTCTGTATTATATCCAACCCAAAAGGAGCTGACCCCTGTACCAGGGAGAGGCTGAATCACCAGCCGAGTGTATCGACTCACTGCTATGACTGTGGTCAGATAGGGCCTTTTGGATGCTGGCTGGGATGGGGTTCTGGCAGGGATGGGGTTCTTTGAAATGTATGGTCTGAATTAAAGGGACTCTGCTGGTGTTTCATCACTGTGGTTTTGTGGCGGTCGTACGCGTTCACTAGCTGGTGCCAGAAACAGACACGGGACATTTGCGATGCCTCAGCGTTTTCTAACACAGGCCATGACTCCGGCAGCTTGCAATTACCGATGGTGACCCACCACTGACCTTCCAACCCCCCCCAAGTTCCCCCACTTGAACCACACACACTCTCCTACATAGATTCACACTGTACACACTGGATCTGCCTGTAATTACTGCAGGATTCCCATTTATCCAATGTGGATGTCTTCATTTGAAAGCTGTTTGGTTTCAGAGCTGGATGAAATCTCGTTATTATCTTCAGAAGCCAAAACAACACACGTATGAAAAAAACAAACTAACTGTGCTTTTGTCCTTCCGTACCCAGTCATCCATGCGCATTTCTGTCATACAGGGAGAATCTCAGGTCACTGAACGGCGTCTGACGTTTTCTGGGTCATCAAACCTGACATAACACACGCTCCTGGGCTTTTCCGATCTGCAAGGCGATGTGTCCTCCCCTCCTCCGGGATCTGCTGGAGCAGCAGGGAGTCCAGAGGGGAGTCAGGAGGGTCGGAGACATGGGGGTACCCATGCTGATGTGGGCAAATCTGCCCGACAGCCATGAAGCACCTGTCAGGAGGTGCAGATGGATCTGCTGAAGTGAATCTTCACACTCTCCATGAACGGCAGACATAACATATAAACAGCACTGTGCTGTACTCAGTGTATTACAACAAAGAGGCCAGTCCATTCTTGTTCAAACATTGTCAGGTCTTTTATTCAGAAACACTGCATGACATCTATCCCCATCTACCATCTCCACGCTCTCCCTCTCCTTTAGTCTCACATGGTTTTCCTGACCTCATGTGAGACTCATACAGCTATACATCCTTTCCTTAAGTTACATCTACACAGAAATAAAATCACATTCTTTTCAGGCAATCTTCCACAAAGTTCAACTTAAATATTTATTTAGGAAGGGACTTCATAAATTCCTTTAAGCACAAATTTACATTAAAATAAACCGATTTATGTCGAATTAATGTCAAAGTTGTTCTTTTATTATACCACGTCTTTAAATCAAGCAAAATTATTTTAACAACTCCACTCCTAGTGGTCAGCTGTTTCCCCACAGTTTGTTCAACAGGAGGTCTCTAGCAACAGTGATTTGTCATACTGACTTTCAGTTGCAGACCCATCCAACTGCCTCTGTCTTTCTGCAGTCTCTTTTGTGCTTGAGATGGAGACACTACACTCTGTCAATGAAGCATGGGTCAGATGGAGATACTACACTCCATCAACGAAACATGTGTCAGATGGAGATACTACACTCCATCAACGAAACATGTGTCAGATTGAGACACTACACTCTATCGATGAAGAATGTGTCAGATGGAGACACTACACTCTATCAATGAAGCATGTGTCAGATGGAGACACTACACTCTATCAATAAAGCATGTGTCAGTTCTTAATGATCAGTTAGATCAGTTATTAATGATCAGTTAGATCAGATATTAATGAGGATGTGTGGTTTTGTGTCTAATTTCCAGCTTTCCTGGTTCCATGTTAGCATCGTTGGTTTGGTCTGTGTATTCCTGTGTATTTTCTGTATTTAACTTTGATGGAACTTTCTGACTTGTCTGGAAGGTCATCCTCCCATTCTCCCATGCAAGTTCTCAAAGTTTTGTTAATACATCTGTGGAACTTCTCAGCATGGTCAAGCTCAAATACGCATCATATCACCCTTCTTCAAGAAGTTCTCAAAAATGTAACCAACACATTTTCTGGCGTTGTGTGCGACAACTTCTAAAGAATAACCAAAAATCTTCATCATTTTCAATGAAACAGTCTGCGCCGATATGTCAGAAATGACGACTGCCTCAGGAAAAGAAGAATAATAATCAATCATTGTCAAGACATACTTTCCTTGAATAGGACCCACTAAATCAATTTCAGTCTTTGTGTGTGGCTTAGGAGGTAACTGTAGAGGTTGTAATTGCTGGTCATCATGCAGGGTTTGATTCAACATGCATGCTTAACAATGTTATATCAGCCTCTCTACATCGGTAAATCCATTTGTAGCATTTAAAACTTGCTTCTTAAGGACTGCTTAGTTCTGACTACTCACTGATGTGTCTCGTGTGCTAGTTTCAGCACTTGACTGAACAGTGAAGATGGAAGTATTATTCTGTTTCCCTAAAGGATTGTCTCATCTCAAGTCGAGAATCCACGTGCACATTTGGAACAGAGCTGCAACTCTTCAGGAACAGGGTCAGGCCAGTTACCTGCTTCAACAGCTTGTCGTAGCTTTTGAAGAGTTTCATCTCGTTTGCATGAACCTGTGATCATCTCCCGAGTCACTGCTTGAAAGTCATGCTCATATGTCACTTTCTGTACATATTCTTCCAAAGTCACTTGATTCCCTTTTCTGTAAAGCAAGTCTAGATGGGGAGTTTGCAGAATTTGACTTTCTTACCACATGTTGGAATCTCTAGCCCATTCGCTGAATATGAGACGGTGGCAGAGTTGTTTTTTTTCAGGACTCAGCATGTGAACTAATAGTTTATGATGAGCTTGAAATATGAATTATACCTCCACAAGTGTGATTTAAAATGCTCAACCTCCCACTCTCTGTGACAGTCCTCAAATGAATGGCGTAACCAACTGGCTTATTTTGGTCATTTTTCTGTGTCTGCAGCAGGATGGTTCCAAGTCCAACTGAATGTTTTACACATTTGGCACTGTTATCCAGAGCAGCTACAATTTCAAGTATATTACAGAGGTGGGTGAATGTAGTTTTAGAAGCCTCACCGTTAAGGTCTCTTAACGGTACAACATAGAGCATTTTCCCACATGGGGGTTGTACGCTAATCCCCATGGGAGAGGCAGTATGGTTATCCACGACACTAACAATCACCAACATTCATTCCTTGGTACCACTGGTGGTGCATTTTGTCGACTTGTTAAGACAAATTTCAACTTCATTTCCACTCCTCGCGTTTTCTGGTGAGTCGCCTAAGTAAGTCTGACATGTTTGCATAGTTTGGTATGAACTTAATCAAATATCCACGAGTGCCAAGAAATTATCTCAAGTGGCCCACATACTTGGGTCTGGGCAATTTCCACACAGCCTCTATCTAACGCCTTCTGAAGTGTTCAAATGACCCAGCACCTTGACCAAAGGCCAAAGACACACATTGTTCAAAGTCCTTTCTTTGTCTTTGTTCTAGTTCTAGTTCTTGTTCAGCACCACCACATCATCCATATGCCATTGTCAGTCCACACAGAATTGGAATCCATGGCTATTTGGTATGCTTCTGGAGCACTGCAGAATCCCACTGGGAGTTCTCGACAGGGACGGCGGCCATGGTGTGTAATGAAGGTCATGAGGCTTCTTGACTTCTCAGCTAAATCAACCTGCCAAAGTCCCTTTCTAGCATCTAGCTTTGCGAACACCTTAGCACCTTGTAAACCTTGCAGAATGTTCTCGACTGTGGAAGATGGATGGTTTTCAGGAATGACAACCTTGTCTACTTTTCTTAAATCAACAAATTTCAAATGTGTCCTTTTTTGAAATCAGCAACACATTAGATATCCAGTCTGTTCCTTCATTAACCTCTTGGTTAACAGTTTCAACCATATGATATGGGACACATCAGAGACTTTGTACTTGATAGGACATTTTCATCTTTTGTGGCTCTGTGCAAATAGCATATGATTTGTCCAAGTCCAAGTTTAGTTCAGTCTACTAATTCTGTTCTTTAGTTCAGTCTTTTAAACCTATCTGTTGATTACTCCACCCTGCACAATTTCTCAAAACTAGCAAAGGCTAAATATTTCTACGAATCACATAAAAATGTTTTTATAATGTTTAATATTTTTTAATTTCCTAGACAAGTCTTGAACTAGCCTATGTACTTTATGGGAACAATCCGAGCATAAGATTCAACTTTTATTTGTCTTTATAAAAGTGATGCCTTGTCCTCTAAATTCTTATACATGTCTTCACTGACAAAGTTCTTTCCATGACCAGCTTGTTTTTACCAGTTGTCTATTTACTATGTCTGTTTCTCTTCCTTCAGAATCAACTGAGTAGATGGATTCATCTGATTCAAAGTCATCTGATGTCAGTTCACAAATCATTCTTCTGGTCATTTTGTCTTTTCTTTGATGTCATCTGTTTTGTAATTCCCTGTTTTCTTGCAATACAGGAATCTCTGTTTTTTTCTCTCCACACTCTTTTGCCTGGTGCACTGTTAATCCACATATAAAGAATTTCTCATCAGTTCCATTACGTTCTGCAAATGCAATCTTTCTCCTAGCACTATTCACCTGAGTTTTTGGAGAAACGAATGCTCTACTTTTAAATCAGTCTTTTGCTCCAACAGTGATTTTGATCTACTGAAAACTTGAAGGACTCTATTGACATTTAATATTCTGAATACAGATTGAAAACAGACCACTCTGAGGTTCAGCGGTCCAGGTACTGAGCACGAGGAATGGTTAAGTTTGTATGGCTTCTTTTCATGATTTTGTAATAAAACCTTACCTAAAGTTCTCAAAATGCCTCTAAACTCTCAGTTCCTGTTTCCTTCATTAGTCACAATTCATCACAGTTCATCAACTCACAGTTCATCAGTCATCATCATATGTATTGTAGTCAGTGTATTAAGCAAAGAAGCCAGTCCCTTCTTGTGTGCATGCTCTCCTATAGCCTCACATGGGTTTTCCAATCTAATGAGATGTTAACCATACCATAAAACTACACTACACAATATAACTACAAAGACATGGGTATGCCCTACGGGACATGGGTGTGACCCTGGATGAAGGGTGGGGGCATGAGATTCACATGGAAGGTGTTAAGTGCAGGGGTGTGCTGATGGAGAGGGCGGTGTGGCTGCAGTCTGGTGTTCTTTGAAAGAGAGGGTAATGTAATGGAGGGTGTCATTCAATAAGGTCTACATTACATAGCTTCTTTTAGCTAAAATATTCCATTAGCTATAGAGAAAACACCAGGATAGCTGTGATGATGAAATTTCAAGTTCTTGTAGAAACTTTTCACTCCCAGCCACAGCAAGGACCTGCAGCAAACCAGCGCCGGAGCAGTGGCTCTTGGGTAAAGTGTGGCCAGATCTGGGTACGCCCAGGGACCGCTCAGTGGTCTGAGGTATGGTGTTGAAATACAGCCTTAGCAGATAGCAATAAAGCCCCCAGCCATTTCCTCTGCGCCACACTGTAAACAATCCTCAGCTGGTTGACAGCACCCTACTCCCTCCATCACGCCGACGGACCTGGCCTTAAAGCATCTGTCAGGCACAGTTCGTCCTGTTGTTTTTTAATGTTACAGAGCAACTATGCATCTGATGGGTATTATTGTAATTTTGCAGGCATTTCTGTCCACGGCACTGTCAGGCTGTTGGGAAGAGCAGGAGAGGGGATGGCAGCATAATGGCGAGGCCTGTTCATCCCAGAAACTTGAACAAACACTAAAAAAAAAGTACAGAGAGGCTGATTGAAATATAATCATTAGAAACAACCGTGTCTTTGCATCTAGCAAATAAATAAACGAATAAAGAAATAAATAAAAATATATAAGGAAGTCATAATTACCTGAATAAATCGGTAATTACTGTAGATATTCAAATTCCAAAAATATTTGTAATATTCCTTTATGAAGAATATGAAGGCTGTTAAGACTAACCGAATAGAAACTCAGTTACAGTAATATATGTAAGCTTCTCTTGTCCCTTTGCAAACAGAGTTTATGAGGCTGTAAACTATCCTTATAATTATTACTAAGTACATGTTAATGAGTGTCCAAAAAAACACATGGTAACCCTACATGACAAGTAATTTGATTTTCCCCTCAACATTCATTCAGGTTTTGAAATATTTGAAAATCCATTTGCTCTGAAGGTCCGATTCCCCAAACTCTTTTGGTTTGATACTAGGATCAATCTATGAAATAATGAAGTGACATTCAAATGAAAAACCTTCATTAAATTCCACTGAATCACAAGGACATTTAATCCCCACCTGAATATGTACGATTATTGAAAATACAATTTTTGAAAATGAACATGGGTGCTGTGTCAATGAACACTGGTTCAAACCTGTCGTCTCTCATGAAATGAGCTTTTATCTTGATTCATAACAAACATCAGAATTGAAGAACACAGGCAGAAGGAGAGGCTGAGACAGGCCGGGACAGGCAGAGACAGAGAGATAAAGAGAGACTAGGTCAGAGAGACTGAGTACATACAGACATATATAGTGATGGACAAACTGCAGAAGAGTGCTGTGGTAGATCAGGAAGAGGCAACATCAGCAAGACGGGAACATAAAAAGCCTGAGAACTGCCAAGAGTTGAAAGTGCTAGGAAAGATGTGGAAGGTGAAGGCAACAGTGGTTCCCATGGTATTCGTAGCAGTAGAGGCTGTGACCCCCATACTGGGAGAAGTGGTTTCAGCAGATCCCAGTAACAAAAACCGAAATCTCTGTCTAGAAGAGTGCAGTCCTGGGAGGATAACACACACACACACACACATTATATTTATATATATATATATATATATATAGAGAGAGAGAGAGAGAGAGAGAGAGAGAGAGAAACATAACTGCACAGGATTGCTTTAATGACGAGTGTTCTTTAATGACGAGATGTGTTCTGTCTGCAGATCAAAGGCTCCTTTCTCCTGGCGATGCTTTTCCTTTCATTTAGCTCGTCAATAATCAGTAATATATTTGCTGTATTTTCCCCTAGCCCATAAAACAGCAAGGCAATGCAGTGAAGTAAGAGTTTATGTACAGCGTGTGTTGGATTGGTTTCTACCCTCACAGGTAAAATCACAGATGAATCTGAATAAAAATGTTGAGAGAGAGAGAGATCTTACTCCAACTGAAGAGACTGCAAAATATGAACATACTGGTCACAGGCAGAGGAAAGACGAGTCATCTGTGATGCACTGCGTAATAGGTTATATTACTCTGTGCAGTACAGTTTATGTATTATGTATAACATTTTATGTATTTGCATATATACAGTATATGTATACACATTACAGTATATACACACTGTACAGGGCATATACTGTATATAATGCTGTTTACTGCTCAGTTCTTCGTTTATGTTTGTGTACATGTTACTGTTTGTTTTCACGTTACTGTTTATCTGTAAGTGCTTTGGCAATATAATATGGTTTTGTCACAGCAATAACATTCATTTAAATTGAAAATTGAATGTGTAAGACAGAAAGAAAAGAGAGAAAAAGAGAGGAACCTAGAGAGTGTGAGGGAACACCTGAGAGTGAGAGAGAGAGGAACCTAGAGAGTGTGAGGGAACACCTGAGAGTGAGAGA
>JAOXYF010000007.1:15500503-15515935 GCA_028565775.1 Sternarchorhynchus goeldii
TGAGAGTGAGAGAGAGAGGAACCTAGAGAGTGTGAGGGAACACCTGAGAGTGAGAGAGAGAGGAACCTAGAGAGTGTAAGGGAACACCTGAGAGTGAGAGAGAAAAAGAGAGAGTGTGAGGGAACACCTGAGAGTGAGAGAGAGAGGAATCTAGAGAGTGTGAGGGAACACCTGAGAGTGAGAGAGAGAGGAACCTAGAGAGTGTGAGGGAACACCTGCGAGTGAGAGAGAGAGGAACCTAGAGAGTGTGAGGGAACACCTGAGAGTGAGAGAGAAAAAGAGAGAGTGTGAGGGAACACCTGAGAGTGAGAGAGAAAAAGAGAGAGTGTGAGGGAACACCTGAGAGTGAGAGAGAGAAAAAGAGAGGAACCTAGAGAGTGTGAGGGAACACCTGAGAGTGAAAAAGAGAGAAAAAGAGAAACAGTTAGAAACAGAGAGGGACTAAAACAGAGAGAGAGAAACAGAGAGCAGTGAGAGAGGTACAAGAGAGATAGAGAGAGTGCAATACACACAGAGAGAGACAGTGTGTGAGAGAAGAGGTTGAGATGTACCTCAGTGCACATTAAGGACACATGATGATAGCAGTTTGAAACCCTTAAAACGTATGAAGGCCCCCAGAGGCCCGTTCTACTGAGAGTCGTCACTCTGTAGCTCTTTCTATTCATGTCTATATTCATAACTCATCCCCCATAGTGACTGCCACCTCCATTTCTTCTGTCACTCCGTAAATGTTTCATACACTGTCAGGGGCGTGCGTGCACACAGGAGGGTAGTACTGGAGATGAAAAATTCAACAGATGTAGAGGTTTGCATCCATCACCATCCTCCAAAGCATGTGCCCATTTCAAAGGAAATGGCGTTTGAAAGGATTTAAATGGCTTGAAAGTAAGGGATCGTTTTGCATGATGTCACATGCGCGATCAGGAAGAGCTGCCTGTCACTGCACGGTCAACCTCCAACACACTTTGGGTGACTAATGCAGCTTTGTTAAACTTTGTAGACTTTGTTAGACTGTGTTAGACTGTGGAAGACTGTCAGACTGGATTTGACTGTGTTAGACTGTGTTGGGCTTTGTTTGACTGTGCAAGACTGTCAAACTTTGCTAGACTCTGTTAGATTTTGTTAGACTTTTTATTTATACATTGTTAGACAGTGCTAGACTTTATTAGGCTTTGTTAGACTGTGTAAGACTTTGATAGTATTTGTTAGACTGTGTCAGGCTTTGATAGTATTTGTTAGACTGTGTTAGGCTTTGATAGTATTTGTTTGACTGTGTTAGGCTTTGTTTAGCTTTGTTAGACTTTGTGTTAGACTTGGTTAGGCTTTGTTATACTGATAGATTTTGTTAGACGTTTTATGCTTTATTAGACAGTGCTAGACTTTATTATATGTTGTTATACTTTTTTAGACTGTTAAACTGTTAGGCTTTGTTAGACTGTAAGACTTCGTCAAACTTTGTTAGACTGTTAGACTTTTACACTGTGTTACTTTGTTAGACTGTGTAAGACTTTGTTAGACTGTAAGACTTCATCAAACTTTGTTAGACTGTTAGACTTTTACACTGTGTTACTTTGTTAGACTGTTGGACTTTTACACTGTGTTACTTTGTTAGACTTTGAAGTAGATATGAGGCTGCAGTCCTATGAATGAGCTGCTATGGATGTTGCTATGGCTATGTGGTAGGACAACCAGGTAGGTGTGGGTTTGTGTTTGTGTGTGGGTTTGTATGTGTGTGCGTGCAAGCATGCATGTATATCTGATTATCTGTGTGTGTGTGTGTGTGTGTGTGTGTGTGCAGGCATGTGTGCATTTGTATGTGGGTGAGTATGTGTTTACATGTAGACCTTCTGAGTGTGTCTGTATATTGGGAGATGATGTGGCTGGGCATCATTTGTATATCAGTCCCACTGTCAATGTTTTGCCAGAGCAATGAACCATTCTATAAATGAACCATGATTCTATAGTAAGTAATTGATTCTTTACCATCAATTACTTAAATTACTTAAAGAACCGTGATTCTTCAAGTAAGCTTTAAAGTTCTTTATTGTTATTTTCACAAGGTGTAAGAAATGTCTTATCTGCATATTATTCCTACAGATTTCTTCAGTGCCACATGACCTCGAGGACCAGGAGGACCAAGAGCATCAGCAGCCTTGTGGTCCATCTCTAAAGAGGTCTCAGATTCAGCTCAGCCCAGCCAGCTAGCCAATTGTTAAATTATGATTTCTTTCCTCAGATTTTGATCAGATGTTGATGGCTCACATTCATAATGAGCTTGCCTTCAAAACAAGTCCGTTTTGACCTTTAATCAGGTCAAGAAGGTCAGGCGACTTGGTTTAGCCGGTTTTTACCGCTACTGTTGTCATTTCCGTTGCTCTCCAAGATCTTAAATATACACATAAGCTATGGTCAAGTGTTCACATAACATATGGCCCAATATGATAAGGCACAATACATTAAGAGTGAAAGTGTGAACAGTGGAACAGTATTCATTAACATGAAGTGCAGTGTGCAAAGAGTTTGGTTTGGTTTGGTTTTGCAGTGTTTGGTTTGGCTCATCCAAAAGTCATGTGATTATAGTTATAGAGAAGCTGATTAAAAATAAATAAATAAATAAATTGGCAGACAAGATTTAATGAGTCTGAAACAAGGTAAACAAGTCTGAAATGACTTTGCCTGCTTGTGTTTTCACTAGGAATTCTACAATGGGGTATAACTGGCAGCCAATCACTTTCTCTAGAACGCCCAGGTTTGCTCTGAGGTAGCAGGTGCACAGCCAAACCAAACAGAAATGGATGAGATGATGACAGATTCAGTTATGGCACTGCTGAACCATCAGGGCTACTTTGAGACTGAACCTTTGTGAGCGATGTGGGAAACACAGGCCCTCCACATGATGGAGGTGATAGTACCCTCCCACTCAAAGCCGTGAGAAATAATGGCCATGAGAAACAGAAATGGTGCGTCTCTGCCGACAGCTGGACCCACTTGATCTCCAGTAGGGTGGGTGGCTGGTGGTTGGAGGTTGTTCCTGATGTTGGTGGATTGCAAAAAAAGACCTGGCTCGAAAGACTCCACTCCAAGTGTGGCCACTCCATGTGAACCCATGGTTTCTCCAGCAACTCCCTAGCTTTATTTACTCAGTTCTTTCAGGGCTGTGCATAAAAACTCATGGTTCTTCCCAATGTTCTGCCATCTGTTTGGGTACACCTGAACCTGTTTGGGTACACCTGAACCTGTTTGGGTAATACCTGAACCTGTTTGGGTACACCTGAACCTGTTTGGGTAATACCTGAACCTGTTTGGGTAATACCTGAACCTGTTGGCTTATATCATTTCACATGGTTTTGTGCTTTGGTTTTCGATCACAGACTTTGCCGATGTTTCCCAGTCACTTCTCGTTGCCAAGGGTTTTCATCTCCATCTAAGACAGTTGGAGTGATGCCATGCGAGACTTTCTGGAATCTGACCGATGGGTCATTGGAGATGTATTCATTTGTGTAGTGGGAGTTGAGCTGTGGGAAAAGTACCCCTCCCCATGGAACAGCAGTGGCAAGGAAGACAGAGCCTGAAATACAGTTGCCCTATCGAATATACTGTTCTCTGTCGGAACAAGAAGATCTGGTGACAGATGGATCTAGATTCATTCAGCTGGCCTGGTTGTCTCACTAGTAGTTCTGGGATGATGGTGATAAAAGCTGAGCTGGAGTGTGTAAACAGTATCCGTGTGTGTGTGCCAGGCCTGTCCCGGTGCAGCAGGATGTAGTGCAGTGCCATGGCGATGGCCTCATCCACAAAGTGGTTGCCCTGGAAGCAAACTGCAGGAGGTCCCAGATGGGTTGTCTGGCACTGGAACTGTGCCAGAATGAGTCATTCAAAGCTTTTTGTAACAGCTGAGTGCAACTAGTGTGCAAACATTTAAACAGGAGGTTAACTGTTCAAGGAACAGAGATGATGGCAGTTGATGGATGAAGACAGGTAATGCTTATGGGTAAAGAGACTGGTCAGAGACGTCATTGAGAACTGGTCATGGCTGATGTGCTTTTTCCAAAGTATGGAAGAAGGAACTAGGTCTGGACTGGAAACCTTCTTTTGGAATATGCTTGCATCCGTGATGTTGAGTGGAGGGATATCAGACAATTGGGGAACTGAAGAGACTCATGGTTGAGGAGGCGAGGAACTGGGCTATGATGTATGGTGTGAGGGTTGAGTAGGTGAGGAACTGGGCTATGATGTATGGTGTGAGGGTTGAGTAGGTGAGGAACTGGGCTATGATGTATGGTGTGAGGGTTGAGTAGGTGAGGAACTGGGCTATGATGTAAGGGTTGAGTAGGTGAGGAACTGGGCTATGATGTATGATGTGAGGGTTGAGTAGGTGAGGAACTGGGCTATGATGTATGGTGTGAGGGTTGAGTAGGTAAGGAACTGGGCTGAGTTGTTCGGGGTAAGGGTTCATTGAGTTCAATGGTTTAATGAGGAAAATTGTTGAGCTGATTGGATAACGAAGGGGCATTCCTGCTTGTGGATCTCTGTTGGAGTAGTTTTTGAAATTATACTTTGACACCTCTGACACTGATTCACGGTCCTTTTACCTCTGACATGCTCCACTGTCACAAATTTATGTTCAAATTAGCAGACTAGCAACCTATTAGAATTTATCACAGACTATAATAATTTACTTTACCATGGACTATAACAACCAACTATACCACACTTTCAGAATGTACTATGTTTGGACTATCATTGTTAACTGAATTTTTGCATGTGTTTGATTATTTTATTCATTTGTATCCAGTGTCCCTCAGGGAGGTCGGGTTCCTCTCTGAGTCTGATACTCCCAAGGTTTCATTATGTAAGTTTTTTCCTTCTTCAACAATCTGTTATTGATATTATTATTGTTATTGTTATTGTTATTATTATAAATAAATAATATTTTAAGTTATATTAAATATACAATACAAATAAAAAAATTAATGAATTTCAATTTTAGGTCATTTTCAAATACAACCAAACAGAATTACATAAAAAAATTATTTGCTTTGATTAGCTATCCAGCGTTCTCGTGTCCTTGAAGAGAAATCAGAGAGCACCAGTTGTTAGTAGATAATGTATATGGAGATTTTTCACTTAGATTGTGACTTTGGCACACCCCTAATTGTTTTGTTCAGCCTGATTTTTTTTCCCTCTTGCATTCGCCACTCTTGAAGACCTTCTTCTCTGGCAGACGCCCAAGTTCACGGGTGAGACAGGATTTGTCAGTGTTGCTTCTGAAGGTTGTTATGCAGTTTCCTTGAAAAAAAGCCCGTGCTGCAGTTTTCATCCAATCAGCTGCTCCAGTCAGTTGAGCTTAGACGTTTTTCTCACTTCTCCAGTGGTCTGACTTGCCCTTTAATTTACTGATTTTTTCCCCCCTCTTTTTTGACAGGCTTGGCAGATTTTAGGCTTATATGACGGAATGAGCTGAAGCAGTGAAAGGTATGGATTTCCCAGGGGTGGACTTGAGGTGACAAGACAGGCACTTCTCCTGGCACTGTAGTAGTAATCCAAGACTTTTCCTTTTGCTACCTGGAAATTTTCTCAGTTGCTTAAAATTACAGAGTTCAATGCTCACTTGGATTAGCCTGATTGAAGCCACCCAGGCAACTAACTGTAGAATCAGGATTTTTTTTTCTCTACCTCTGTAATCTGGTCAGCAGGTAGTTCTTGTGGTGTTGCTGAATAGGCCTGAGGTGGCGCATATACTGCCTCCGCCTCCAGTTCCACGGAAACGAGTTCCCACGGTGAATCAAGAGCTGTGCAGGAGATCATTACGCCGTGCAGGTCTCCTGGCTCCAGGCATCAGAGCTGGAAGTTCATGCCTTCATGTCTTCAAAAGCAAGCAACCAAATTAACACGCTGACCGCTTACTCCAGTGGCTAGTTGCTTTTTCCGATCGAAAATAAAACCGAGCTGTATCACAATGTTAAAGACTGAGAGAAAAAATAAACATCAAATGTAAAACACTCGCAATGCTGCAAGAAAATGGTGGCCCATATCTCATGTGCCTGCTCCCATTTCCTGTGCTCCTCTTCCCCCTTCAGCTCCCGTCTCTATCTTTCCAATTTCTCTTCTTTTCTGCCTACCACTGCTCAATTCCATTCAATTCAGATTTATTTGTATAATGCTTTTTTTTAAACACGTGTTGTCACAAAGCAGCTTTACAGAAATCGTCTATACAGGCAGTCCGGGTCCAGGCCCCTTGTGAGCATTAGCGACAGAGGAAAGGAAAACCTCCCTAAGCTCTAGAGGAAAAAACCTTGAGAGGAACCAAGGCTCAGAAGGGGAACGCATCCCATTCTAGTCGACACCATATGGCAAACTAACAACACAGAATGAAGAAAGTTGCTTTTTGCTTTTAACTTTGACTTGCTCTAAACTTATGAGAGAACCTTATGAGACATACTCTACTACACTCCCTCCACCCCTACTCCACTCCCTCCACCCCTACCCACTCCCTCCACTCCCTCCACCCCTACCCACTCCCTCCACCCCTACTCCACTACCTCCACCCCTACTCCACTACCTCCATATTCTAATCCACTACTTATTCTCTCTACCTCTACTGCACTCCCTCCACCCCTACTCCACTACCTCCACCCCTACTCCACTGCCCACTCAATTCATGCTCCTGGGTTACTACTCATTTTTCTATTTTAAACATAACAAACAGAAATTAGTTGGTTTATTGCAAAAAAAAGGCCCATATAAACAAATTTACTGCCTTTATTGTCTTTTCCCATCCAAAATGTATTTTACCTCCAGAAGCCTGTTATCTTGTTGCATATCTCCAGCCTGTTCTTCAGTTCCTCTACGTTCAGCTCTAGCCACATTAGGCACAGTGGAGTTTAGAGACATCTTGCTCCAGATCCTCTTCTCCACACCATGCAATGAGGCAAATGAATAAACATAATATTCAAATTAGATCTAAATGGGACATTCCCCTATCACTCATCTCATCAGCATTCAAAATGACAAAGAACATTTAATCATCTCCACCAACATTGATCTTCAGTGACACTACCCACATGGAGCAGAGAAGCGTTGTCGATAGCCATCGAGCAGTCTCCCTACTCTAATCAGGGCCTGGTCTCTTCTAGAGTGGCTGTCATTTTGCAGAGTTTGTGAGGTTGGGAGAGTGGTCAAACCCTTATCTGCTCAGAGCGTCTGTCTGCTGCTGAAGAAGCTCTGTATCTCTCTGCTGGACTCCTTCTAATGAAGCTCCTACATTGTGACCTGCTCTAATATCCCTCTCAGACCTTATTTCTAACTACCCCTTTGCCCTGTGATATGTAATTTCCTTGCATTTAGATCTTGAACACACACACACACACACACATTCGTGCAACACATATACACATTCACACGTGCTAACATTTCCATATTGTCACTGTAATCACAGTTGTACCGGTTTCCGACACCATCAGACTCTCATTGTTGTCAGGCTGTCGGCATGTTCAGTGGAGCTGCCCACCTGCCTTCTTCCTGGGCCTGTGTGTGATGCTCTGGGACCTCAGACCTCAGGTTACACTACCTGCATCGCAGCACGGGACACAACGGGACAGCATGGGACACAACGGGACAGCACGGGACACTACGGGGCAGCACGGGACACTACGGGACAGCACAGGACACTACGGGACAGCAAACTCAGCATAAATGTAAGCTGGTGGATCTCACAAATACTGTTAGCAGCCAGGATCTCAGTCTGTCAGACAACCAAATCACACACACACACACACACACACACACACACACACACACACACACACACACACACAAACACTAAATGGTGCAGTGTGTTTGAGAATGAGTGCTTGCAGGGACTGTTGAGCCTGGGTTCATTAGCAGAGGTGTCCACTCTCACATTCTCTACATATTCACACAGTGAAGGCTGAAACCACAGCTGCTACATGCTGGGGGATTCCTCCGCACGTGCACACAGACCTCCCTCCTTTGTCTTGCTTATTCACCCCCGAACCCGGCCCCGCCCCTGCCCCTGCCCCCACCCATGCCCCCGGACATTCCCAAAACTAGACGTGTATGGGTTTACGTCGCTGCTCTTCGTCCATCCTCTGTTTTCTGCACACGTGTGGAGGTGAGTAAACAGCAGTAATGACTTACACGCTTGATTGAGAAGTGTGCAGTTCATCCCCACTAGCTGGATCCGGCTGGGCTGGAACATGCAGAGTGAGTGGGGCGTCTGGGTAGAGATACTTGGATACTTGGAGCCTTTAACATGCTATGCACCATCCAGAGAGAGTGGAGTTTTCAGCTCGATCTTCCCCACTCTTAGTTAACCTACTACAGGCCTCTACAGCTAAAGCCCAGTACCTCATCTCCATGACACATGGATACACATCTGCAAGTCCACACAGTGAAGAAGGATGACAAATGTATATAAATTTGTAAATATAATGTATATAATTTTGTCAATATTTCCTGACTGCTTTTATCAGTCAAAGAACATGATAAATGACTGAAGAAACTCAGGAAGAAGCAGGGTACGTGTTGACAGGAAGTAAAGTTGCACGGTTCTCAGTCTAACGTGATGTGTTTTCCTGCTAGCTTTCTGGAATGGCTCTGTGAGACTACACAGTGGCATGCTTTAATTTGATTGTGGTCTTAATTGCATCTCCACCAAAAGCTGTGACTCCTGTTTCATTGTGATCCAATCAGTCAAAATGCAGAGATTGGTCCAGACCATGCAGAGTCACTGCCCTTCCTCACCCTCATCATCTCCTCAACAGAGAGACACCCCGGGATTGCTAAATTAAATCAGCTCGGAGGAGAGCTTGGTGGCTATTTTTGCCGTTATCATGAGACTGACAGTCAATCAAGACTCTGCCACCAAATGGGAGGATGAAAAGCACCAATGATTTAAACTGTGGCAAAATAAAAAAAATCAATAAAAACAGAACACACAACTAAATAAAGACTCTGTCTCTCTCTCTCTCTCTTTCTGTCACTCTCTCTTTCACTCTCTCTTCCTGTCTGTCACTCTGCAGGACCTGAGAATCTATTTGTTATAAAAATATTCTCCATTCTTCCAAAGCAGTCTGGGATGCAGAAGTTATTATAAGATCATACAAGGCTAGATGGTAACAAGATGTTCATATACAGTACAAAATGTCTGCATCGTTTCGGTTGTGTGTGGGAAAGTCCTTCAGTACAGGTCTTCGTGGTCTCCATGCCCTGGCTGAACCCTGGCAGCAGCCTCCCTTTTAAAAGCTGACAAATTCACCCCATGGGACCAGTTTTTCACACCTTCCAGAGCAAGAGAACAGATCCAGGATCAGGCTCATGTGTTCATATCTCAATGGCTGCGATTATGGCTATGCCATTAGAGCTGATCAGAGATCCACAAAATTTGACTGATGGTGATCTGAAAAACCGATCTCTGGCCAGAATATGAACTCTCTATTTTACATCTCACTTAACCAAGTAAGGATAAGTAAGAGGTATTTTGATTGGAGATTTCTAATTTTAGGGTGTGAAGTTCTTCAGCTTTCTGGGAAATCCCATTTTCTGGAATATACAACTGATGAACTGAAGTTATAACAGCTCACCAGGGTCCCAGTAGTTCCAGCAAATACAGCCATCAGTTCCATGAAGTGGAAGTCTGCAACAACCTTAGCTAGCTGAAGCTATGTTCTCCTGGTTGTGGTTGTCATAGCATCTGCACGCATGCCTGAGGCTCCCTGCCTGCTATTTTTACCCCACGCCTCATGCTCCGTTTGTGCCTGTGCACCTGCCGACTCTGGCGGTCCTGTCACACGGCCGGCGGGAGCCACTCACCGCTGCCACCTGTTGGAGGGGGCTGGGACCACAGGCGTGACCGGACCACGTTAATAGGCTGTGGTTCTCGCCCACAATGCTGGGAAACCCACAGAGAGCTTTGTGAGTTCCCTACTTCAACTCACCCACCACAGCCCTGGGAGAGGCCGCCTGCAAGAACATCAGGTGACTTCAACCCGAGCCCAATGCCCAGAGCACCTCATTCCTACAGGGGAAGGCATTGAGAAGCACGAGTCTGAATTCCTCCCTCAGGTTCACACTGTTCTTTACCTCATCCTTTCTAAGAAAGAACGAACAAACCGCAGAGCAGCTTCAGGCTTTTGGGTTTGGAGAAAACCAGCAGCAAGGACATCCGCTTGGGTTCTGCTTGGGAAACGTGGAGTAGACAGGAACAGCTTGTTAGACAGCCAAAATCAGACTGCCTACATCACATATGTTAATAATACATTGATTGTAAAAAAAAAAAAAAAAAAAAATTTATTGATTGTACAGAGACTTCAAATCTCTCACCATCTAGGTGACATGACAGCTAGAGCAGTGAGTGGCAGGAGTGATAGCGATGACAGTGGTGACAGCTGTTCATCTGCAAGTGCCATTTAAGCAGTTGTTTCACAGTTCACACGCAGGCTAATTTCTTCCTCCGGTGAGGTCCAACAGGTCACATGTAAGCTCCATGTGACAGGACAGTGACGTATGAGAAATAAAATCACTCCATAGGGTTAGATTAATGCTGACACTTCGCTTGATACTGAACAGTGTGAGACTGGAAGTGATGAAGGAGAAAAATAGAGAGAGAGAGGGAGAGAGGGAGAGAGAGAGGAACAGGGAGGGGGAAAGGGCGAGAGAGAAGGAGAACGAGAGAGAAGGAGAGAGGAGTGACAAAAGAAAGAACAAGAGAAAAAGGTGAAAGATGGAAGGCCAAATAGAGAAAGATAGGAACAAAAAAGACAGAGAGCAATGAAAGAAAGACATTCATGAGAGAACTGGAACCTTTATTCCAATTAATTTAAATGAGCTGATACTCGTCACCCTCTCCATCTCTCTCTCTCTCTCTCTCTCTCTCTCTCTCTCTCTCCCTCTTGCACACTGGAGAACAGTTGGCTGAAGGAGGTCTAAACACTGACGTCGGTCCAAGTTAGTCAGACGGAAGGGAATTACAGAAGAGAATTAGTCACCACAGGTTCCAGACATTTCCGCTTAGCGTGTTGCCATGTACTGTAACGTAGTGCAGTGTTTAAACATGCCACAAGAGGGCCCACCTGCTGGGCTTGGAGCACTGGCAAACCTGTTAACACCACTGCTCTAAAACTCCATTTCATGCTGCCAGAACTCTCACAGCTGCTCTAAATACTAAAGACAAAAGAATCAGTCCGTTTTCTCAATCCCCAGACATCGATCATGTCGTGAAACACTCCAGCAAAAAGCACACGCCTTCACCTTCCTTCAAATGAAAATCAGCATTCGAGTAAGAATTATGAGAACCGTCTTTCTGGCAGCTTCATAAAAGCAAGTCCATTTTGCTACGAGGTCTGTAGACCAGTAATCAAACAGACAAACAAACAGAATGTTAAAGATGATCTTTTTCTTCCTCAACTAAAACATTTCCATGCAGGTGATAAAAAACGGAAGAAGATCTACTTTGATTAAAGGGTGATACACATATGACAGCCATGAACCGAGTTTCTGCTGCACACTCTACTGCATGTTCACATTCAGTAAATGGTTAGTCATGAGTGAGCTCATTCTGATTGGTTAGGGCTTGGGTTCCTCTTCGAGCTGGGTGGGTTGGCAGGGGGTGAGGGAGGGGGTTGTGGAAGGGAGGGGGATAGTTGAGCCATGACTCAGGAAGTGACAGGACAAACCAACACTAAACATGTTGTACCAAAGATGTTAGAGAACCAAGTTCAACCCAATCCACATTTTGCTTGTTTCTGAAAGTGTCAGGAAAGTAACATGTGCCCAGTTTTACCTGGCAGCTCTCACTTCCAGATGGTGACAGAAACCAGAGCTGTCAAGAGAGGCATATCTCCCAGAGGTCTGTGCTCTCGGTATTCTGCTGAGGTACTCTTTGCTGGCAGAGGGAATATAAATGACTAACTCCTCCCACATCAACACCCCTCAATCTGCATATGTAAATACACAGACACAGTGCCGCATGAAGAGGGAGATAGAAATGTCATAATGGGTTTGCTAAACAGATGAAGACCTAGCTCTGTATGGACTGGTGGAGGAAGAAATAAATGCTTGTGGAAGGGTTAGATGCGTGACAAATAAACATGCTAAAAAACTCTACTAATAAATAAACTTAACAAGCAGTGTTTGGAATTCCTCGTAGGTAGGGGAAAGCTGTCTGCTGTTGTAATGGCACTATTCCACCTCTAGATGGTGACACTTCAACAGATGGTAACAAGCCAAAACATTAAACATTAAATAATTCTCTGAGGTCTCATTAAAACATGTTTGGAGACAATAGCTTTATATTGGGCTTTCTTTAACCATAAAAATACAATGTCACGGTGCTCTAGTAGACTGTGCTGGGCTGGTTTATGTGCTGTGAATTCCTCTGCATAAATAGTTCAGCTAATATTCACTCACACATTTAGCAGGGAAGCCAGAGACTGATGTAAACGCACACGATCAGAGAAACTCAGATTTCACAAGGAATCGTTAGGACCACAGCTCAGCACAACAAGCAGTAAGAAGAATTCTGACGTGTCATTTGAGTTTTGAAACTACTCTTTCTAGTGCTCAGGGAGGAATCAAAGCTTCGTGCTTCTGAAGTCTGACTGGGAAATAGCAATGCTGAAAACAAGGCTTATTATAAGGCTTGTGGTTTCCATAAGCTCCACGGGAGCTAAGGCGCGGTCAACTGGAAAAACACAATTGGCTTCAAAACTAGCTGATTTAAGCAATATATTCCATTTGATTTCACTTGGAAGCTAAAATGAATTTTATGCTAGATTAACCTCCACACAGAAAAATACGCCCTGAAATTTTTGTTACAGTATTTTGCGACCAGTGGTGGGTAAACTAAAATGGTGGTGTTCCATATGATGTAACCCCTGGTGTGGCCTAGAGACCTAACACTTCCCTCTTCTCTTCACACACACACACACACACACACACACACAGACACAGACACTGAGTGTGTATTGCCTGCACGGCTTAGTGTGAGGCTGGCAATAGTCACCAGTGAGGAACATGTTGAGAACCTAGAAAATACGTCGTATGTCAAAAGAATACAGACACGCACCATTAGCACTGAAACTGAGCCAATCAGGTAGAGAAAGAGAGGGAAAAACAGAGAAAGAGAAGAGAGAAAGAAATACAGAGCAAAAGAGAGAGAGAGAGAAACGCAGAGAATGAGAGAAAGAGAGAGAGAGAGAGAGAGAGGGGCTATGAGAGAGGCAGAGCAGGCAAGACAGTTGTGTTTCAGAGTTTATGTCACTGAAAATAAGCAATTCAGTGTAGCATGTATTATTCCCAGTTGCAGAAGCCTCAACTGCCCATAATATGACAGATTTAAGATATGATCCGACATGTCTGTGACGCTCCGAGAGCCGATCACACCGTGGATGAATGTCTCTGCTGCTTTTCCTTTAGGAAGGAATTTCATCATCTAGGTCCCTGCTAAGCTAAATTAGACCAAAAGTCACAAAACAGAGTATATAAGTCACACCAAGACACAAATAAAGAAATACTTCACCGGGTCTCATACACTCCACAAGCCAGCTAGTGGGGCCATTCATGCCTCACTCCTGTGTGTCCACCTTTCACATTAGTTTCACAGCAGTTACTGAATAATTTACAGTAATTACTCAATAAAATGCCTTAAGATAAAAAAGAAAACTAAATAAAAAGCCAGACCTTTCTGAAACAGTAGCATTTGTCTACTGTTTGCCTACGGCCACTTTCAAGATGAAATTTAACCACTCTTAAGATGGACACTTACAAGATGGATTTTTCCAACACTTAAGTCTGCTTAAGCTTAACCCAGGCATGGAGTACCTGACCTAAAGGAGAGTAGTGGTATAATAACGATGAGAGAACCCTAGCTACATTTAGCACATGTTCAGCACACTGTATTCTGCACACTGAATTCAGTACAGCCACAATCAGTGCACATTCAACACACTGCATTCAGAGCAGTTACATTACGCACTCAGCACAGCACATTCAGCAAAGTTACATTCATCACACTTAACTCAGTGCAGTACATTTAGCACAGTCACATTAATCACACTGCATTCTGCACGGCTACATTCATGATGATTCATACAGCACACTACATGCAGTAATTACATTGAGCAGTTATATTCAGCACACTGCATTCAGTACACTATGTTCAGCACAGTTACATTCAACACACTGCATCCAGCACATTACATTCTCCACACTGCATTCCTCACACTATGTTCAGCACAGTTACATTCAGAACAGTTACATTCATCACACTACATACAGCACACTATATTCAGTACACTACATCCAGCGCACCATGTTCAGCAGTTACATTTAGCACAGCTACATTCATTACATTTAGTACAGCTACATTCATCGCACTACATTCATTACTCTATATTTAGTACAGTTACATTCGTCACACTACATTACATGTAGTACAGATACATTCATCACACTACATTTCTTACTCTACATTTAGTACAGCTATATTCAGTACACTACTTTCAGCACACTGACTCACAAAGGAAATTTTTTTCACTGCATACAGCCTACTAATCCTTTCACAATGTACTGCTGATGGTTTTCTGAATATGTATGTCATAAGATTGTGAGATATAAAAAATTCAGGATGTAAAAATGTCTCTTTTATAGAAGCTTACATTTACCTAGATAGCCACAGAAAGATTAATGAGAAATGATCTGTCTGTTTATTAGAATGTTCCAGGCAGAGATCAATGGCATTTTTTAATGTCACAGTTTTCCACACCAAGGTCCTGTAAGGCACTGCAATGATAAGGATGCACAGTAGGGTACTTTTATCTTCATGAAGAGCCCAACATTCACTCCCTGTGTGGTAGGAAATAATGAATTACTAGGCCAAGCTATTTTTTATTTTCACACACAGATTTAGGCATTAAGTACACGCAGAACATTTGGTCAGACCACGATTGGACTAACAGCCTCACTGAATTAAACTTTAGGAAGGAAACAGCATAGAACTGACTTCAGCAACAAAAATATTCTGCACTATTAGGTTAGCAGAAATCTCTGAGCGCCGGTGGCCTCCTGAGGGTGAGAGATGGCTGTGCTTTGCATGTTAAAAGGCAGTATAGTCAATAGTCAGTAGTTCTGACAATTTTATGCAGACACTGTCATTATGTCCACCCTAGGCCTCCATAATACCACAGCAACCCATTATTCATCTACAGAGCAATAAAACCAAATGATATCCAGCCCTTGGAAAATAAGACCACTTTTATGCCTGTTTGCTTTGTGGGCATAACTGATGAAAGCGAGAGTCGTTTTATAAAGCCTGTAGGAACTGGACTGGCTGGTACGGTTTTGTTTTTGGTGTCTGTTCTGAGTATCGGAATCTCTGGGTGGGTGAAGGGGGTGGGGGTGTGTGATGGGGGT
>JAOXYF010000007.1:15519741-15539654 GCA_028565775.1 Sternarchorhynchus goeldii
CTTTCCTTCTCTCTCTCCTCTCTCTACCTCTCCCTTTCTCTCTCTTCTTCACTCTGTCTCTCTCTCCTTCTCTCTCCCTCTTTCCTTCTCTCTCTCCTCTCTCTACCTCTCCCTTTCTCTCTCTTCTTCACTCTGTCTCTCTCTCCTTCTCTCTCCATTTGTCCCCCCTCAGTGCATTATTGGCCCTGTTGAATTGACACAGCATGAATGGCAGAAATTACATTACTGCCAAAGCAAATTAATACAAACAAAAATGGGAAATCAATGGAATTCGAAAATAAAATACATTATTCAGGGAATAAATTTACAATTGTAGATCAACACTGAACAACTAAGAAAAAAATGACTCACTATCCCTGAGGCTGTGACAAGATGGCACAAGTCTTCCCACTTGTATAATCAGCCCATTCTTCTCTCCCAAGATATACTTCCATTCTCCCTTATTCGGCAATCTAGAACCTCAGGGATGATGCTGTAAATGTTCTTATAGGAAGAGTTTCTGATTTAGTCAAATCTGGGCCACTCTGTTAAGAAGTGTACCTGTCTCCTGCGCCGATATCAGTAGGTTTCAGTTCAGTTCAGTTCAGTAACCAGCTACACACGGCTCCAGGCAGGCCAGAGAGTTTAGGCGCTAATGGAGTGAGTGAGGGACTGCAAACTTTTACACACCCTTTTCTGTTCTTTGTGAACTGTGCAATAGAAGTAGCAGGACTTCCTCACTATCATTTTGCACATTTGTCACATATTCCCATCCTGAGTGACTTACAAATTCAGTCATGTTACATGAGGTAGGCAAGGACTCTTATTGCATGGACTCTTGTTATAGCACGGTAGCTGTATCTGAGCCCCAGTCACCCACAGGGGAAGCAGCGATGATACCCATTGCACCATAGCAAACAACTTGGTGGGCGTCCTTGTTTCTCCTGCCCGAGGACGTCTCTACAGAGATCTGTGTGAAGTGTCTGCGTGGAGGATCAAAGGTCTCCATACCTCACCGCTGCACACTTTGACTGGTCCAAGTGGTTTTAAATAGGTTAAGGCAGTAGGACCTAAACCATGGTTTAGAAAAGAAAAGCTATTCTTGGTTTACTTTACAGCCAAAACCTCCTCTAAAATGAAGGTCAAATGCATGCATATGTACATACACTTTTCCCCAAGCATCTCTTTGAATAGATTTATAGAATCATTTTTTAGTCCAGATTTAGTGAAAAACCTTTTTTTAAAAAGTTCACAAATCATACAGAAATGTTCCCTTTATTTTGATTAAGAAATATTTTAAAATATTGAAATATATCAATGAGTGCAGAGTAAATTTGATGTGCTGTTCGAAAATTTGGTATGAATTCAATCTTCTTCTTTTGATTTTTTTATTAGAACATTATGTTCCATCAGAAAATTTCTGGTATTCAGAATGCTATATAAGAACTTGCCTAAGTTATTGATGACAAAGATGCCTGTATAGTTGCTTGGGACAAATTTATCTGCAGCTTTAAAAGAAATTTTGAGCTCCTATTGTGTTTTAAAATGCCATCTCCTGCTTTTTACTAATGCTGGTTTACTTTAATTATTAGGGAGTATTTGCAAAACAAGTGTATTTTCTAAAACAGTTCATACAAACAGCACCACACAATGGATTACCTGCAAAAGACTGTAACTTGCTCAAAATCCTAAATTAATGTTTCAGAGGTAAATATTTACATGAAGATGTTAATCACATCAGAATGATAAATATCTGTGTCATTAATGAAAAATAACACAGTCAAAAAGCTACGTCTTGCAGTCACCATAACAGTGTACTATAACGGTGTACTGTTACCATAACAGTGTACTATAACGGTGTACTGTTACCATAACAGTGTTCCATGTAAGTGTTGTTTTGATGGCAATGATTGAAAATGCACAAGACTGCACTTTTTGTGTGCCATATATCAAATTTAACAGTATAGTTACACATTACTATATGTAGGAGATTGATTGCAAGAGATTGGACAGTTTTTACTGTTTGTTCTATAAGTCGTTTCACACACACACTCCCCTTCATACACACACTCCGCTTCATAAGTGAAAGTCAAGATTTGCCTGAGAGCAATTCATCAACTCAGGAGACACATTTGCTATTTGTTTAAAAGAAACAGAAATTGCTTTTATGATCTGTACAAATGGCTAGATGATGTGGAAGTTGAATAATTAGCTTTGAGAATTTCAGTTTTGACCAGAGAAACATACCAAATCAACTAAGAAAAGCTGTAAGATCCTCATCCTCCTGAATCTCACTTTAGCTTTTTAACTTATTATTTATTACCAGGCTCTCATCCATATGTATTACTGACTTAGTACCTGATTGGATATAGTCCAATATTACCAATAGGAAACAATTTATTTTTATAGGTATAAGACAACTTTGCTCAGGGAGTACCCCAGGGTTCTATCCTTGGTTCCTCATTTTGGCCTCTAGGCCAGATTATTCATAACCATGGTTTTGAGGTTTTACTGCTGTGATGACATCCAGGTCTGTTTTAGTACAGCTTCCCACACAGTTTCAGCTGTCTCTCTGAGCTTATGTATTACAGATATTGAAAATGGTTGGACAGTAATTTCCTGAAATTCAGCACTGACAAAACTGAAGTCTTGTTAGTTGACCCAAAAAATTGTCTCACCTCATTTTTTCCTCTGACAGCATTCTGATTAGATCAGCTCCAGTTATGAAAACCTTGGTTTCTTGATTAATCTCTCATATTTGAGCCCCATTTTAAGTCACTCACTAAAGCACGCCTTCGTCCATGACTTTGTCCCCTCACTCATGGATTATGTTTAACTGTCTTTATCCAAAGTCGTGCCAAATCCTCACACATGCCAAGCTCTCATGTTACCCCTGAATTACATCATCTTAACTGGTTACTCATTGCTTCCTGTATTAAGTGCAATCTGCTCTTCCTGACTGTCAAAGCCCTTCGTGGTCTTTGCCCATTCAGATTATTACTGTTCTGGACTTGTTATTGTTCATCATACTAGACTCCTGCACTATAACCTATACTAGACCCTCAAACTAGACTCTTGTAGTAGGCATTTGTACTAGACCCTCATTCTAGACTCTCGTACTAGACTCTCGCACTGGACTCTCGTCAATGGGCTGCAGGTGGCTCAGTGCTGCTGTTCCTAAATTCTGAAACTTTCTCTCTTTCACATGTCTCTATGACTGCTCTACATCGTGTTCCTTCATATCTCAACTAAAAACTTTTCTCTTGACTGCACACATCTTTTTTTGGCAAAAAATCTGGAGTTTGTGAAAGGTGCCATATAAACTTCACTTATTATTATTTGTGCAACTGGTTGTTTTTGGGTTTTAACCCTAGCATTTTTTTTCCTTTTAGTTCTCTTACAGTTATTGGAAAGTCCAATGGGATTTGATGTGATAAGCAATATTAATAATTTTAAAAGATAAAATATTTATGGAAATGGACAATAATTAAAAGAAACACGAACATTAGCTTTCAGTCTAGATGTAAAAACGAGTAATATTCGGGCATCTCTGGGTCATTCTTGGAGTTCATTAAAGTTGTGTGGAGTAGAAGATAAATGCTGCCTCACTGTGTTATCTGCTAATTCTAGGCACTAATGAATGAACCAGCTCCCAGTGACCTAAAAAACCCACTGGGCTTTTGATTAAAAGACGTTTCTGGTGATGGTAACTATTGTTGTAAAAAGTTATTACTGATTTCTTATTATATAAGCAAATTAAATTAAACTCTATTCAACTTTAGTGGCATTACATTTATACATGGCACACAGTATAATGAAAATCTGGAGGGCTACTTCTCTCATGTGGAGACAGACTTTCAGTGTGTTCATGGATAATCAGACAGGAGACAGTACGTGCAAACGCAGTTCCATACAATACACAGTAAACACATACACAGTACCATACAGATAATCAGACAGGAGACAGTACGTGCAAACGCAGTTCCACACAATACACAGTAAACACGTACACAGTACCATACAGATAATCAGACAGGAGACAGTACGTGCAAACACAGTTCCATACAATACACAGTAAACACATACACAGTACCATACAGATAATCAGACAGGAGACAGTACAAACACAGTTCCATACAGATAATCAGACACAATTCCATACAGTACAAAGGTTTGGTTCGAAGTTCGATAGTAAGAACAACGTTGACAGATCAGGTTCTTTTAATGTTAGGTAAAATAGCATATTGTGTCAAACCCTGGTTCGAAAGGTCAGAGTCCAGTGAGACAGTGACTGACCTGCTTAAACACACCTGATTCAACTGATCAATCGTCAGTTTTTCAGTAGACGTATCTGAGTGGAGCGATCACCAAACTCTCCTGGAGCCCTGCTCTCATGCTATTGCAGCTTTATGAAACTAGCATATGTCCAGTAATTGTCATAACTATAATATGTAAATAATGTGTAGTTTCATAAAATGACAGTTATCTCTGATGTAAATGAATGAATGAATGTAAAGCAGTCACACTCACATGCTGATGACGTACTGGTCGGTGTTAGCAAAGGGGCAGAGTATAGAGTACATGACAGGTCCTCTGGTTTCCAGGGGCAGGGGGCACTATGGCTACGCTCCTCATTTGTGCTGAAAATGAAGCCAATGCCCTAGCTAGCCGACACGCTACTGAGAGACAGCGTCCATTCACTCTAGTAATTACATGGCCAATCTCCTATGGCCTTAGCTACCGGAATAGAGAGAACACTCTCTAATCCTCCCACACACACACACACACACACACACACACACACACACACACACACACACACATTCCCTTTTTTGCAGGATAGCTCTCTGGTATAGTGCAGGATCCAAAGACAGTGTCGAAGGGTAGATTTGATCAGAGTTCTTCGAGGTGTTGAGGTCTTTGGGTTACAGTGAGCATTTCAGCATGGCATTTGTACAGGTATGAGAGTGGATATGGGAGGGCGTTGAGGAGGCGGTCTGTGATGTGTGAAAAAGACAGGTCAGGCGCTTATCTCTCCCAAACGCGTCTCTCTCTCTCTCTCTCTCTCTCTCTCTCTCTCTCTGACACACTTTCTCTCACCCTTTCATACCCCTTTACTTTTTTCCTTCTCTCTGCAAACATGCTACCTTGAGTCAGTGTATGAACACACTGTTCTCAAATACACAGTCAAATACACACACACACACACACACGACCATGACAATGCTGCTTCCAAGCCACAGATCAGGATGACCTACATATATATCTATGAGTGCATGTAATTACTGGGATATTGATTGGATTCATTTTGCTCCTATACACAAAAATAAACAGAATTTTTTGATCTCTGCCATCTCTACCATCATCTGCTACCAGAGAGAGATATCATTCTGTTAGAGATACTGTTCTGTTGGAGAAATGGGACACATCATGATCATGAGCAGATATTGCGAACATCGAGGAGAGTGCAACGTCAGACATTACAAAGACTATAAGACAGATCAGAAGCCTCATGAAGATACAGGAATCCAAACTGGTCATCAGGAAGACCACATTCAGGCCTACTATACAGTGCCACACCATCTGTGAGTGTGGCTCCGCCACTTAGCCCGCCTGTATCACCTGAATACTGATCACATGATCAGTTGTGGGGCTACTTTGCATCATAAGCAGACTATAACTATAGACCATTTTCATGAGCTACAGTTCTGAACAACTACTGAACTACTACCTACAATACCGATCCACTACTGAACTACTACCTACAATACTGACCCACTACTGAACCATAATACTCTACTACGTCTTTGATTTGCCTTTGATTTAATTAGTTGCTTCTGTGCATTCCATCTGTCGACCAGGTGTATTATTAATGGAAATGGAAAAAGAGACAGGTCTTTTCCATGTGAGACAGGTCTTCTCTACATGCGATAGGTTCTTTTCCACGTGAGACAGGTCTTCTCTACATGCGATAGGTTCCTCTCTATGTGAGACAGGTCTTCTCTACATGCGATAGGTTCTTCCTCACGTGAGACAGGTCTTCTCTACATGCGATAGGTTCTTCTCCATGTGAGACAGGTCTTCTCTACATGCGATAGGTTCTTTTCCACGTGAGACAAGTCTTCTCTACATGCGATAGGTTCTTCTCCATGTGAGACAGCAGCATGTGCTGGTCATCACATGGTCATCACGCCCACATTGCACACTGCCCCATGGGAGACTGCAGGACACGGGCGGCTTTCTTTAGTGTGGTGTTCACGTCATAGCATGATCTGAACTCATCAAAGCACTCAATTCAGCCAATTTAGCTTAGAGGGAGAGAGAGAATAGAAAGCTTCCCACAGACAGACTAAGCTGCAAACTGCACACCAACCCAAAGACCAACTGTCTGCATGATTACCATATTAATAATGAATGTAATAAACGTGAATTCCCTAGCTAAAGATTTGGTCATTTGAGTTTACTGTGACACAAGTATGAAAAGATAATCTCCATTAAAAAGAGTGCTGAAATGTACTTTTCTGGTCATTTGAATTTCACTGTAACGTTAGTGATGAGTCATCATTCATTCCCACCATTCCTTATGACTAGGAAAGTCCATTAAAAGTCTTTCCCAGTGGACCATGGAGGGTTCCTAGCCTTAGAATGGACTGCAGACAACATGGCAAAGGGCTTTGTTTATAAACCTGACACTTGTCTTGTGTCTAATGGAGGCTTAACTCATGTCTGATTGAGGCATAATTATGTCTAATTGGAGGGTTGACCTGTGCTCCGTTACACTAGCAGAAGAGTCACAGAAGAGCCAGCACAGATATCACTGCTACTTTTTCACTGAAGCTGTTGTTCAGTCATCCTGCCCTCAACCATGCAGTACATTCAAGTCTGTCCCAGTAGAGACAAGCTAGCATTGTCTGGGATGTGTATCTCACCAACCATGAAAATTAAACTCCAGTCAAGCTCAGATGTTGTTAACAGCACTAGAAAACAAATACACAGCTTTGACAAATGCAGTGGAGACCCAATCATATTAAAACATCGTTTTATCCTTAAATCAACCCACTAGCACACTCCCTAAAAACACTAGCAGGGCACTGTTAGAGGGATTGATACTGTTCTTTCCAAGAGAGACTGAGGTCTCACACGCCAGCTTGGGCCACCCGATCCTATGAAGTACCTCCCAGCCACTGATTTTATGGGATTTTGTTAATCAAAAACAAACAAACAAACAAAACCAAGTAAAAACCTTTAAAGCTGAAGTAGCTTTTCTTCCTCTTGTCACGGTAGCCGCCTTCGTCTCCTCCCTGTGTCCATGTAGGCGTGTCTGCGTGAAGGTGTGTGCGTGGTGTCTGTGTGCGACTGTGCGTGTCGTGGGCGTGGTGTAGAATGTTCGTCTTGTTATCTTTATCTGTTTTCACCTGTGGCGTGTCTTGCGTTGAGTGTATAGAAGCGTGTGCACGTCGCTCTGTAGTTGTCGGTCTCTGTCGATGTTATGTCGCTGTGCGTTGTCTTTACCGAAACCGAAAATAAAGCCAGCGTTCCCGAGACCCGGCATTCGCCTCCCTAGTTTCTTGCGCTTAGCAGGCAGCTTGAGCCCATGTCAAGTTGTTTGAGCCTTGTGTCTTTTGATTATTTTTGCCTCTGGTATTGGACTGTGTTTGACTTTGCCTGATTGGTCTGCCTCTACTGATCCGAGCTGCTCTTACTAGCCGTCAGACTGCCTCCCCCTTATCCTACCTGATGCCTTTTGTGGAAGTTTTGTGGAACTTTTGAACTTGTACATGCTTCCTCTCATCTGACTGATTCTTCGCATGAGTCTTTCAGCCCTGTTAAACACACTGTAAAGTGGCTATAGCACTAAATACTAAGACCCAGTGTTTACAAAGTGTTTCATTTAGAAAAGGTGCAGATGCTTCAAACAATAAACCCAAGTCTAATTCATATGTACAAATGCCTTATTAAAGCTTATAATAAAACGGAACCAGTAAAAACAGCCTATGTCTGTTGGTTTATTGTAATGCCTTTTCTCCTGAGGAACTGAGCAGGTACACTCCAGACTGTGAAGCAGCTTGAAGGTAAATACTTAAACAGAGAGCAACATGTACATAAACAGCATGTATTTGAAGAACCGTTGGAAGAACGGGCCTCCAGGGTTATGAGGAGGATAGATGGTTCCTTATGTTGGGAAGATATGTTTTAATTCTTTTCTTGAGCGCATCACATTCACGAACCTTGAAACGCTTATAGATTTGTTTTACAGCCTACCGAAAAAATCACAAATTACACGGCTTAATTAAACAGTTTGCCGATTAGCAAGGTTTTCGATAAAGACAAATTAACTGTATTTTAATTAGATTAATATCCAACACGTGGCCAAATTGAGTATTATGCTGTCCGATAATTATTGGTAGACTGTTTTCTGAGATAGGCTGTGTGATAAAACGTCTTGGGGTCCTTGAAGGGTGGAGACCTGCGGCGTCTTTTTAAACAGGGCTGAGGAAAAAGAAACACACACGACTCAGTACAGTAGTCTACTGTTGAGCACATATAAATCAAATGTGTCTTGACGTTTGGTTTCAAGTTTTGTTTGTCGGGACCTTCACAGTATGACAAGAGAAGCAACGTGAACACCTAGCGGTGCACATTAACTATTCCAAAGGACAAGCAGGGTATTCCAAAACTTACAACGTTTTTATATTCTTTTGGATATAATTCTTTTTGGATTGTTTTTGTGGTTGATTTCCGAATTTTTCTAAGCTCTTTTTTTATTTGTTCAAGTTATTTTAAACTTTGGAGATGAATAGTTCAGAAATTATTTGCAATTACGACGAACTTTCAAATTCTACAAACTCTTCGTGCGTGAACAGAACCACGTCCACTTACAGCAGTATTGAGTTTGCGTCGTTTATGCATATTTTCCCTACGGTATACGGTGTCCTGTGTTCAGTTGGAGTTCTCGCCAATAGTTTAGTCATTTATGCAGTTGCGACATGCAAGAAAAAGACGGTCTCCGATATTTATGTACTGAATTTGGCGATCGCTGATTTTCTGTTTCTGTTGGTGATGCCATTCAATATTCACCAGCTCGTCCGAGACAGACAGTGGGTCTTCGGGAACTTCATGTGCAAAGCGGTTGTTGTCGTGGACGTCAGCAACCAGTTTACGACAGTTGGAATAGTAACTGTTCTATGCATTGACAGGTAAGTGTCATTTTTGACATCATGAGTTAATATTCAACACAATCTTTAGCGCTGCTATAATGATATTCATATCATCATGATCAAGCCACATGAAGCTATACAATGTTTTACATACCATATTTATATATAATAATAATAATAATAATGTGCCATATGTGTGTGTGTTTCTGTGTGTGTGTGTGTGATTGAAACAATAAAGTGTAAATGAAGAGAAAAATAGAATTTAGAGTTAATGCACTATGAACTATGAATATTGTTTTATTGTTTATTAATTAGTCTTAATGGCAAACCATAATAAGTGGTGGCAAAAAGGCAATCAATCAACCAACTAATCAATGTTGTTGGTAATCGATGTATTTATCAATCGATCTTTATTGTCACTATGAGGGGAAAATAGGTTTGCAGCAAAGAGTAAAACAAAGATGGAAATGCATAAATCACACAATTACCTCTCAATTACCCCTCCTTGGGCAGGGCTATTGTCCCATTTCAAGCTATAATGAGCAAAACGGTCTGGAGATAGTTGAGGTTCAGTGTGCTAATAACATCTGCAAGAAGGAACCACTAAGCCTCTCTGGGTGTGAGGATGTCCTGCCATGGCAACTGGAGTGCCACAGTTTAAAATTCCTTAGTGGAGAACGAGCGGGGCCAGTCAGAATGGCCCCTGCTTTGTTTAACACCAGCGTGTGCCACAGGGCCAGATCTGTGCCCCCCCCCTCCCCCTTCCCCCCATTTCAGCTGGCATGACAACAGGGCTAAATGTCTGTGTATGGTGTGTATACCTGTAACCGTTTAGTGGTCATATAAGGCAAACAATCAAAAGGTCAAATCATTCTGAGCAGTAGTTCCATACAACACTGACAGCCACGGCATCATGATCTGAAATGCATAAGAGCATTTATAAAAACAGGTCCAGGTACTTATAAAGTGCCCACCAACTGAGTACTAGAACCAGAACTCTCCAGCAAATATGTTACTTTCTGCTGTCTATGATCTTTTTTTTTTGTCGTGTGTGTGTGATGTTCCAGTGTAAAATGGCTGCTCTTCTAAACGATTCCCTTTTGTAATAAAAAAAAAGTCAAAACAGACGGCAAAAAAATGGATAAAACCCCAGTGCTCAAAGACTACACTTCTGCCTCTTCTGACTGCACCCTGGGACAAGGTTGCAGGCGAGGGTACAGAATCCCCTGTGGCTGTATGATCACACACAGGAGCAGTGATCGTGTCTAGAGGGAACATCCGGAGACTCCTGGAAAAAAAAACTGAATCACAGCAAGGCTGATATCCTCTACTTGTTCACTTAGTGGTGTGTTGACCAGAGAATCATAAAAAAGTCAGTAAATAATAATAATAATAATAATAATAATAATAATAATAATAATAATAATGAGGATGATAATAGCAGAAATGATGAAGACGACAACAACGATAATAATTATAATAAATTAAAAACTGTAAAAACAGTAAAAGTAAATAAAAACATAACGAAGTATTTGTACTTGGAGTGTATTTCTCCATCTCTGGCAGGGTTCCAGCTTGACAGTGTCCTTAGACCTGGCCCTAGGTGTCCAACCTATAAGAATAGTGTAATATGTGACTGGAAGTAGCGGTGGACCGCAGTATCTTCTCAATGCTATTTACATGATATAAATGTCTTATTAAGGATGGTGTGACATTCGCAGTATATTGCAATAACAGCAGATTTGTGGTTTCTCAGTTAGGATATATGATTCTCAGCAGCCTGTTCTAAATCCTGATGCTTAAACCAGCCTCCTGTGTAAGTTGCCCCTGATAAAGGCCAGTCAGACAGAAACAAGCACACATGGATGCTGATTCTACCTCCATCGCCTAACACTGCTGTCAAAAGCCCAGCAGAGCTTACATGGGTCATTTAAGATGCTATGGCCATATGTGGATAAGCTAGTGTGCATTGGAGCAGTGCATAGTGGTATAGTATGTAGTGAATTAGCAGTCCTGTTGAATTCTACTTGCACTGCGTTGGAGAAACAGGACCTTGCTCCAGGGGCTGTGCTATTGCAGTAAGATTTGATGTGATGTGGTGATAAGAGTGAGATTATCATGCAGGAGCCTCTTAAAACATCCCATCCCCTTCCCTGTGTCCACATGATAGGGGCAGAACATGTGATGAACCCGATGCAGTTAGAAAGAGAGGATTCATTGACTCTGGAGGATGGGTGTGGGGCAGGGGTCACTCAAGGGCTCCACACCATTTTATAAAAACGATTCAAAGTAATTCTCCAAACCTCTGTTCCCTCTGTCCTTGTACATAGAAGCAGATGTAGCTTGTAGATTTGCCTGGTTGCTCCTTGGTCATGTGCTTGTAATGAACTGTATACAGCTATACAGACTATACAGTTCATTGGCTACTGAAATGTGTGACTCTGTGGTATAACACAGTGTGATTAATTTAGCAGAGGTCAGTGTAATGATTAGTCTTAGCAGAGGTTTGGTGTAGCTATGTTTGGAAGTCCATGAGATGAGTTATAGTTGCATGACATTTCTAATAATTGTTGTAATGACATAATGAATGATCCATGAGATGAGACAACATGTTGCTGGGATGTTTATGTTCTTTGTTCTTCTCAAGAGAACCTAAGACAGTTGCTAAGAGGGACGTTACAGCAAAACAATTTTTATGAATTCTGTTTCTTCTAGTTCTAGGTTTTTTCTCTAATTATTCACATGTAATCAGCAGTGCCTGGAGCTGAAATATTCTTAATGCAGAACCACATGACACTGTGGTGTGAAATTATGGACACAGTGGGAATTTACAATGCTATGAGGAACGTGTGCAATCTACGTGACAAACATGTCCTCTGGTTATTTCTAAGGTACATCGCCATTGTCCACCCCAACTCGGAAAACCGCACCATCCAATGGACGATCGTCATCAACCTTCTGGTGTGGGTCGGCAGTTTCTTGGTCACTATCCCTGTCATGATGTACGCCCGGGTGGTTTCGAAGACGCAACTGCACATCTGCATGATGTACCTGGACGGCCCGCGGGACATGTACTGGTACACACTGTACCAGTCGGCGCTGGGCTTCGTCGTTCCACTCTTCATCATCAGTACCTTCTACTCCCTGACGCTCTACCACGTGTTCCGCTCCACCCGCCGCGTCCGCCGCAAGCAGTCGGTGTGGGCTCGGCGTGCCACCAAGATGGTGCTGATGGTCATCACCCTGTTCCTCGTGTGCTGGTCGCCGTACCACATCATCCAGGTGATCAACCTGGGCATCAGCCACCCCACCGGCCTCTTCGTCTTCGCCTACAACATCAGCATCTGCCTGAGTTACTCGCACAGCTGCATCAACCCGCTCATGCTGCTCGTGTTCGCGCAGAGCTACCGCGAGCGGCTGTGTCGGCGTGGCGACGGCGGATCGCACGCAGCCGCCACCTCCAGGATGACGGTGAAGACGGAGGGGGGCTCCGCCGTCAGCCCCGACACCAGCCACCGCTGTCGTGTCATCTAAAAGCACACCAACACCTGCCCCCCACCTCCCAGCTCTCCGCTCCGGCCCAGAGAGAACAGGAGGAACTGTACAGTTACACCTTTGTGCATGGCCAGATAAAAAAAATTTAAAAAAAAAGGTTACTCAACAGACTGGAGACGGCAGAGGAGTCGTGACGAGGGACTGACTCAGAGTTGGGTGAGAACATCAGGGAGTTTGTTCAGTGGTAGAAATCGCTGGTATGTCACACACTGGACAGGGTGCTGACCAACCGGACAGGACATTAATCAGCTGAGGGACAATCACTTGTGCGTGTAATGTGGGGAAGTGGGTTTGCGGGCAGCACAGTGTGTTCATGTTCTGTTTGTGGTTTGTGGGCAGAAGCCCTGGAGGTGTACAGAAACCAGAGCAAACACAGTCAGCTATTCCACTGAAGGGCCAATGCCAGAACTCATTTATTGTACCCTTCTGAAAACACTTACTGCTTTTTCTCTCTTTTAGTCTCATGTCCCACTTTAAGGAGCTGGGTCTTAAACCATGTACTGTTGCTATAGTGATTGTTTCTGTACACTGTGTGCGTGTGTGTGTGCTGCAAGCTACGGTGTGTAACCTGCTGCTTCCCAAGAGAGGATAGTAGCTCAGAGCATCCAGACAGCAGCATGTGGAGGATTTTGAAAAACAGTATGATGTAGTTCCAAATTGGTTGGGTTATGTTTCATGGTTATAAATGAAGTCATGAGTCATGATGCACTAATTCAAGTAAGAGGATCCTGAAATCCCAGAGAGAGATGAAGAGAGAGAGAAAGAGAGAGACTGTGTGTGAGAGAGAGAGAGATGTAGAGAGGGAGAGAGACTGTGAGAGAGGGGGGGGGGGGGCATGAGAGAGAAAGAAAGGTGGAGAGAGGGAAAGATATGGAGAGAGAGAGCATGAGGGAGAGAGAGATGGAGAGAAAAGGGAAAGAAAGACAGAGAAAGTGAAGCAGAGAGAGAGGGTGAGTGAGAGAGAGAGAGCATGAAAGTCTGTGCGTACGTGTGTGTGTAACAGAGAAAGTAAAACATTGCATGTGTGTGAGAGTGTGTGTTTGTATATGAGAGGAGTTCATTCAAAGCCAGAGTTTCATAAAAAGTTTTCATATTATATGAAAGATGTTTTCATATTATATGAAATTCTATTTAATGAAATTCTATTTAATTTCAAATAAACCCTTTATTTAAAAAAAGTTACTTATGAAAAAGTCTGAAGGCATGTATAAAATACCCACAATTCTGTGCTTTGTGTACTACTATAAATTCAGCCAATACCAAAACACCTGTGGTTTCTAATTGCTGTACGTTGTTCTGTATCTCCTCTAATAGTGTTGTAGTCGTTGGCTTTGTGTGTTCTCTGCTGACATGCTGTACATGTAGCTGTACTCTGCATTGTCCTACAACAAGTTTTACATGTAACTGTGCACTGTACTACAGCAGCTGTTACATATATATTTGCACTGTGCACTGTACTACAGCAAGCATTACCAAAGTCTGTTACTAAAAGTCTGGATTTGCTTGATTTAACTTTGCCAATATTTTTTAAATGTATATACACTCTCAAAAGGTTGTAAATGTGGATGCAAATGTACCTTGGTGTTTTTAATTCACAGTGTTCTATGCATCTTAGATGCTGTATAAAATACTGTGCTGTTGTTGTTCATGTTGTTGTGGTCTTTCAGGGACTGATTTTCCTGGGAGCTGATAAACCCCGCCTCCCCTCTTTTTTACAATCTACCAGTCCTCCTGTTTGCCCATCTTCCCCGTAGCTACTGCAGAACACACATCCCTAGTACACACGTCCCCAGTGCTAACACATGTCCCCAGTAGCAACACACGTCCCCAGTATCAACACACGTCCCCAGTGCTAACACACATCCTCAGTACTAACACACGTCCCCAGTGCTAACACACGTCCCCAGTACTAACACATGTCCCCAGTACTAACACATGTCCCCAGTGTTAACACACATCCCCAGTGCTAACACGCTACACTTTAGCTGTGTGGAACCAGTCACATTTTTCACATTGTCTAAAGGCACTAGTACGTTTTTCAAATGAATTTCAGATGAATTATAGGATGGATGGATGGATAGATAGAGGCTTGGAGAAGACAAACGAGGGAAGTATATCAGTTCCTGCTCACCACGGAGATGAATATTAATGCACTAATGTTTGGTTGTAGAATCATCATTGCACTGCTTACAAGAAACACTGAACATGAAATGAACGTGGTTTCTTATTCATGGCATTTCAGAAGAACATCTAATTGTTAACATAAATATTATCCTGTTCTTAACCAACCCTAAAACATGCATGTATTGTGAAATATTTGGAGAACTCTGAACAAACTGTGTTCTACATATTCTATATAAAGTGTTGTTTGAAAACACATGAAGTCTCTTTCACTTTCATGTGACTTTTACAGTCTGACACAAGCATATATTTCTCAGTCACTTCTAAGAGGGTTGCTGTCCATGTTTTGAGCAATGGTAAGGTTTATAACAGTCTACATCAACTCTCTGGGGTTGGCAAAATCACATTCCTAGCAAAATGTATAAGATTTACACACATTTATTTTTTCCCATTTCCTGGGTAATGTTTGCTTTATCACCATTGTAAGATTTCGATGTACCACTATTAGAGCTAAATAAAAATATTTCTGGTGTTGCACACACTGGCTTTATCAAGTGCCAGGCCTCTTCCATCTCTGTAGCAACAGTCAAACCAGTGTGTATTCCCACACAGTGACTTTATTCAGTTAGGAACTGATAAAAGAGAGAAACATAAAATGGTTTGAAAATCGCTTCAAGCCCTTTTTTGCAGTCAATAACTCAATTTAGCAATAAAATAACATTTCTGCCCATAGTATATCAGGAAAATGGTGCATATGTAATTGTTTCAGAATCAGTTTCTTCCTATCAGTTTAGGTTGAGCAGCTGAGTGCAGGAACAGCTTTGTGGAGACACTCTGAACAAATATACATGCATGTAATGTGGGTACACACACACACACACACACACACACACACACACACACATACATACATACATACATGCACTGAACGTACCACAAAGCAGCAGCAAAACAAAGTGCTTTTGTTTATGCCTGCTGAAGAGAGCCTGAGAGACGTCTGATTGGCCGGCAAACCTGCTGTCTGTTGCCTGGGCACACGGCCGCCCTCTGTGGTCTATAGGACATGCGCCCATTAGCCCTGTAGTAGCTATAAAATAAAAGCCAGACCAGGTTCGAACGTCACACCTTCTCTCTGAATCAGCCGGTTGTCGTGGTAATGTGCCGGGCAACCGCGTTGATGCGGAATGGCACAGTTTGAGAGCTCCATGGGAGAGAAAAGCTGAACATGATGCACGGGGCTGTGGAAATGTTGTGAGTTCAGAAGCAGGGTCATACTGGGGCGATGTCAGACTCAGTAGATAGTGAGACTTCTGGAACTCCCCAAAGAGAAGAAAGGTGAGACAGCTGGATGGCAGTCCTAAAACCCTGCCTTACCAATTAACACATCTGCCCAGTTCTAGCTTACAGACACCACTGAAAAATAAGTGACTTCTTCTTTCTGAAATGATGTGTCCATCAGAATTTGATCTTTCAGCAACAAAGAAGGAACTTTTAAGCCATAACAAGGCAAATCGACCAGCACAGGAGGCAGTTCTTCCTTAACCTGCCTGGGGAGATCCTGACCAATCAGGCGTTGAGGTGGGAGATACTAACCTGACAGGAAACAGTCAGGGTTAGACTATAAATCGTTAACTTTCTACGCTTGAGGTCACTGGGGTCACATCAGCTCACACCACTCCTGCTAACTATATGCTACAAATCAGGCTCAGAGGGCATGAGTGAACACCAACATCGATATATAATCAATAAAGTTATATTACCAACCCACAAAAGCATACAAAACCCAGCAAAAGTGAACTCCTCCTGACTTAGGTCTTGTAATAAAGACACATTACTATTATTGCATCTGGAGCCCCACTGTCCTGAACATTGGAAAAGTTTCCCTGCACCGAAACACCTTGTCCTTATCTGGATGGCCTTAGTAGGGAACTGACACACTGAGTAAGGTGTTCTAGAACATGTAAAAACCTGAAACTGGTGTTCACCTAGTTGTTTGCCTCCAGAGCCAAACATGAACTCACTTCATCTTGCACACCCTCCTTCCTGAAACACTAGTTTTACCCACATTGTATCACACACCCTCATTCCTGAAACTCTATTCTCCACACCGTATTGCACAACCTTGATTTCCTAAGTACCAACCATTTGGATCCACTATCCCTCAAGAGACACAGAAGACACACCTCCAGCACCCAGGTGATGAAGACCTCCCACTACCAGTCTGGACAGCAGACTAACCCTAACCCTAGTCTAACTCGGTTCTATCTTAATGGTGTTCTTAGACTCTGGCCTAATGTACATAGATAAGAATGCCAAACATTCATGTAAATAGGAATTTATTCATGAAAAAATTCCCGATCTCTACTATGGGCATCATACCCTTTTGAGAATATTAGACTCTAACCTACACGGCTCCATCCATAGCTCATAATTTGTTGCCAGATCTTTCTGCTGTAATCTAAGGGTCGAATGTCAAATATCAAAAACCTTAAACGTCTGGTACATGGGAAGAAAGTGCTAGTATCCATATATCTGGAGGGAGACATTTTGTATTAACAGTGAAATTGAAGAAGCTCTCTGAAACCATGTGACCCAAGAATACATATCACAACAGAGCACCAAAAAACACCATGGTAGGGGTTAGTAGGGAGAGAGGGATGAAAGAAAGAGAGAGATGGAGAAAAAGAAAGGGGGAGTGGGAGAGAGGAAAGAGAAAAAGAAAGAGAGAGACTCATGGCAGGGTTGAACAGACTTTATGAGCAGCAAGGGTTCTCTCAGCATGTCCTCCATGCCAGAGAGCTTCTCAACTGGAAACCCTCTTAATCTGACTTGACATAAAAAAAAAGAAAATCTAATCCATCCTACATTTTTGTTAATCAACAAAATCCTCAGGAATCATTTCCCAGCACTGCAGTTCAAGACACCACAAACAACAACATCTTCTTCTTTTTTATTTTTTTTAAATTGATTCTCTTGACACAAGGGCGCTGCGAGAAGCTCGGAGCCATGCAGAGGTGTCTGGTACCAAACAGTAAACAAGACCTTTGACCTGAGGGCTGTGTGCTTAAAAGTGCTTTAAGGTAGTTGTCAGTCATGTACACTGCGCAACCATCCATCAAAATGTGCTATGGCATCTTTATTTAGAATATAATACTGAGTGTGATGACTTCCACTGTCTAACCTACTGGTTCCAGAGACCTAAAGTGTGAAGAACACAGACACATAGCACCAGCAGCAGGTACACTTGTACAAATATGCTTTTTCATCAGAGTATCCGGTTGATAAATAGTGGCATAACTGGGGGTGAGGGAGAGGGTCAGAAGGTAACCACAATACCAGGGCACTCTATGGTGAAGACATGGCTCCAGGGGACACAGGCAGCCAATCAAAGCCTGACCGAAGCTTGAGCTTCAGGAGCTGGTCGCGTCCCTACGTTTCCAGATTACAGCATGGGCTTGGAGAACTGGACAAAGGGTTTTCAAAAACTGCGTATACTTTGGGGCCTGAATCTGTTATTATGACCAAGCTTAGCATGAATCATCAGTTAAACATCTCTTGGAGATTCACAGATTGATCACTGACATGCCTGCTCACTTCACTGATGTTATTCATATCTTCTGGACAAAAACTCACCTCGCAGCACCCTGACATTTTGGACTGGTTACCCCTCTCATAAGACAAGGTTTATTTTAGAGCTCTGTGGTTTCCCTAGAAAGGTTTGTCGCCGTGTCACATAGAGCTGAGATTTATGAGGTGGATCAATTCTCTATCATTTCATTTCAGGGTCACAGGGAAGCATTAAAATACCCAGCGGAGTGGCCAGTGGTACTGGAACAAAGAAACAGGTCTGCTTGCATATTAGCAGTAACAGGAAGGAGACCACTTCCTTTAGACAGACTCCTTTACAGCATAACACACCCCTGCCAATACAGTGACCTTTCAGGGGGAAGATCATAATAGCTTAATGGTGCTGAGGTATTCTATTACCTTTCTCTGTTTAAGACAGAGAGTGTAAAGTCGAATGTGTAGCTCTGCACGTTAATGCAGAGTTATGGGAGTTAGCTTTGGTTTACCAAAAGTGGTGGAGGTTTGTAAGCAAGACTAATCACACATGTGATTTTCATTTATGACGGTCTGCATTGCTACTTTTAAACTGTGGTAAAAGTTGTTTTTTTTTTTACATTCATACAACAATTTTAATCTTTCCACGGTTATTGCAGGTCAACGAGATCTTCACCAGAAGGACCTCCATAACCTGTGTTTAACTGTTAGAGATTACATCCATTTTGAGATCAAAACTCAGTTTTACATCACAGACCGTTGAGAAGCAGCAGCCATCCTGTTCAAACCCTGCTCAACTATTTATATCGGTCATCAGGAATGAACGGACCCAGTGCTGCAACTGTCTAAATCATATTAACTTCCCATTAACTGAAAAATGCTGATTGAATTCACTATAGCTTTGGATCAGCCAATGTAAATTCAATTCAATTTAACAATCATCCAATCAGTTGATTTAAATTAGTTCAAGCTATGGCATCATGGATTTTTTTAAACATTCATGTGCTGAGATTACAACAGCAGGGTGCTTGTATAATGGTAGTGAGAACTTGGACTTGAGAGAAAAGTCTGGTTGAGGAGGTACAGAAGAACTTTAAATTATATAGGGTGTGTGTCACAGAGAGGTAACAGGAAATAGTGAAAGAGAGGAGGAGTGTGCTCTCAGCAGGGGTGGAGCTGTGTCCATGTGCTGGAGAGTGGCTATCAGACACTCTGTCATTCCTACTGAGCTTCATCTGGATCCAGCAGTGATGAAAAGAACCCCCTCCAACACACACACACACACACCAGGGAGCTTCATGTGCCACACACAGACTCCTCTCTAAGCCTTCCCAGCTCCATGACCCATGGCCCATAACTCCTCCCAATGCTGAAGGCCCTTCCTGAGGCCTGCTTCTTCTGTTTCACTAACCCTGCTCCCATAATCACTTACAGTCACCACTCAGAACTTCAGAACTTGCCAAACATGTCAGAGGGACAGAAGAGCTGTTTGTAGGGAGTGAGCCACTGCAAACCCACAACCCCCCTCTCAACCCCCCC
>JAOXYF010000007.1:15561485-15583175 GCA_028565775.1 Sternarchorhynchus goeldii
GCGGGTCACTTCTTCATCACACGTGAGGGGAACGGACTGACCATTAAACGTGTGGGGAGGGTTTCTTCTTCATCACACGTGAGGGGAACGGACGGACCATTAAACGTGTAGGGAGGGTTTCTTCTGCATCACACGTGAGGGGAAGGGACAGACCATTAAACGTGGGGTTTCTTCTGCATCACACGTAAGGGGAAGGGACAGACCATTAAACATGTGGGGTTTCTTCTGCATCACATGTGAGGGGAACGGACAGACCATTAAACATGTGGGGAGGGTTTCTTCTGCATCACACATGAGGGGAAGGGACGAACCATTAAACACATGTGGGAATTTTCCTGTGTGTCTTTTGTTAATCATTTACAAAAGACAGATGTTTAAAGTAAACAGTTAGCTTTTTACTACAAGTGATTATAGAAAACACATTATTATTAACGCTGCAGTTGTGACTAAAGCACATCATTGGCTGTTTGAAGAAGACTGAAGATCTTATTCAAATCATTAAACCATCTACAATCACAGCCCTGTAACCATGTAAGTACAACAAAATTGAGAAGGAATCTGAAGCATGTTATGAGTCATTATGCCGGTCTGTTTGTATGGGTGTGGTCGGACAGTTCGTTTGTGTGGGTGTAGTTTGTCAGTTCGTTTGGGTGGGTGTGATTTGTCAGTTCGTTTGGGTGGGTGTGGTCTACTTGCCTTTTCAGCCCATGCCCAGAGTCCAATTCCTAAGAAAGCTGCACCCAGCAACTGAAACATATACAAACACACACACAGATTAGACCACAAACACAACTTTCTCTGGTCCTGCTAGCTGAAGGGTACCATATGCTTTGATACAGGCTTGACCCTTTCTTCAGATTTGGCACTGGAGAAAGACACTATGTGCCAATTCACAGTGTGAGAAGCACAAACATTTCTGTAATGGTGCACTACTGCTAACAAGAGCCATGGGACATGCTAAGAGACACTCGCTGGAACAGTCTGATTACATTAGGGTTTTTTACACCAAGAAAATGCACGACGTTGTGTGTGAATGTAATTGGTGTTTGTACAGTGTGAGAATGCCTGTGTGAATGTGTGTGTGTGTATGTGAGTGAGTGCGCGCGCGTGTGTGTGTGTGTGTAGAAGCTGCATGAGAAGAATGTGAACGCAACAAGCTGAGAGTCAGAGGTCAGATATCAGCCACCACAAATCCCATAATCCCATTGCCCTCCAGCTAGGACAAATCCTGGGGGAGTCCTGTGGAGATAACACTAAGGACCAGCCACGCCCTGCTCCTCCCCTCCCCTCCCCACACACACCCTTCACAGTCTGGACACTCTCCATCACTCTTCTCCAGCTACCGGCTCTACACACTCTTCTATCACTCTCAATACAAACTCTCTCTCTCTCTCTCTGTCTTGTTTACCTGCGTGTGTTCTTGGACCACCTTGCTCTCCCTCTGCCTCCGCCTTGCCCACTTTCCATCCCTCTCCCTCAAACTCATCCCCCTTTCTCTGTCTCATACTCCACCGAGGCACCTCTCTCACACACAGCCCTCCTGGCAGCACAGTCAGGACCGTGAACAAACAAATCAGAGTGCATGAGTGTGGTGGGGGGTTGGCTGCTGCAATATACAGTCACCCATCAGTTAAACTGTTTTAGTCTTTAGCCTCAAAGGCACTGGCAGTAGCCTATTCAAACGTTCTCCTCAGTTCTCTTCAGGACAAGTTCAGTTTACCTGATGACAGGTGTGGGCTCCACTCACGCCCTCCGTGAGGAGCACAATGGCATGGATCACACTTCCCTTTGAGCTCTCCCTTGAGAGGACTTTCAACAAACAACAGGAGTCTTTTCTCATTTTGTGACACCTCTAGTTTCACTCTCCTGTACACACTGCGGTGTGAATCTACAGTCACAGTCTGCGAGTTCTGCCCGTCGGTGCTTCTACATAAACAGCAGCAGATCTGGATCCTCATCTGAGTGCTTTAATAATAGATAGAGCTGTTAGAGAATGACTCCAGGATTTCGATTCCTGTGTGTTTCAGGAAGAATGAGTCAGTATGGTGTGGGTGGTTGTGGGTGTGTGTGTGTGTGTGTGTGTGTGTGTGTGTGTGTGTGTGTGTGTGTGTATGAGAGAGAGCATGTGTATGTGTGAGAGGGGCATGCTGGGAAATGGCATGGATATAGTGTCTCTCCTAGAGTAACAGTGAATGAGGGGAAACAGACATGTGGCTCCCATCTGCCATCTGAACCTGGCGGATATGACTTAGGAAAACAACACGCACGCGCACGCACATGCACGCGCACGCCCACCCTTTGTCCTATCATGGAGAGTCCTTGGAACAATACACACACTACACAATTGCTGAACTGAGCTCCTTAAGAGAAACAGGGCACTTACTCTTCTCGGAAAGGCTGTGGGAAGGACTCTCACTTGTACACAACCTGCAGCTTTATGCCTAACCATGTCCAGCTGGAATATGAATGTGAATACAGGATGGCAATCCCAGCACCGAAAAGACAGAGGCCGTACTGAAGAATGAGGTCACACTAGCAGGTTTTTCACTCCAGGGCAAGAACGAAGCCTCAAAACACAGATAACCATCCAAACACACACCACTGAACACCGCAGGAGTCGGCTACGCAGGTGCGAGTCAGCGGGTCACGTGGAGGCCCACAAAATAAGCAACAGCTTTAAAGGACCTTTTTAACCCTCTTTTTTTATTACAGCAAACCTCTCTGAACACGCTAACCCTCTCTGAACACGCTAACCCTCTCTGAACACGCTAACCCTCTCTGAACATGCTAACCCTCTCTGAACATGCTAACCCTCTCTGAACATGCTAACCCTCTCTGAACATGCTAACCCTCTCTGAACATACTAAAGCATCTGGCAGATATTTTATTAACTGCCAGAATAGTTTAAGATCTTCAAACTTGGACACGCAGGTTGAACAGGCATCACCGCACCCACTGAACAGGCTATGGGGTTGGGAAAAGGAACGTTTGAAAAAGCGAGTAAACTTTTCTTCTGAGCACTGGAACTGTGCACTCTAACAATCAGACTGTGGTGCAAGAAACAGTAGCACCAGTTGAGGAGACGATCCAGGATGATATCCAGGGTACTCAAAATGGGACATGAACACCGACTATCCAGGAGACAGATTTTCAGCTCCAGCCATGGGGGTCCCCAGTGCCCTGCACTTGTGCCCCTGATCCAACTCATCAGCTGATTACAAAACCCTTCATAAGCTGCATCGAGGGCGTCAGCGCAGGGAACACCGTGTAGGACTGATTTTGAAGTCAAAAGCAGCCTGATTTATGGCAGGATCAGAAGACATGATATTTTTTATCTTTCACAATGGTCATTGTCAGATTATCCAAGATATGGCACAAATTCTTGCTATGTCTTGGTCAGAAGACCGGCAACACTACACGTTTTATGCAGACCAATCATTGCTAATAGGTTTTTGGAGAGAAGGGTCAATAAACTGTCAATCGTTGCATTCAAGGAAAATATCACAGGAGTTGTCAAAGTAAGCAGAAAAATACCAGGAAAACCCGACATGCTGGACTTTTCATTGGGATGTCATAAGGCAGCAGAGACATCACACAGCTGTTCTTCCATTGCATCATTGCTACAAGATCTACTCATCACTCCTGACGCTGGAAACGTTCCTCACATTCCTCAGCATCCCCCCCCCCCCGACGCTGGAAACGTTCCTCACATCCCTCCGACAAGAAATTTGTCGCTTACGACAAAACTTGTGTCAAAATCGGGCAGAATTCATGAAGTCTGACCCAGGCACCAGGAGAGTTGCTTTGTTTTTCCTTCACTATTTCAACATGTATAATATATATAAAGAGTGCAATCTGTCCAGAGACACAGGTGCACTTTGTTAAATCTGCAGAATCGCTTATGAACATTTGGGGCTTCTGCACCTGCCCGTGTCTGTGCGCACAAAAGTGAACCAAAGTCCAAATGCATGCTTAGCCAAGAGCCCCATTAACCTCTGATGTTGAACATCCAGAGGCCGATTGATTTTTGACTTCTCATGGCCAACCTGAATGTCCTAACCTAATGTAGCAGAAATGCCATCCAACAAAAAAGTCTTTTTTTAATAGGCAGAAAATGCCAGTGACGGCAGAATTTAAAGATTTGAATAGTTGCAAAATTCAATTCTCCTTACCCCAAGATCACAAACACTTGATTCAAACCGAGCCCACACCAAGTTGCTAAGAAATCTCACATAGACTTGCTTATGTGGTTTCTGACATATGAATCATACGTTGTTATTTCCACAAACAGACAAATGTATGTGACACACAAACAACAGCAGCAGGTCTTATTGGTTGGAATTTCTTTACAGTGATCATGACCATGGCTCTGTAATGCCAAGAGGACTCTATGAGCCTTCCTGGCTCACAATCAACGCTGGCGTTTCTGGACGAAGCCCCCGTGTTCGTCGAACAGAGGCTCGGGGTAACATTATGCAAGCGAGGCAGCATTAATGAGAGGAGGGAGAGGTGATCACCACCACGCCTTCCAGTGGGGGATTACTCATAGGACCCACACAACTGGCACCATTCATCACCGAGGACAGGAGACAAACCACAAGCTTAGCTGGAATTCATGACAACAAGAGGCTTCTCAGGGTTTCTGGGATGCAGCATTTACTCCCTTTACTGACTCTCAGAATTTTTGGCATAAACAATCAGAAGTATATGACATGGCACTGCTTGTGGAATCTAATAAAGTTCCCTGCATTTTCCATATAGGCTCAACAGCAAACAATACATCCCAATAATGAGATATTTTCAGTGTTTGAGGCAAAAAAAGGAATGGCAATAGGACATGCCCAAGGCCAGTCTTTGTATTTTCTGCAGTTCAGTTAGCAAAAGCACAGTTTCACATTGACTGAACATGCATTTAGAAAACTCCACAAACCAGGTCTCTGAATGGAGCTAATGCTGACTGTGGAATTAGCTCAATTGATCCAGACTGTCAGATCTCAGTGAAGCACATCATACATAACCAATACAATGACATGGATTATAATGATATGGATGAGCTGAAGTGGTTGGTGTCTAGCAGCAAAGCTCTTTGAACACCCATAAACTCTGCATACCTAATCTGTCTATCCAATCTACCCAATCCAGTTTGCAGCAGACAAAACAAATTTCTGAATTTAATTGTCAAGTCTTAAAATAGCCAGATTAAAGTTAATCTGGACGTACTACTGATAGTATATCTGCAATCCATTCACGAGTGAATTGCAGTTGTTTACCGCACGCATCTACCAGAGGACCCAAACAGTTAATCACTCGCATTAAAATTTGAAGATACATTTTTAAAATTTCGGTGTCAAATACCGTATCAACGGTTTCACAGTGTGACCTAGTCCTGAAAAGTACATTTGTTTTATACTACTCCAATACACGGGTAGCGTTAATAGCTTGTTAATAACAAAAGACTTGAAACAAAGCTGAAGTACATTTAGCTAGGTTAATAAACAATGACATACTATAAACAACAATAAAAAATGTAGATATTAAGGATAAAGTACAAAAACGACTTTATTACAAACATTAGAAAAAATGTTAAACAACTTACCCAAAATATAATGTTGAATCCAAATAAAAAATATTTCACACAGCAGCTAACTTCGGCTCCTTTGAAATGGTGCTGTTTCCTACTCATACTGGTCGAGACTCGTCAGTTTAAAAGACAACTAACTAGTCAGCTAGATAAGTTACTTCAACGTCTTTCTAGAGATTATAGAAACCAAACCTATAGCCGTTTTCAACAAATACATAAATTCTATAAGAATTACGTGCCTGGACAGAGAGTCACTCCGACAGCCGAATCTGGCTCTAGCTACATAACACTCTGTTTAGCTAGTTAGCGTAGCTAGCTAGCTAGCCATCTAGCTAACAACAACAACCTACAACTCAGCCACCAACACGTTAGCTAACTAGCTAGCTAGCTTTAACACACACACATAGAAAATGATAGCTAGCTGTTCCTCTCCTCCCTTGAGTATAGTTACACTGTCCGACTTACTAGTAAGATCATGCAATTAATCTTATGCGAACCGCTTGTTAAATCTCCGACATCTACAACGGCTGACATTTGACTGTGTGATATTTCAACCTTGTTGTGGACGTCCCGAGAAAACAATACAATCCAACGATCCATTAAGCAACGCGAAAGCAGAAACGGTAACATGACCAAAAAAAATGCCCGGCGGCAATGATGACATTTCACACTAAAAGTCCTGTGTAGCTGTAATACTTTATTTGAAGATAATACGGGGAGATAATGTTCCTTTACACCCCACAGTGAATTCATATTTCAAACGATTGTTTATTTTTTAACCGTCTAAATGATTTTACTTAAATTGTCGTGTTTACACCTACATTTACATCTAAATGTTGTTTGGATAGTCTGTGAAGGTTTAAGAATTTAACGTTAAGATAAGTTGTTAAGCATTTTAAGAACACAGAAAAAAATATTTTAGGTTCTATAATTCCTATTTGACATTGAACCTTTGAAAATTTACATTAACTTTTAATAAATGCTCATGAATTATTAAAGGCTAAGGCAGTTAAGTGTCACTTATTCTTATTCTTATTATGTCAGCCTATTTTACTTACTGCGTGATACAATAATTAAATATAGAGAATACGTAAATAAAAGCGCAACGTACAAATCTGTGGATGTTCTTAAATAAATAAATAAATAGTTGTTATATTTGTACACCAGCAACCTGGAGATTTAAGTAGGCTTGCTGTGTGTTTGGAGAGTTAGAACATCCTGCAGATAAAGCAGAGCAGAGGAAGCTCTTTCCATCAGATCATTACAATACCAGCAGCATCACCATGGCTTTTGGGCCCCATTAAAAAGCAAACAAACTACCAAATAATCTAACATCAGCGGCCTGTTAGGCACAAGTCCTTAAAATTGTCATAACTTCCATTCTACGATTTTAATATGAAATGATAGAAGCGTAAGAAGCAGATGTCAGTATAGGATGGATTGTAACCCAGAAGTGGGTGTAATGTGAATCCAATTTAGAGTAATGTGAATCCAATATTTTCCAGTAGCACTGATAAACGACATGGTTTCATACTTGCTGTTGTTCTGTTTGGTTACCTACTTTGACAGATTCTAAAAATAAATCGATATGATCGGCACAGCAACAAAAATTAGAGTAACTATGCAACAAAGAGTTACCATGATAATGCAACGTTAGAGAAATGAAATATACCAATATTGCCCCCTGGGGGACAACTGACGTAACACAACTGATGTGTTAGCAAATTTTTTTCCGTTCTTACATTTTTCTGAACATCCTGCCATGTTGAAATACCGGGAAAAATTCTATCTCATATAATATTAGCAAAGCAAATGTGAAATCACACAGTCCTATTAGATGAGGAAGTTAACTGTATTTTATCAGGGCTCTGAAGATTACTCTGATGAGGCAGGTTTATCACCTGTAGGGGAAATGCTTCACTGCTAATAGCGGCTCTGACTTCACAAGGAACTAGACAGCAAGAAATCAACAGGAAAATGTACTTCGGTATTATACAACCTTTAATTTACTACGTGTACAAAACATTTGTTGGTATTTGCCATGTACAATGTTTATGGAGTCATAAATCCCTAAAAATGCAAATGGAAATGTCACTACTACAATGTTTAATTTTAAAAAAATGGTCCATATCAAAGCAGAAGTAAAATGGAGCAGGAGTAGGAATTGAATTGACCAGTTCAAACCTACAGACGGCAGTATAGGCTAAGCATCAGAGTCAACTTCACCAGTTCAAATAGTACAGTCATCCTGATTGGGAAAGGAAGGAAGTGCAGTTTAGCTGGTTGATTATTTTACATGACAGTACCTTATCTGTCCAGCATTGCATATGTGAGATGAAAGAGACAATTTACCTCATTTATTTCTAAGGGAAAAATTTCTGGAGGAAATCTCATTTCAGCCAGATCATAGAAGACATGTACAAGTGTATGTTAGGAGCACAACAAAAAAAAGTCGACTGGCCATTCATTTGTTTATTCATTTATCGACACTTCCGACATTACCAACATGCTGTTCTTTTCAGCATCCGCACTGTTCTGGTTCACCTGAAGTGTGCTAATTATCTGACAAGTAGGGTAGACAACATCAGAATGTAAAAAACATGACAACTCCAGAACCCCAATTTAGTCTCTTGTTTATGCCAGTTTATTAGTAGTCTTAGTATTTAGTCAGTATTAGTGTAGTGCCAGATTATCAGTAGTCTTAGTGTTTACTCAGTATTAGTGTAGTGCCGGATTATCAGTAGTTTTAGGGTTTAGTCAATATTAGTATAGTGCCAGATTATGAGTACAGGGCGTGTTTGCTCAGCTCCCAGAGTGAATTCAATGTCCATGTTCAATTAATGTTCAAATGCCCCTGATTCAAATCATCAGTAAATGATCAGGTTTGGCAGGTGTGCTGGATACAATCTCCCATCTGTGTTAGCTCTCCAGTGTCCAGCCCTGGTTTACACAAACATGATTACCAGCCTTATAAACATATATGACCTGCCTTATAATGTATATGGGTGGATTTTTAAAGTGAACCTGTAAATTCCACATATGCAAGATAAACATCAAACTCCAGTGTGGAAACTAAAACAGCTGCTGAGGTGATGCATCCTGGTTTGCAGAATCCAATTTAACATTATCTTAGCTAGTTTATTAATTAGATCGGTTCAATCGCGTCCTGTTGGGGTCGGCAGTAGTGCAGTTTTTAGCGTTTTTGTCCTGCTCCAACACGTCAGGTTCGTGAAGGTCTGGCTGATGAGTAGAGTCAGGTGTTAGCATGCTATGCTAATGCCCTGGCCCTTGAGGTGCTCAGTCCTGCTGTAGAGCGATAGTGAGGATCAGATGTCTGTGGTTATAACCACTGAGCCTGTAGTCAAACCTACAACGCTGTCTAACGCCTGTTAAATATTTGAAATAGAACCAATATGTCTCTCCTTTGGGCTAATAACACAGTTATATGATAATTGGAAAGTGAGGCATATCAACAAAAAATTATGACAAAGACATGATGATGATGATGAAAATAATCAATAATCAATGACAGGCCTGCTATGACCTTAATAATCTATATAGAATTATACTACAATACCATAAAAAATATCATTGATAACAACCAGTGTTGAAAGCTGTAATAGTGAGACAATGAAAACAACTCAATCAGAAAGTTTCAAGATTTATTTTTATTTGCGTTTATTCATAAATTACACAGCATTTATGAGAGCAAGAATAGTGCTGGTGGCATGTTTATGATATAAAGGGTTAAAGAACAACAACAATAAAAATTGGAGGGGATTCTTGTTAAAATGTTGTGGGTGAAGAGCAGAGCTGGTGTTTACTAAAGTGGCACTGAGAATGATATTCTAGTCCAAGGTGCCAGTTTTCCCAGCAGCTGGTGCTTCTGTCAGTCAGGGCATGTGTGCAAGTATTTACTGAAAACAAATACTGCTGCCAAACCTGCTGATGTACCAATATAGAGTGTCAGGTCTCTGGAGAAGAATCACTTTTGCATGTGCTGGGATCCATTACCTGAGGGGATGCCAGTAAGGGTTCCTGTAGTGTGCATGACACTTAATCTGCAGCTCAGTTCTCCATGAAGCTCTGTGTTTTGCTCAGAGGAATGCTTACCTCTGTTATCCTGTTCTGGTCTCGCATGAGACGTGATCTGTAGTTTATAGAAATAGAATAGGCAATCTGTAGTTTATAGAAAAAGCATACGCGATCTCTGCTGGGAGATACACTCTGGGTGAGATGCATACAAGCTGTCGAGTAAAAAAAGTGCAATAAGTGATATAAAAAACTACATAAACCTAATATGTGCTGTTTTTTTTTTCTTCTGAAATACAACATCAAGGAACAAATGCGTTAACTGGTTTCACTCTATTTGTACCAGCCACGGTACTCAATGGCCTGTTGCCTTTTCTGAATTGATCCTTAAAGTAATGCTTCACCAAAAATGCTAACTCTGCTAATAATAAATGCTAACTCTGCTAATAATAAACGCTAATTCTGCTAATAATAAATGAAAGCCAGTAAGGAGCAGCTGGCATTATGTGAACCACTCATTCCCATAGATGCTCCAGCATTTTTGGATTAAGTGTTCCTTCAGTTGAAACATTAGGAAAAGGTTTATCTTGAAAATATATTACAAAAATACCCACCCTGGATGCCATGTAGTATGAATAATGTCAGCTCTTATCACCTTTCCAAATACACCAGCTCCAGAAATGTTGGGTGTGGAGTCAACGGAGATGCTGTCAGCTGGTTGCTATTTGTACTTGGTCTTTGCAGCACAATTGTATTTGTTTCGTTTACTGAATTGAAGATCTTAACATGCAAGGCAATGTAAATGACCAAAATAATGATATTCAGCGCATTCGGATTTTTCATATTTCTATACTTCCCATTCAAATCAATCAACGTGCTGGCAACATCTTTTTAATATAAGGTAGCATTCTTCTTCTCTCCCTGCTCTCTGTTAAACATGTTAACATCCCCACGCACAACATTAGCAACAGCCGTTTTTTAAACAGTCACACATGTAAACACTAAACTGTGGGATCTGTGTTCAAATAAGAGAGATTTCTAAATCTCCAAAAGCGCAGTGCAGTAATCCCTTGTTTTAACACAACACATACGTTCTTTCCCCCGTTGTTTCATAGCACACAGTATATTCAAAGATTTCAACAACGTCATAATCAGTTATCATCATTCATAGAAAGGTCGGTCCTGTCACCCTTACAAATATAACCTTCAGTTTTTTTTGTATCCACAGATTCCTTCAACATTTGATTTGTGTTAGACCTGCAAACATTGTCAGTAAACTACTTTCTTGTACTCTCAAATGTTTCCAAAACAACCCTAAAAAAAATTGTAAATCCTTTTTAAGATTTACATAGGTAGAGGAGAAAAGCAGAAAATAACAATATCTAATACTGCTTTAAAGAGCATTTGCACATCAATCATTTCTTTGGTCACTGGATACGACAGAAGGTCTTTGGTTAAATAAACAAATGCCCCCAGACCAGGTAACGCAGTCAACCAAAAGACCTGCACTCAGATACAAAGCAACTTCAGTGGAACCAGTCACAGGGCTGGGATCAGTCACAAGCCTAGATGCAGCCGCAGGCCTGGGTTAAGTTACATGCCTGGTTCAGCAGTTGAGTACAGGCCTGGGTTTAGTCAAGGGTCTGGGTTTAGTCACAGGTCTGGTTTCAGTCACAGGCTTGGTTTCAGTCATGGGTTTGGTTTCAGTCACAGGTCTAGATTAAGTCATGGGTTTGGGTTTCCCCATGCATTACACACTTGAATGTTTTTTGTTCCCAAATGCAGCTATTGTCAAGCCCTCTGTGACTCCATGGTTGGTGCGCCAAAGGAGGTAGAATCCTCAAACGCATTCGGTGTAGTCAGATCCCGATGATCTGGTGTAGGCAGATCCTAGTGACCTGGTGTAGGCCGATCCCGATGATCTGGTATAAGCAGATCCCAATGATCCGGTGTAGGCAGATCCCGATGACTGGGAACGGATGCCAAAGACTTGAAGCGTAAAAAGCACATCACTTCATAATTCCAAGCAAAGTAACATCTTCCAGGCATGGTTTTGAAGTCCCAAACTCCTCCAGCACTACATTCAAAATTTAAAGGCAGGCCACTTGGATAAATCTTTAGATTTTCTCATTTTACAGTCTATTTTCTATGATCCCAAAATTTTAGTACATTCCCTAGAGCATTGGTTACTAGCCTTGTTAACCCTGCAAAGTTCACCCAACCCAAAAATGACATACCAGCTAACAGAATCTTCCAGAGTCCTCATTAGAGTCCAACTGTAGAGAGATACATCTCCAGATGGATGGTTGGTGACCACCGCCGTGGTTCATTATGAGGTAACTTAACCTCCACTGTGCATAATCTGTGTGTCTACAGGTCTTCAGATACTCCTCTTTTCACCCGGAGGCTCCCAGTCCACGCACGCGGACAGGTGTTGTAGCCACGTAATCCGGGTGAGCGCACGCCCGAATCCTCCGACTCCAGCGAGGCATCCGAGTCAGTGAGTGAGCGGGTGTTGTAGAGGCGCAGCGGGGAGCGGATCATGTGGGTGGGGGTGGCCGGGGGGCTGGTGAACGTCGGGGACTGGACTGCAAGAGTGCGGAACTGACCGGGTTTCGTGGATTTGGGCTCGAAGGGTAGTGGCGTGCTGCTCAGCAGAGACATGGGCTGGCTGTGAGCACCAGGTGAGGGACTGTTCTTCCTCTTGGCCGCGTTGATGATGTTCTTGGCCAGGAGGCGATGGTTGGCCTTGGTGTCTTGGGGGGTGATGGAGGATTGGCATGTGGTTTCCCAAGGTGGAGATACTGGTGTGGTGGTGGTACAGGTTGTGGTTGGCTGAGAAGGCAAAGGGCTCTGGAAGGATCTCGGGGTCGGGGAAGAAGTGACTGTTTTAGGGGTAGTTTGGGGGGGTGGGGAGGTGGCCAGCGAGCTGTGCTGGATACTGGGAGACCAGGGTGCACAGAGGGACCTCTCACCTCTGCTGGGGCTCCAGGAAGTTGGGGTGCTGGACCTGCTGAGTGGGGTAACAGCTGGAGGTTCATCCATAACCTGACAACAGGAAAAAAACTCATTACTCTCAATATATTGTCAGACACATTACTTGGCTTTATTGATTAGTGTTAGTCTCATACAAAGCACAGTCCAATGCAACTTTACAGTGCTTAATATATGCAGCATCTATAACTGAAAACATGCAGTCCTACAAGGCCACTGCTAGCCCTGCAGCATCAACAAGGATCAGTTTTCCAGATGCAAATTAGGCCTATAAATAGACTCATGAACTCTAAAATAGGATAGACCTCCTCTCTGTTCTAGAATCTCTGTCTGTTCTAGTACATGAGGGAACTCATGAAGGGAATGAGTCTTGCATGCTGAGTCACACTGGTTATTAAAGCAGGGCAATACAAAAGTGTTGAGGCCGTGTGGCATTTGGCACCCCTGTCCTAGACTTCATATCATATTAAACAGAACATCCTCACTGAGAAATCGATTTGGATTACACCAGGTCTAATCTGTATCTGGAAAAATCCATGCCACATCAGTCAGTCAAATATAATTCTCAGTGCACATGCCAGACAGCTACTGTTCTCAGCCATGCTGTTTAAGTCATACTCTGCGCACACTCCGCACACACTCTGCGCACACTCCGCACACACTCCGCACACACTCCGCGCACACATAGAGGTGCAGGGGGGAGTACATCACGCGGGTTTGGGCGGGGGCTGTTGAACGTCAGGGACAGACAGCTACAATTCTCAGCCATGCTGTTTAAGTTACACTCTGCACACACACTCCACACACATCCTCGAGAACTGGTCCACAGTTAAATCCCCCTGCAGACATGACGGCAGCATCTCAGCAGAATCTCAGGTAAATCCAGCAGGCTCCGTTTAATCTCCGCTACGCACCACAGCAGGCGTTCACAAGCTCGGGTTACAAGCAAGCGATCAGCCAGCACCTCTGACCTCTGCTGAGACCTGCATTCGCTCTGTGGAGCACCCCAGCTAAGGGTTACGCACGACGTGACAGCGGGAGTCCATGGAGGAGGAAGATGCTAAACGTCTCCTGTCTGCTCACGTCTCTGTAGCAGCAAATCAGCAGATGCTACTTAGGAAGAGTCCACCGTGTGGCCTGGGAAGAGTCCACCGTGTGGCCTGGGAGGTTCTGGACCTTCAGCTGTTCATCCAAGTCAGCTGCAGGGTCAGTAAAGCAGTGCTTTCTAACATACTGTCACTGGAATGAAACAGCAGTGCTCGTCTGGTGCTTGCCTGACCACACACCGACCGCTTCCTGTTCCAGCTGAGACTGACTCAACGCTCCTACTTTGTCCGATGACAAATCACCCATAAATCCTGCTAAATGTCTTCACAGATCATGTTTAAGATCCTTTAATGCAGTTTTATCAAATGTACCAAGAATATTGACTGGAATTTTCTAGGACTAATTTGCATGACGCAGCACAAAAACAATAAATAAATAAAAATTCTTGAGCGTTTGGCTAGTCTGTATTACTCTTTTCAGTAAGAATAGTGTAGGGTTCTCATATTCAGTTGATGGTTCTGGGATGGCATGTTAAATTGTCAGGAGTGCGTTCCTTCTATTTTAAAATACAGTATTACTTTGTTGAAAAGTACCATCAAATGCCTTTGTTAATGACCGTAAAAATATGACAAAGACTGTTAAGATCATAAAAATGTAATGACCAGTAAAATCGAACCTAACTTTAGCACAGGATGTTAAAGGTAAATGAGGACACGGTTTAAATAAACACATTGTAATACAGTAAAAGAAAAAATCAGAAACAGACACTGAAGATTTGTTTTTTAGCTCTGAAAGCATGGTGGAATTTTTTAATTAAGAGGGAGAAAGAAGAGAAACAGAGAGAAACATTAAGAGGAAAAAGAAACACAGACACTGAACATTAAATAAAGAGACGAAGAAGGTTAATTTGAAGTTCTGGGTGAAATCATTTTTAAAAAAAATTTCCCACCTCCCCTTCCCAAAGCTCATGGCCCTCCTGTCTAATCTCAGTTAAGACACATAATCACTATATGGACCTGCGACTTCAAGGCAGTCAGTAACTACACACTAGTGACCAGAAGGCAAACTGTCCACTTGTATTCATATCGTCACTGTAGCAGCCCAGCACTGGTGCATCAGGTTTACTGATAATGAGGGAGTTATCCCACTATCGAACTGCAAATCAATCCTAAAACACCATCTGCTAAAATACTCGAAAAGAACCATATAACACCAAACTTAAAAAACTGGAAGCAGGAGCAGGAAAACATATTGGTTTGTTACCTAAAAGACATCTGGCTTATGCAGAGCTATCTGTCTTTAAGGTTTTATTTCATGGTGTGTCCAAAAAATAAGACACGTATGTAGTGGGAACTGTACTCCCATGAGCCTGGGAAAAGCCCCCTGGTGGCCAGACTCCAAAGCGCAGCCTGAAGGGGTTCCCATTTCTCAGCAGACTGTGTGACGTTTATTGCTTCCCCATGCGAAAATAACCTACAGTCAAATGTATTTCATCATGAAATCGTGAGCTGAAGCCTGCAAGTCTGAGGAGAATAAATATGCTGTCGTGGTGTGAAAATAATCTACAGTGTTTATGACACTTTCTTTTTCCTGGACCGCGTCCCGCTACTGAGTCCGTCTGTTCTATGGCTACAACTGCACCAGCGCCTCGGGCTTCCCCTCTTAAGCTTCGTCACATGATTTGCCTCAGCCTGCAGATTCGCAGAGAGAGCAAGAGCGGAAAGAAGGTTTTTAGTAGACTAGAAGAAGAAGGATGGCTTCCACACCTGTGGAGTGATCCCAGCTTTCTTGGCGGAGAAGGTGGGTTTGGGCGTCTGTACGGCGGACCTTGGTGAAGCCAAGCCGGGCACGGGAAACGCCAGGCCGCCGCTCGCCGTCCCCACGGGCAACATGGGGGGAGAGAAGCAGTGGGCCGACCTGTAGGCATGCTGGGTAGGCATGGAGCTGGAAGGAAGAGAGGTTTGCCTGGAGTAGGAGAGTCCTGATACCATGGACCTGGGTGGAGGCGCTGCTCTGGGGAGGGTGTTCATCGGATCCTTGATGGGGTTGAGGATGAACAGGGAGGAGTTGAGCTGGTACGGCTGGTGCCGGGAAAGCTCCAGCTCCACCTTGCTGCAGCCGTTCTCCATGGAAGGGCTCTCCGGGATGGGAGCTGGCGCCGGTGCCACCACCTTTGCTGGTTCGTTCCTCTTGCTGGTGGCTTGCTGGACTTGGAGCGTCTTTGAAATCTGGGTGCTGATGTTGGAGGAGTTCACGATGGCCTTGACCCGGCCAGGCATGTTGGACGGATACGCCCACGAGGGAGGCAGGGACTGAGTTGGGGAAACAGATCGCTGCCCGTGCGCCTTTTCGTGGACGTACCTTTCCATTCTGGTCTGCCGTTGAGCGAACAGCTCGGCCCCTCTTCCAGAAGCACCGGTCAGGGTTTGTTCAGGTGTGTGCTCCACTCTGGCTCGCCTTATGGAGCTTCTCAGTGTCGATGCCCATTCTGGCACCAGAGCCTCCTCCACGCCGCTATCATCCTTGGCCAGGAAGTTTGAGGCCTCTGCTCCGAGGGCCAGCAGTTCCTCCTCCTGCTGCGTCTCCAGCTGGCTCCCCCTAGTTCTCCTCATCTCATCTGCCCCCTGGACCAGAGACAGGAGCTCGGGGTTCGGAGATAACTTTGGCTTCTCCTGGAAGGTGAACATCGACTTGCGGGTCACCCGCCGAGCCCGACCTTCGTCCAGGAGGCCTGTCCGGATGGGTGTGCTCGCCCTCCTCTCACCCAGGAATTGAGGGATGAACGTGGGATGCGGGGCCATTGTCGGGGTGTAGTGGCCGGGTCCTGGGGGTGGAGACATAGCTGAAACTGGAGGAACATGGGAGTGGAAAGACGGAGGTGGGCTCATGGCGGCTGGGAGAGGAGGCATTGGGTACGAAGGAGCAGGAGGTGGAGGTGAGTACACTGGTCTAGAGGACACTGGGAAAGGAGGACTGATGCTTGCTTGTGACTGGGGGGATGGCTCCTGGCAGGCTGGGTAGGAGGTGACAGGAGAGTCTGTGGAAGCAGGGCAGCCTAATGTGGCCAAGCCCACCGTGGTGGGGGAGAGAAAGGGCTGCGCCGTCCTGTTTGTGATGGCCAGCTGTTTGGCCACCGGTTTGCCTGCTTTTCCACTGATCTCAGCGCCATGACAGCCATTAGGAATGGCTTTCAATGCCTCAACAGGACACTCGCATGCCCCATTTAGCACTGCTCCCTCCTCTCCTGATTGGTCAGGAATAGGAGCGGTGCAACTGCCACCAGGAGTGTCTCGAGGCACTGCTTCCTTGCGCTCCGCTGAGACCTCCTCGGGGGTCTCCTCGTCCTTCTGTCTCACAGGGAGGAAACGTCTCTCATGCATGCCGTCCTCCATATGTCTCGCCTCACGCACCCCCTCCATGTCTGCGTTTTCGCCAGTGGACTCTCCTGGGTCCCGAGCTCCGCTGCTTCTGGGCTTCAAATGTCCGGACTCCTCCCGTCCGGAGCTCTTCCCGTCCGGTGACGACGTGCTGGGAGACGTCGGCTCACGTGTGCTCCAGGGCTCGCCGCAGCCTCCTTCTCTTCCGTCTCGCTTCCCTGCACCGACGCTCACCAGTGTAAAGGCGTCCACCCTCTGCCGACGGCGGTTGAACAGCTGCACGCCCCTGGAGCTGACGCCGGCTGGAACCGTCAGCTGCGTGGCGATGATGTGGCTCCGAGTCCTTGCCTCCTTCAGCTCCTTCTCCGTCAGACTGGCGCTCCGCTCGAGATCTGCATACACAAGTGAGGCAAAGCAGAAGAGCCACCATGAACAGACAATAACGAGGATTTCGACATCCGTGTAGAAGGACGTCTTCACTTACAGCTCAGATCCCAGAGTGTTTAAAAAGAAGCTGGTATTGCAACAAGAATAAAGTAAAGCATTCACACACCTGCTGAGGCGAAAACTACTTTAAAATCCATGTAACTCTTTCTGCAGCATGTGTTTCCTGACAGGGGCAGGGTGATGCATACTGCAGCTCAGCCCTGTTTTGCATTAAAGTGTCTCTGGTGGAGGCCCGGTCACTCCTCCTTCGTCTTTATTTTCATTACCCTCTCATTAGTGTCGTGAGAATTTGGGATTTGCCTGAATGTTGGCCACATTCTGGTAGCGAGGACCCAGAGCACTGGCACTGTGTGTTAATGGAGCTCCTCTGCGCTGTAGTGAATACCTGAATAGCAAATACACTCAAAACTCGCAATCCATCGATAGCAAATTTACACAAAATTTAAGTATCTATTAAACCCACTGTTTTATATGCTTCACCAATCTTCGTGCATGTCAATCTAAAACCAATCAAATTGTGTTTTATAGGCTATAATTGTACTGCAGAGCCCAGACATTTTAATCGAGGTTTTTATTATAGATATTTATGTAGAAATTTAAAGTTTTTTAAATACTTTAACGTTTTAACGATCCACAATAAACCAAGTAAGGCTATGGACTCCTGTGAGTAATTTGCTAAAGCAAGATGTTAAACAACCATCTTTCTGTTGAAAACGGCACTGATTTTATTCCCTGTTCCGAGCTGCACAAAGCATTTCCTTCAGCCTGCGACTTCAGTCCCACCCATGGCATTCCTGAACTGCCGAGAAAATTCCCGTCTTCAGTCTGTGGCACGCGCTCAAAAATCGTTTGCAGACGCCGGGGCCTCAGGCTCTCGCCCGTTTGTCCTCGCGCGTGTTCGCCCGCTAGTCGACATCCCAACATCATCACGTTACAATTCCTGAACTCAGATATTAAGTGATTAAGCATTAATATTAAATATTAAATCCAGTTTCACTTTCAAACCTAGCATTTTGTTGTCAGTTTCCTTATACTCTTCTCTTACTGATGCTGTTGTTATATATATATAACATAGTTTTCACATTGCTTTTTATTATATAATAATAACGCTTTCATTTCTCTTTTCTCTCTCACACAAACACACACCTGTGTATTACCTCAAAATACACGCAGAATGGTTTGTGTATTGTATTGTATAATAATTTAAACAACATCAATATATCAATAAAAAATGATCAAGAAATGAAAAATAACACAAAATATTACCAAATACAGATGTGAATTTCCAGTAAACGAGTCTTTCAAACTCAAAAAATAACATCCGTCCCTACTTGGAATTCTCAGTGTAGAACAAACAATAATGACGTAATTTCTCAGAGACCAGATGAGAAATGGATGCTGACTCCAACATTTAATTGTAGTGAAATGGCACAAAATAAACCCGCTTCCTTATTAATGGTTCGATTAATTCACGGTTGCCTGTTTCTCTGTGGGAGTCCTTGTGCGGGAAAGTTGGTAGTGCACTCGGAAAATCGGTCCACAGGTACGTCTTTGCACTGCCAGTTCTCCAAATGAGCTACTTCGTGTCGCAAAACTCAAGAGCTGTATTTCAATCTTTTCTTGAAAATTTTAGAAACAGATTTGCCAGGCTCAAAATAGCTTTAATAGGACAAAAACGCACACCTAAACTGTTCCGCCAACAAACTCGACCAGACCGCTGAAGGCTGCTTCAGAACCAGTGGTGTGTGCATTTTCCATTTTGCTTCCGTACAAATATGCAGATTGTGTTCCCTAAAATTTCTGCATGCGTGAAAACGTACTCCGCAGAAAAGGAAAGAATTTGTTTAAAAAATTTTAAAGCTTTTATGATTACACATGCAGGAGAGGGAGACAGAGAGAAAGAGAGAGCGCATAAACTCCATTAATGCCAGTAAGCCACAATGAAAACGGATATATATATCGTTATATGTATAACCTAGTTACATAATTAAACAATGTTAAACAAAGTTGAAAGACCCCTCCCCCAGTTCTTAGGCTATATAAAAAAACAGGTTAGCCAAATTTCAGACTGTCAAACTTTAACTCATTAACAAAAAATCCCTTTCGTCTGATACGAACCTAATTAACATTTAACACATGCCTGAAAACAATTCAGCGCGCTCTTGACTACCTTCTCTTTACGAAACGACTTGTGGTTTACTGCAAAATGCAGTCCACATGCCGCAACTCTATCCACGCATCACAGCGCACTTTTATCCATTGAAAACGGTAGGCAACGCACCATCGTACGACATTTAAATCCACTTTTGTTAACCAACATTTTTGTTCGAAAAGGCACACATCACAAAGTCAATTGGTCGGACAGTAACGAGTTTAAACTTTGCTACGCATTGTTTCCCCTCGGTACAGGAACAACTGTATTCCAGAGACATATCTCTTCTTTTTTGCTTACCGTAATAATTTCGGAATACTGTCTCTTAATTTCGGAATACTGTCTCTTTGTTGCTGCTCCACGAGCTTTTCTAATTTAACTGTATCTGTTTCGTCCACTCCCCCTTTTCGCAGTCACAGCTCGAGCTCCTATTTCGTTTCGTTGCAGATGATGATCTGTCGCGCGCGCGTCCAGTCCACATGTTGACCGTCGTGTTGAGGCGGTCAGGATCACGCAGCTACTTCAGATACCAAATAGCGCTGTTTTAGAATAGCCTTGGCGTTATGTGAACTCAAAATAATAGTACATACCTATATGCCTCACATATGAACAGAGCTTTTCTCTCTTTCTCTTATCCCCATCTTTCTACCCCATCATATAGTTATTCATTACTGCAGTAACAATTCAGGACACTTGATTTCTGAATTACAGTTGCTTCTTTAGAAAAGCATCACTTATCTAGAGTCTAATCAGCTCACTGAGCAGCTGAGGTATTGAAATACCAACTACAGGATTACTGCAGACATCTGAGGTGATGTAGGGGCCAGTTAGGGTGCATGTTTAGTGTTTAATAGTTTGGGGTCGAGTTAGAGGGTGAGAGAGAGAGACAGACAGAGAGAGAGAGAGAGAGAGAGAGAGAGGAAAAGATGGAGAAAAGATGGAACTTTAACAGACTGAGGGAGAAAAATGGAAAATGAGGAATCAGAAGAAAGGGCATGGAAAGGAAACAGTGAGAGAAAGAAGGAAATCTCTTAGCTTAGGCTTCCAGTGTGTGGTGTAGCTCCTCAGTGTGGGCAGAAGGAGTTATCTTCCTAAAAACCTGAGCTTTCTGACTCTGCCTAAGGGTTGTGGGTCAGAGGTAAGATTACCCTGACAGTTGTGGTCAACCCTTCAAGGAAAGGGTCAAGATTAAATGACTCACCCCACTGGGCTGTCTCTCTCTCTCTCTCTCTCTCTCTCTCTCTCTCTCTCTCTCGCTCTCTCTCTCTCTCTCTCTCTCTCTCTCTCTCTCTCGCTCTCTCTCTCTCTATCTATCTATCTCCATGGACATTTGAAGACCTACAGCTGTTCTTTTCTTCCTTCTCCAAGTTCCACATAGCTTTACAGTTTTGAAATATACAAAAGGATAACCTTGTTATATATACACGAGGATAACCTTGTTATATATACACGAGGATAACCTTGTTATATATACACGAGGTTAACCTTTTTGGATGTTTCAGTAAAGTTTGGAAATTCGTGCTAAAATACCACCATCTATTACGCATCTACAACAAAGTGAAGAACTAACAAAGTCACTAATATCCTCTAATACGAAGCGGAGACCACATCCCTTTTTAAGGATACACCACTAATCTTTTACAGATGAAACAAAACATCAAAGACATATTTGTCAAGAGTGAAATAAATGGCTATTGAAATAATAACTGTACTGTAACTTGCAACCACTCTAGATGTGCTACATGTGCATTTATTAACACAGCCACTAAAATAACTGGCACAAAAGGATCAGGGCTATTGTATGACATGCACGAAATGTAATCAGCTTTACACTGGAGAAACCAAAAGAAGACTTGCTGATCCGTTTACTCAACACCTTAAGACAATCGGAATTAAGGATTGTCATTTCTGGTGGAAACGCATTTTATTGATAATGGACATTGCATTCATGACATATCTGTTTTCATTGCCAGTTGTTGCTATGGCAGCAATGGAATTAAGATCCACCCTCTTGGAACCCCATGGAATGAATGTTTTGATTTAAATATCTACTTTTTCTA
>JAOXYF010000007.1:15592827-15616796 GCA_028565775.1 Sternarchorhynchus goeldii
GTCCTTGAAATCCAAAGGCTAAAACAGGAAGCTTGTAGTTCCTGCCCTCTGAGCTGCTGCAGCCACTGAGAACTCTGGATTCTCATGCAGTATATACAGTCTACCATACAAGACAAAGACACAGCACAGTGCTTTCACTGAACACACACAAACAGACACACACACAGGCTCTCAGAGAACAGACCTCGGCTTTGGACCGAGCCTGATTATCGTTTTCTGAACAGGACAGGCCACCGATCTCAACGAGTAAAGCTAAATATTTATGTCTACAATAAAGAAAACACACGAGCAGAATTCCTCTCGAAGGCAGGCGCACGCATTCTGCTGAGCAGATCCGTTGATCCGTGAAGAACAGACATTAATGTTCAACAGGTAACACAGGGCTTGAGAGCAGAACCCCCAGAACGCGAGCCCTTTTCGATCAACGGCGGTTCGGTCCAATTTGGCTGCTCAGTTGGATTCACTTTTCCACCCAGCTGCTCACGGTTACAGAATGAAATTGGTAGAGCCACACTCACCTGTGGTCTTCCGTGCTCCGGCGTGCGTGTGCGTGCATGCATGCGCAGGTCTGTGTGTGTGTGTGTGTGTGTGTGTGAGAGAGAGAGAGACAGCTCATACACTCTGGCCCTTGTTGGATCCTGCCTGTTTTTGTCCTTGTCACTTTTCTTTCTTTGTCTCTCACTCGTTCTCTCACTCTCACTCACACTTTGCCATTCTCTCCCGCTCTCATTTTGATCCTGTCCCGCTCTCTCTCTCCCTCTCTCTCCCTCTCTCAGAGACAGAGACGGGAAAAGGGGGTGTGGACGAACTAGAGCTGGAACACAAGGTTCTTTGTCTGCCTCCTTTCATATGGTTTCCTTCAAGTATGCATACTGAACACATTATACCATTATATATTTTCATATTTAACACAGGGGCATTTGAGAAACCTTCTCTCCGCCTACCCTCAGCCCCGCCCCCCACCACTCCATCCTACCTGCTTCTTTTCAAATACAAACCAGACCAAAAAAAAAACATGTCAAAAACAACAACAAAAAAAAAATGAATAGCGTATTGAAATATAACGGAGGAAATGTGGCTCCTTGCCACAATGGCCCTGTGGCCCCAGAGCTGTGTTTAGACTGCGCCTGATTGTGATGAGTGATGAGGACAGGCACTGCGGGCTTTGACTGTGTGAGTTTAAACTGGAGAGCAGAGAGCAGTGTTAAAAGGGGCTGTACAAACTCCACCACCACCACGCACACCGGGAAGGAGGGGTGGGGGCTCTTCACCCTCTCACAGTGACCAACCCAATGCTTTACTGAGCTCCAGACTCCCGGAGCCGCTCCTGCTTGCCCTTGTCCGTGCCTGGGCCTGGAGCGAGGGCTTGATTCTTACAGCATGCTACGCACTTACTGCGTTTGTTTTATCACCCTTAATTAATTCACCAGTCATTGCTGGCTAATTAACTAGCTAATAGCTAGCTTGGGATAAGTAGCAAAGCCAGGCGGATGGAAAGAAATCCTGGGATGGACTTTAATATCCTGAGCCTAAGATAAACCCGTCTACGCTGCAGTGCTCATGGCTGTCAGAGTGATGCATGAAGTCACAATGAGCTGCTGTCCTTTGATCTTCCTCTGCCCATCACACCCCCCCACCCAGCCCAGAGGGGCGTGGCCACCGTCTCCCCCTACCAGCCCAGAGGGGCGTGTCCACCTTCGAGTCCGCTACACAAATATTTGCGTCTGTTTGAAATTTCATACCAGGGTGATACCGGACGCCTCCACACACGCCCAGCTTATAGTCATCTGGCTGTGTGAGATCAAGGCTGTGTGTGTGCCAGCTTTGATCTCTGCCCACAGACGCTGCAGGCAGACGCTACACCCTATTGCAAGGCAGTTAATGACTGTACTGATTTTCCAGACGTAGATTAGGCCTGATATTCTACTAAATTACATGACTGGAGATTCTTCAGCTCCAAGCAGTCTTCTGAGTCTGACATTAGGCTGAACATGCAAACACTCTGCTTGTTGTCCAAAAGTCATCTAACTGCTACTGTGAAAAGTACTATGCTACTGTGAGAAGATCGAAGCGGTGAAGATCGAGGCGGTGAAGATCGAGGCGGCCAAATGCATAATATGACTTGCTAAACATTAACAAATTCCAAATGCATGGAATGTGAGCAGAGTATATCAGGAGTCACATGGTCAGATATGGTCTCATCAGGCGACATCTCTGTTGGAAATGTTCTGTTTGCTGTGAGCTGTAGATCACATTCATCCCACTCATCCCAATGCAGTGTTTTTCTCAATGCATTTTCACAGCTGGTTGGTCTGTTGTTATAATGTGTGCTAGCCTGACTTTCCAAAGGGAAGCTCTGTGTGTGTGTGTGTGTGTGTGTGATCCACGCTACAGAAGTGTATATACAGCGTCCATGTGTGGGTGAATGGAAAGCTGCAGTAAATGTTTGAACACATTCCATCTAATCTGGCCTCAGATGGAATTTTCTAAGCATTCTGTCCTGAAATGTTCCCTCTGTCTTTGACCCCATACACAGAGTTATCAAAGAGGGTTCTGACTGAGCAGTGGCGTGATTCGGATCAGGCACATCTCGTTAGCGGATCAGCTCTGCTGGACCCCCAGCATCCTCCTCTGCTACAGATTTATGAGGCTGAACTCAGTGGGAGTGAAAGTTCACCAATGAGTCAGACGCGTAACTGTTTAGGAATGAAACTAGCATGAAGAAAACAGCTCTATCTGTTAATGATTCGGTATGAAACATTAATAAAAGCTCAGAAGTTATTTAGGTGTAGTCACAGTTTTAGAGTGAAACCACTCTGAAGAAATAATTAGCTCTACCATTTAGTGGTTATGAGGACCATGGCCGTTAAACCAGACTTCAGTTTCCAGAATTCCTCTCACTGCCCAGGATACAACCACTGTCACTTTCACCTGATCCAGTTTGTCTACTGATCACATGCACCTGTTTCTAATTACCTCATTATTTTGTATATAACGAATAGGGCTGTTTGCATCTATCTTCTTTGTGATTTCATGCCTTTGCATGAGTTCTGTTGTTCTTTGTTTACCTGTTAACAAAACCTATTTGCCTTTCTGTTGTATATCTTTTGGACTTGCTCTAGTTAGGACTTGTTTATTGGTTGGATTGGTACTTGATATTCAAACCTGTGTTGATCAGTGTGCTCCTTTTGATTATGTACCTTTATAATTTTGCACTGTTACATTGAATTAGTGGTTAACAAGACTGGGGTAAATATTGCAAAGAATACATACACTCTCTAAAACCAATCTTTGTACATTCCAGTTGGGAAAATATAAGGAATGTGTCTGGCAATATGACAGTAAAATTAATTAGATTGATATGTGTTACATTTTATTGTATTGCCCACAGCACTGCTGGTAGAAGGGTGAGTTAACCTTCAGTAATGAACTAGAACACTTGAGGTTCTTATTAGGGGTCAAAGCTAAAACCAGTCTGATTTAGCAATACAAAAATGTCATGTCTGGTAATGGTAAGGAATGATATTCTGCTTGGTTAAAGGTGAACCCTAGCATGCTCCAGTGTAGAACGGGCCTGAAGTGCTATTACTACATACAGGAGGATCCTGACAGATAGGCTTGAAAGTCTTGTGAGAATTAAAGGATTTGCTCTCTCCTGGTTTAAATTGTATTTGACTGACTGCTATTTTTGAATGTGACCAGTGAATTCTCTGATATTACTTTTAGAGGTATATAATAATAAGGTAATGGGGAGTCCCACAAGGGACAGTGCTTGGCCCACTGCTCTTTTCCTTCTATATGCCGTGACATGTTAGTTTTCATTTCTATACTGCTGACAATCAGCTTTATGTATCAGCCAAACCAAATGATGTCTGCAGACTCAACAAAACAGAAGAATGTGTAAAATAAGTTGCATGCTGGATGGCAAACATCTTTCTCTTGCTTAATACGACCAAAACTGACATTCTGTTATATGGGCTTAAGGTGAAGAAAAATAGAATCTCAGATTACTCTCTGAATGTGGATGGTTTCTCAGTTATTCCATCCATAAAAATCTTAGGTACCACCTTTAATTCAGATTTCTCATTTGATCCACACACATGTAATGAAGTCAGAACTACATTTTTACACCTTAGCAATATTGCCAAACTGTAAAAGGTCCTATCCCTTAAAGATGCTGCGACGCTCATTCATGCCCTCATAACCTCCAGCCTGGAGAACTTCAATCTTCTAGCAGGCTGTTCTAGTAAATCACTAAATACGATCAAAATACATTAGCCAGGATTCGCAAGAAATTTTGATGATATTACTCCTATTCTTTCAGCTCTGCACTAGCCACCAGTTAAGTTTCGCTTTAACTATAACATACTCCTTCATTACAGCTCAATAAATGGATAGATTTCATTTTTGTGTCTACATGCATTGCTAAACTTTTATGGATATGCTACTTCTCCCCCTCTCTGATATGTCTTCTCTCTTCTCTGTACTTTATTTGTTTTATCCTCTGCCTCTATCCTTCCTCTGAGCTGTTTCTGCCCTGACGTCCTCAGATTTGGAATACACTGCCTGTCCCAGTAAAGGACATTGAAATTGACATATTTGCACAATCTTTAACCGGTAATCTATAATGTATTACATTGTTTGCAGTTTTACTGATACTCTGTCATCATTTACTAATTTCATTTTTAATGCTGTTTTCTCTGCTTTTCATGCATGATCCTCTGTCCCTCCCCTTTTTCTCTGAGCTGTTCCTGGTCCTTCTGCTTACATGATACAGGTAGAGTTTAGCTGAGGTCAGGCTTCCCTTCCCTTTGCCCCTGGATCATTCTCTACTACCATGAAGTCTCTTGCTTACTGCATTCCTGATAAAGGAAAACCTCGCCTTTCCTGAGCAAGTCCTGCACATGACCTGATGCCAGGCACACCAAATCCAGACTGGACTTCCTGTCTACCAAAGCATCTGTTTTCTCTATTATGACATATGCTGTGCTCTCACATTAGCTATAGAGCTTTAGAATACAGCCATAATCATCCCAGACATAGAACTGCCAAAACTAAAGGGAACATCATTCACTGACATTGAACCTGAACATCAAGGATGGACAAAACTCAAACAAAATTCAATCTGGGATGGTCCCCCCCCCATTTCTTATGATTCATGATTCTTTATGATCACAGAGAGAAAAGAGAGTAATGGTGGCTGTGGATGTATATGTAATAAATAATTACACACAAAAAAAATCATTGTGTCTGATCCTAAATGTGTCTTCTGGCTGTCTGAGAGTGAGAGATCCATCAGGGCAGTTGGACTGTAGCTCTACCAGATGGCTCCCAGCCTCTCGTGGTACATCATCCACCATGCCCAGATATGAACCAGGATGAGTGAGCTTGACTGGTTATTAGAGTGTGTGTGAGTAGATGTGAGTACACCTGTAAGTGAGTGTGGGAACACCTGTGAATGAGTATGAGAACGCCTGTGAGTGAGTGTGAGATCATCTGTGGGTATGAGCAAAGGTGTGTGTGTGTGTGTGTGTGTGCACTATTATATGGAGGGGTGACTATATAGAGTAGCAGGGTGAAGGCCTCTTTCAGGTGTGTATTACTCTCCTCTTTATACACACCGTGGGTCTGCTGTAATGCTCCCACACGCTTTAATGGTCTTCTCTTACCCCTGGAGCTCGTCTGGAAGCAAACTGTTTTCATCACATACTCTACAACTCATTTGTCAAGAGGTAAATACGTATAAAGCCTGGTGACTTTCCAGATCTCAGGCACTGGTGAGTCGCCCAGATTACAAACAACACCTGAAGGTAAAACTGGCTAGTTGTGGTTTTGCCTGCGAGACAGTCGGAGTCTAAAAGATATGAATCAGCTTTAGGAGGTGAGATTAATCTTAGAAAAGCAGTCAGCTTTCTGTGGTTTCTGGTCCACTCATGTTCTGATAGGGGCTCATAACTCATCAAGTCACAAAGACCTGCCAAAGATAACCAACAGCGGATGTACCTGTGACACAGGCAGAAAAATGAACTCCGGGATACTCTTATGATGGGAGTTACCTTCTAAAATAGGGATAAGGTGTTCCAGACGCTCTCTTCTGTGTCAGCAGATCTATCTAATCTGGAAGCACCTTTGATTTCTTTATACATAAACATGGTTCAAGAAGTGGTGGAATGAATGATCCCAAAAAAGATTTATTTCCTCTCTCCATGCTGGAAATTAGTGAGTATTGAAGCAGCTGCTGGAAAATCTAACAGGTTGATCCACCCCCAGTTGATGAGTAAACCTCAGGCTTCATATCTCTGTAGCCTTGCCAGGTGTCATCTCATCCACCCACCCATGGAGACATTCCTTCAACATGGGGTGCACATCTTTGAAACTTCATGCTCTAAAAAGGATGGGTGCAATATATCAACAAGACTTGCCCTTGCTTTGTGTCACCACTGTGTTTTGCTCATGAGAAGGTTGGTGATCCCTGTTTATGAGGTGGTGAGTGAAGATCCCTGTTCACACGGTGGAGGGTGAAGATCTATGTTCACAAAGTTGTAGGTGAAGATCCCTATTGCAGAATCCAGCAGCAGCATCTTGGGTCCATCTCATGTATATTCATGTACAATACACTGAATCCTCCTCCTCACCATTATCATCATCATATAGAAGGTAAAAATTGCTCTCCAGACTTCATTACAGCAAATAACAATCAACAGAGTGACAGCCTACAACACTCTAGTGTGGGCTTTTAAACTCCCAGAAGGGAGTCGATACCACTGAGGGTCTAGGAGAAGGAATTCTATAGCTGGGCAGTAATACCGAACAATGGAGAACACACAAAGGCCAGCCTTGTAGGAGCCCCTCAGAGTCCATTCTCCACAGGCCGCTAAGGCGTGGACGCACGAATGCCTGGACGTAGGAACTCCGCCAGGTAATATGGAGCGATGCCATGCAAAGCTTTAAAAATGATGAGAAGAGTCTTATGTTTTACAACACCTTTAGCTGATTTATGTAGCAGACTGAAGGGATTTCAGACCACTCTGCTCGTCAAGACCACAAGCCCTGAAACCAAGACAAAGCCCAAACCAAACTAAGCCTGGCTTCAGAGCACCAAGACAAATCCAACAAGGAGACTTTTAAATAAAAACATATTATTTTTTTAGTATTAAGGCCGTCTTCCCCAACAGCATTAGCTAAGGCTAGAGACCTGTTCCAAGCTTGCCCGTATGGTCTTGAAGTTGTTTTAACTTCAGCTCTACAACTGCAGCCTTGATTCAAACACCAGCAGTGCCATGTACCTCATGAGGGAGCAACAAAGTAGGTATATTGAGCTTTAATCCATGTGGTGTGATAAGGTAATAATTTACTACAAAGAGAAAAGTGTGTAGTCAGACAATGTCCTTTAGATACAGTTGTAATCTGTCCAGTGACTGCAGAGTGATGACTACCCAGTGGTGCAAGCCAAGAATTCTAGCACCCACTCCACATGTGCATATGCATTTTTGATGACATATAGTTATTCATGTTGCCTGAAGGGAGACTGTCATATCAGTCGGTCTGAATTAGGCCCTGAGACTGTGCTGTTATCCAGATGGGAACCAGCTTGGAACTGCTACAGAGACAGGACTCCTTCTCTCTTTGTTTTCATGTGCCCTCCTCAGAATGTAATCAAAAATCATTCCATCGCACAAATAAAGCGAGTAGCAGTAAAACAAGCTGAATGTTCTCACTGACATCTGAAGGCAAAGCCTTCATCTCCACTACCAGCTGCTGCCTTTATTTTCCAACTAAATTTATATAGCTCTGTCTGAGCTGCAAATCACATTAGGTCTATGGGTTTGAAATAACTGTCTCCACCCCCCCACACACATATTCGGTCTCTATCATTTTTTTCCCTCACTTTTTTCTCTCTTCCTCTCTCCCTCCCTCTCTCTCTCTCTCTTTCTTTATGTGTAATGCAGCATTCCTGGAACTCAGTGGTCCCTGATGTGATTGTGCAGTTCTGTCAGCTTCGTTATAAGAGTTCAGTGAGCATGTACACTTGTGTCCTGTTCATCGGCCTCTCTCTCTCTCTCTCTCTCTCTCTCTCTCTCTCTCTCTCTCTCTCTCTCTCTCTCTCTCTCCCTCCCTCTCACCCTTCTTAATTCTCTCATGTTTCCTTTTTCTCTCTCTCCATCTGTGCCTTCCTTGCACCTCCCTCTCTCTCCTTTTCTCTCTTCCTTCTCCTCTTCTCTCTCTCTCTCTCTCTCTCTGCGTCCCTCTCTGTCCATCTCAGTGTGCCTGGCATCAATTACAGGCAGTGACTTTTACCATATGTACCCAGGCTTCTCAGATTCTTAAGCTTTACCAAACCCATCCTAGTTAGACTATTTTTAGTCTGTAGTCTTTGACAGAAACCCCCCCCCCCATCTCTGTTTAATCCTTCCAACAGGCTGCCTGTCTTTCAACAGTGGTTTCAGTTATGACTCTGCATTTATTCACACAATAGTTTTCATGTGTGTATGGCAGAGACTTTGTGTGTGACCACAGTGTACTTTAATGGCAGCAGAACATGTTTAAATGTGACTCCTGCTTCTGCGTCTGTGTTTACCTAGTGAGGACTTTTACCAAGTTTTAGGGGGGTGTTGCTGCTTCAGTATTTCATGCTGCTCACAGATGTGAGTGGAAACCTCCTCCTGATGCTGATTTGAGATCAGTTCTTTGGATTCTTTCATAGGTATAGTTACGTAGGGGGTTGGGGTTATCTAGTTCTGAATCTAGTTCTGAATCTAGTTCCCTTGTGGTTTAAAACACTTTCAGGGTGTGTATTTGATTTATAGGGTGGTCATTATGGCCACAAGCCCTTGTGCTGAAAACTGTGTCACAATCACAGTCAGGGCAAAAATCATTAGCAGAGGCCCATGAATACAATGGTGGATCTGTGGCTGTATGGTTAGGGCTTTTTCCTGCTTGCTGACCTCATGGCAGGGCTCCAGTGGCTCCAGAGCACAAGCATGAGCACAAACCACGTGCACTAGCACAAACCACGTGCACTAGCACAACCATGTACTCTAGCACAGCCACAAGCACTAGCACAAACACAGGCTTCAGCATAAACCACGTGCACTAGCACAACCATGGGCACTAGCACCACCATTTAGTCTACCCTAACTAGATATACTTGCACAGGTGTACAGTCACGTTCTCTATCATAACCATGTGCTGTACCACAACCGCATTTACTAGCCAAACCACAAGCATTAGCACAACCATGTGCTGTACCACAACCACGTGCTGTACAAGAACCATGTGCACTAGCACAACCACAGGCATAATACAACTACAGGTACTAGTACAACCATGAACCATGGCCACTAACAAAGCACACAACAGCAGAAACACAGTCACTAGCACTACAGCAGGTAGTAGAACATCCACGTGCACGAGCGCATCCACGTGTGCTAGCACATCACGGGTGTGAGTGTGGTCACAGTCTCACACAAGTCCGTCCCCAGCATTCTTGGCTCACATCTGCAGGGCAGATGTTCTGGGCTCACACCTCCCATCTTGCCCCAACACTGACCCATTCCGACCCCACACCCCTCCCCATCTGCCCTGCCCTCATTCCCAGGTGGAGGAAACCAGATCTGCTTCAGGCACACACTAAAACGTACAGACTTGAAAGCACAATAGCCACTCACTGATGTCTGCCCTGGGGGCTGTAGATCAGAGTTGGGTATTAATATGCAGCCCTGACTTTCCCACAAACCCCTCCACTACATTACAAAACAGGAGAATCCCCAATGCACCCAAACCAGATGCATGCAGCGAACTACAACCTGGCCTCGTCCTGAACTACTCTAACATACCAGATCAAGATATGGGTGCCTTATGAATCTGCAGGAGCCTTGGTGCAGGCGTTTCGGGGAGTGTTGTGGTCTCTCCTGCTGGGCCTGCATCCCCTCACTGGGCTGTCGGTTACGCCTTCGACACTCCTGGGCTGTGGAATCGTTCTCAGTCCTGTGCTGCCACCACCCGAGCAGCACCCATGGTTCCTGTAGGATCTCTGAAGCTTCCAGCTGCAAACAATGGCCGCTTTTGCTCAGTAAACAGTGAGGAGTCAAAACTGTTTACGTTAGTACATTCTCCTTTTTTCTTGTTTTTTGCTCTGACCTGCCACCCCCCAAGTCTGGGTTGTCGTGGGTTACTCCCTGGGTTCTTCTACCCCACCTCCACCTCTACCCCATCTGGATAGTTGTGCTTTGATGTATTCCCACGACTCCTGCTCCATCCATTTTGATGGACATTCAGAAAAGGTGCAAGGTCAGGGCCTTGGAGCAGTTCTGAAGTCCCAATGTGCCGTTAGTTTAACACATTGCACTTTCAGTCCAAACAAGTGAAAGTGTGAACATGGCTTTGAGCGTGGCTAACAAATAAAAAAGAAAGAAAGACAGACAGACACACAAACAGACAGACAGGCAGACACATTATTCAAGCAAATCAACTGAAACCTGAAGATTATTTTGAAGTGTAGCCTTGCAAGTTACATAAAATAAACATAAACATAATCAACAACAACAATAATAACAATAATAACAATGCATAAATGAATAAAGCATTATTAATAATAAATATAACAATTAAAAACAATTGTTAAAAAAATACAAGCAAACACATAAATAAACAAAGGAACCAAACAAAAGCTGGCAGGTCCAAAGATAAGATGATAGTGGGTATCACAGTAGATCACAGTTGCTTGGCTAGAAGGGTCTGTATCTGCTTGGATACATGGGCATCCGCAGCTGTGTTAAAGGGTCCAGGTGCAGGAATCCAGGCCCTTTAACCAGAGGAAGTGGAGTTTACCACAGGGCGAGACTCGGCAAGAGTGTCTGTCGTTACTCTGGGGTTTGGAGCGCATGCCAGCCATGGCCAGGGAAGGAATTTCCTTTGTTTCCAAAGGGGAAAGGGAGGTGTGTGGGAGTCAGGCTGGTCAGGACATTTTAACATTAACTATCGTGTAACAACCATTAGCACACCACACCCTTGTCTCACCCTCCTGCTTGTATAACGTGGATGATAAATTTGAGTTTGTTGTTATGGTTTGTCACTGCAACACGTTTTTTGCTTTGGAGGTCATTGTTTTATTGTTGCAAGTCTGTAAAAATTCAAATGATTGATTTCAAAGTGCAGTTATTCATCGTTTTGATATGGCCTTTCCCACAAGGCAGCAGCATTCTGCTTAAACATGGTACTGGAGAATGAGTGCGATGTTTTCTGTGCAGACGAAAAAGGAGGCATTGCTTATAAACCCGTCTGACTGAGAACTGTAAAACAACACACCACAGCAGATTTGATGGAAGCCTGATGCCAAACACACTGAAGTGGAGCTGAAGTCTGGCATTAGAATGAAGCAGGAACTGCTTTCGCCTCCAGGCTCCTTCAGAAGATAAAGGCCAAACCTCAGAACAGTTAAACATCCACAAACTCAGAGACTAATGGTCCAAAGTCAAATTCCAGTCCTGCAAACATGCTCAGAGGATTTCAAGACGGTTTTTTTTTTTTTTTTGAAGAAAAAAAAAACACAGTCTCTGATTCCTTGTTAAACTTCAGTTATTGTTTGTTAGGACTTAACCCCTTAGGAATAACCCCTTGAAGTTAGGAATAACCCCTTGATCAGTCATTGTCCCCACTCTCAGTGCAATCTGTTTGAAGCTGCACGTGTGTGTGTGTGTGTGTGTGTGTGTGTGTGTGTGTGTGTGTGTGTGTGTGTGTGTGTGTGTGTGTGTGTGTGTGTGTTGCTGGCCGGTCCTCTCAGACGTGTCCTCACCCTGGATGCCTCAAGCAGCCTCTGGTGACTATGCCTGTGTCATCATTTCCCATAACTCTGTGCTGCTAATCTTCCCATCAGGCCCTGCCTTTGTGTTTCCAGTTGACATGCCAGCCAAGCAAACTAGTCAGTCACTGCAATACAAAACACAGAACAGGCAGAGCAAATCCAATGCAGAGCTGAAATCATTAATTAACATGCAGAATCTCTTGTGAGTGGAGCTTTTATGGGTTTTTTCAGTTATTCAGTGTCCTTTTTTGGACACAAATAAAATCTACAGAATAGCATCAATATCTGCTAAATTTGCATCTGCACAGCTTCACATAGAGTAATAAGATTTACAAGATTAAATTAAGGGTGTTACCATTTACAAGATTAAACTAAGAGCCTTTGTTTACTGTTTATTGTTTATATAAGCATACAAAAAAGATTTGTGGAAAAACCCTATAAAAAGGTGCCACAAAGAATATCAAATCATATCTTATTATTTTTTATTTGTTATTAAAATGATTATACCTCCCAGCACACACAGTACCTTATATTAAAAACATATTTATATTGTATAAAATATGTAAAAATTTGTATTATCGAATACAAAGACGTGTGTGAAAGTCAAGAATATATATTTTTAAAAAATGATCATAACCAGCACACAACATGATGATCGTTTATATATATGATATGAAGTGTGGTATATACTGCTATAGTGTGGCATGCAGCTCTGTCAGTGTGTAGGACATCAGGGTTTAGTGGTTTCTGAGCAGTACAAACAACTATAACAAAAGTGTGGCTGATGGATCCAAGGTCCATGTGCAGTCTAGTTACTACATACTTTCCCTAAGGTTTCTTTTCTTTTTTCTCTCTCTGTTCTTTTCATCATGTGGTCTGTGCCTGTCTGGTTTGATGTGGGATATAGAAGCGTTTGCCTCCCAGTAACAGGAAGGTCTCGAGGTTTGGAGAAGATGAAATATAAAGCAGACCATAATGCTATTATTACTCGCCTATGCTTCATCCACGTCACATCATCGCTGATGGCTGAGGGTGTTGTCTCTGGTAACACTCCTGGTGCCATGGCAACTGCCTCTTCTCCTTCAGTGCCGTCAGCAGGACAGGAGACCCTGGAGAGAAGCAAGCAGCACTCTCCACTCCACAATCCAAACTCACTCAAGTTCCCTCCTGCGTTCAAATGAAGTTTGGTCATCAACTAAACGGCCCTGTCGGAAAATGTCGGGAATGCTCTGGTTAAATGCAGACCCACTTTGAACAAAGGCTTGGCTCCATCAGCCTACAGGGTTCTGTTCTCTGTTTAGAACAGAGAAATGGAGTTTTGATCCAGTTGGGCCAAAAGCCCAGTTCAGCGCCTTCATAAACTGTGCAAGTTCTTAACAAACTGCCTACTCGATTGCCTACTACCACATCAACCGCAGAAACACTTGAGTTTGCACAACTTGCATGTCCATAGTCCATGTTAACCTTTTGACCACCAGGGTCCTAAAAACTCCCCACGCCAGGTTACATTTATCGAAATTTCATGTTTTTTTATTTCCCTTATATTTAAAGGCCTAATTAATAGTAATAGTTGTTTATTTGATAAACTGAACAGAATGCACAACAAAACACATATTTATATGCTATGCTAAACTCTTTTTAGTACTTTTTAGCTGAAGTTTCAAACAAATAGTTTGTCGTCACAAATCAAATGTTCTCGATCGTGATTCGAACATGTTCATTAGCAGTTATTATTCCCAGTATTTCAGTTTACTGTGTCACAGGCCAAAGCAAGGAAATGTACACAGTCCAGGAGAACTGGGCACTTAGAACAGTATGTCTGTACATCCCTGCGTTGACCCTTCTTGGAACAAACCAGACATCTGGCCTGTGGCTTGGTCCAAGTTGCGGTAGGTTGCAGTTTATCTGGAAAGTGACACTCTGTTAGCCTGACAACTGCCTCCACTCTATCAGCATGTGCTTCACCATCAGTGAAAATTAAGTCTGCAATGACATCATGTTCAGACTGAAGAAATGTTCTTGTCCGTCCACTTTTCTGGTAGAGAATGTGGGCATTCAACATCGCCATTTGCAACAGGTGAACCTTCTGTACCACTTCATACTTTTTCTTGAAGTATCTTGTCTTGCTTATCCACTGCACCCATGTTGCAGTTATATTCAATAATGCACTGTGGCTTGTAACGAACATCCACAACTGATGGGCGTCCCTGTCTACGAGGAGCCTCTTGGACATCCGCAACCGTTGGGCGTCCCTGTCTACGAGGAGCCTCTTGGACATCCGCAACCGTTGGGCGTCCCTGTCTACGAGGAGCCTCTTGGACATCCGCAACCGATGGGCGTCCCTGTCTACGAGGAGCGTCTCGGACAGCTTCTATGTTGGGTTGTCAACATGTGAACGTCTTTCTTGTCTCTAAATTACCAGCACAGTAAAGGACCACTGTGAAATGCTGCTTGTTGCCCCACTGCTGGAGGTGAATTTCTAACTTCAGGAGGGATCCTGTTTGAACAAACTGTTTGATCCTGTTTGAACGAACTGTTTGATCCTGTTTGAGTTGTTTGGTGGTGATGAAGGTAATGGAACAGTCGACAGCTAGAGTACCAGTTAACCATCCAAATGATGTAACCACTGTCAAGCAAGGGAAGGGCAAGGTACAAAACAATTTTCTCTGATAGCCTGAAATCCTTGCAGTCGTCTGGTAGTACTGCTTAAATGTTGGTAGTTGGATCCTCTTTTCCAGTGTACACCCAGAATCTGTATATATGACCAGAAGACTCAGCTAGGCAAAACATCTTGATTCCAAATCGTGCTCTCTTCAAAGGCAAGTACTGCCGAAACTGTAGCCGACCTTTCCATAGCAGGAGAGTTTCATCAACTGCAACTGATGGACCTGGTGTGTATGGCAACTGAAATGCTTCAAACAAGTGATCATTCAATGGACGCAACTTGTATAGCCGATCATGGTTTGAATCATTCTTATCTGGTTCATTGCTGTTGTCGTTCACATGAAAGAATTTGAGCAGCAGACTGAATCTATTTTGTGTCATGATGGCTGCAAAAACAGGTGTGGCATACATTGGATCTATAGACCAGTACATTTCAAGGTCTGGTTTTCAAGGATGACTAGTGTCATCGTCGGAACCAGTAAAATCACTACGAGAATCATCATCTAAAATAGCTTGCAAAACCTCACTTGTAGTAAGCTTTCGCTTCGCCATGTTCACAATTTTCGGTTTTGTATCACGTAAACAAACAACAAACACGCTAGGGTTAGGGTTAGGGTTAGAAAACCCGGTCAAAAATTAACCAACAGGCTGCCCAAGCATAGTCTATCAATAATATATACGCCAGGCCATGGTTATGTCAAACGCCAGGCAGCACATTGAGCGAAGCTGATTGTGCCGGATAATTCCGTCAGTAGGGCGCCAACATTATTATTACGCTGGATATATTCAGCATACGGCGGCTAAGCGATTACAGCTGCAGCCCCTCCTGTTAGAAGAGGCCCATGTTTAACAGGTGAGAAACATGAGGATTAAGAGCTCACATTTGTTTGGCAGGACATCCATCCAGGTGTTCCTCCACTTCATCTTCCTACCCTGAGTTGCTACGCTGGAGGACTTCCAGTGTAAATGTGCTAACCACAACATGGGCAAGGCCTGGGGAAGAGGAGAAGGGAACACTGCCATGAAACATGGGTGTGGAGTGCGTTGTGTGCAGGAGTGTGTGTCTTACCCGCTATGCTAAACTAGCAAATCCATAAAATGGATTACTGGAGTTGCGGGCAGATCACAAGTCGCCTTGACAGCAGGCGGACGCCGTGGGATGAATCCCGGGGTTGTGCAAGTCCTGATTCCTGTGAAAAAAACAGGAAGATTCCAGTGTTCCTGCATCGCACTTATTACATTTCCTCCCTCTGATTAAAAGCACAGCTGAAGTCCATTACAGTCACACATATTACTCTCCCTAATGCATGGAACACTTTATTTTTCCAGAGTCTAACTTTCAATCTCAAACCTTCGTCTTACACTGAGTAGTAGCTGCAGCAGGGGAGAGGGACTCTAACACTCACCACGTTGATGACAGTGATCCTGATTGTGGACTTTTTAAACCTTTATTCAGCAGATTTTTGTTCCAGAGGCACCTTCTGTCCCCATCCTGCTCCATGACAGCATGGACAGCAGTGCTGTTTACCTTTCTACTCCACCAGATTCTGCCTTCAGACACAGCGACTCTGATATAAAGTAATGGCTACAGGTGTGCCACAAAATAACTGCCTCCAAGCTTTCTTTAGACTTTAACTTCCTCTTTCCAAATAAATCATGGCATAAAATACAGACCCCCATGCAGATGAGAAGCCCTGTACAAGCCCAGGGGATAAACATGTGTGGATTACACGCCTGTCTTCTAAGGGTGCTCCCCTAATTACAGGGACTCAAAAGGCAGTTTTAACACAGCAGAATCCACTGTGGATGATATCATCCTTTCTCTTTCATCCCACACTCCTCATCTTCAGGAAGGCACTTTAATATCCTATCCTATCCCCGAGCTGTTTTCTCTCCATTAAAAGCTGGGAGGGTGGGATACGTTATCTCTGCTGGGTTCAATCTACAGTGCAGCACAGGACAGTGAACGCCAAGGGAAGAGCAGGGCTGGCGTCTGGCAGGGCGAGAGGAAGTGACACGATTCGTTTAGAGCGCAGCAGGAAGTGACAGGGTGGAAAGTGGCGTAGAGGCAGGGTCTCACAGAAGCAGCTCTCTCTCTCTCTCTCTCTGTATCTCTTTCTCTCTCTCTCTCTCTCTTTCTTTCAGCAAGAGCTCCAGAGAACCACGCTTCACTCCCTGGCCTCCTCAGCTGTGATATAACAACCCATATCTACAGTATATCAGCACGTCTTCCTCTGTCTGACTGGAACGTCTCCACCTAATTGCACTTGAGTCTTTTCCGTTTCCCGCTAAACCAGTGTCACCCTGAAGAGGGTTAGGGTTAGGTTTAGGGTTAGGGTTCCCCTGAGGAGTCTAGGGTTAGGGTTAGGGTTCCCCTGAGGAGTCTAGGGTTAGGGTTAGGGTTCCCCTGAGGAGTCTAGGCATTCTCTCAGGGTGTTTTTCCTACCTCAGAGAGAGAATAATCCTCCTTCCCACTTTTAGATCTTCATTCTTTCCTGTCACAGTTATGTTTACAGCAGCATTTGGCACATGCTCTTGGTCAGACCGACAGACTCAGTTGTCTCCATGTAATCCTCATGCTAGTACCTCTGAATAGAGCTCAGAACAGCCCAGATCAGACCAGCTCAGACAAGCCCAGATCAGACTTCCAGAGTGGGACATGTCATGTCACAATCTCTGCCCAGCCTGGCTCAGGCTCTGCCCAGACGGAAGCGTCTGTGCCGCCCGGCGAGGAAACGACCCAGCCCTTCTCGTCTGAAGCACACAGGCTCATTTGCTGGCCTCACACAGGCAGCACACAATGCAGCATCACCAAATCCACCAACAACAGCCTGCGGACCTGGTTGTGTCCTATGGTTAGAGCAGAGTCGGTGTGCTTTAAGCACTCCCTAATGACTCCCTGTAACTAGGCTCCAACCATATCAAACCTAGTCACAGTCTAATGAGGATAATTAGTAAAGAATCCCAACTCTGTCTCAATATTTTAATTAACATTAGCAAAGCGTGGAAATGTGTTCAAAAGCCCATTGTAATGGCATTCTCTTTGGTCTGAGGTCATTCTTTATTGTTATAATATATAGTTTGCTTTTATGCATTCCTTTCTAATTACTATAGTATTACAACATAGTTTTACAACACTGGCAAAGTGTTCGACCTGAAATTTGCAAGTGGTCACGCTCCGGACGAGCTGATCTTCAAAGTAGCAGTAGGAAATCATCATTGTACAGGCAGGTTTTAGCTGAAAAGGGGGTCAATAGGATCAATAGGTCGCTTTCCTTGTGCTATAGTCCATCCATCAGTTCATCATGTCAGCACAGGAGAAAGCAGGAAGGCTTGGATTAGCTGTGCCGGAAGGATCTGGATAAGATCATGGCACGTGGATAAGCTGGGAAACCAAAGAACCGTCACTGGCTGTCCAGACAGGGCATTCATTTTAACAATTGCTCTTTTCCGCACTTTTTGTTCGTTGCCCGTGGCCAAGCGCTCTCTCCGTGTCCAACTCAAACACAGGCGATGTCGTTCACCGAGAATCCGCCCTTCCAGCTCCTGCCACGCTGGACCGTGCTGATCCCCGGCAGGAACCTGGCCAGACGAGCTCAGCACGCTAGGCCAGGAAGGCCTGGTCTGGAGATGGAGGGCACCGCGGAGAGAACAAACCAGTGTCGGGGGTATGCCGGCCATGGGTGGAGGAGGGGGCTAGCCGTGTGGCATTCATTAGCAGAGGTCCGACGGGGGGGGGCCCAGCTCGGGGGGGGCCTGTGCAGACAGTGAGCTTCAAAGGGCCATGTGCCCTCAGTGGGGCCCTGCTGGGTGAGCCATGCGTAACCCGAACCTTCGTGTGCAGAGTCTCTGTGTTTGGGGCACTTTAATGGACGCCCTTTACATGCTCGCACCTCTTGCCAATGTCAATAATGAGGAACGACTAACACTAGCCAATCCTGGGAGCAATATAAAAAATAACTAATAATAACTGCCAAAAAATTTAATAGCAGAGAAAAAAGAAATTGGCTTCCAATGTTCTTCAGTCAAAAGCAGCCAATAAAACTAATAACTAATAACTTTAAAACAAATAAAACAATGGAAAACAAAGAAATAGCCTGTATTTTCTTCATTTCCTCCTGTCTGTATTGCCTGTTTTCTGCGCCTGCTTTAAGAGCAGGGCTGTAGTTCTCACGGGGGGGAGGGGCGGTTCATGCTGGGGTAGCTATGATTATGATTGCTCCTCTCCGTTGGGCACAAATGCCCCTCACTAATCCTGTTATAGCCAGTGCTGGCAGGTATGGCAGGGGCCTTACATAGACTCGCTCTGTTCCCCAGCCTCAGCTCTACGTCCTCAGGAGACACCACACGTGTGTGCCCCTGCAGCTGGCTGTTGATCTGCTTCAGCCCTACTTCATAAACCCTTGACACAAATATGCCCTTTCAACAATTTTCATTGTCCCTCTTACCTCATGGGAGGTTTGCCCAGGGATAAAATAGCTCTTCCCCTGGAGCCCAGAATTCAGAGAGCCAGAGCACACAGGGTGTACGTTTCTGATTAGTAAACCAGGAGGCTGTTTAAGGCCAACGGCAGTGATTACAGCTTACAGGTGAGGTGTTGGTTAAAACCTACAGGTGAGGTGTTGGTTAGACCTACAGGTGAAGTGTTGGTTAGACCTACAGGTGAGGTGTTGGTTAGACCTACAGGTGTGGTGTGAGTCTGAGTTTAGTGCATGTTGCTGTCAGAGAGAGCCTCTTCAGTGTCTCTTACAAGTTCTTTCTTCAGTTCTTACTCCAATTTCACCAGCAATTAACCGCAATTCGTTTAACACCCTTATCTACAAATGAACCAAGCTTGGAGGAACAGAAGAGAAAGGCAAATTATGCTGAGGATCTCTGAGATTTGGCAGGAGTGTCAACACTCCCTCTGGCGTGAAAGCAAACCGCGAGGCCTCAGAAGACGCTGACACAGAGAACGGAGGGTCTGGATGCCGCATCACAGCGTGGTTCATGTCACGCCACAACAAATTCTGAACGCCGTCACATGGCCAAAGATGCTGCTCGGAGCGACAGGAAATTCCCCTTTGCCGGATTTCTTTTCTCTTTCCCAAGCTGTGATACATCGTCCTGGCACCCCAGCACAAGGGCTGCTGGCACTAAAAACTTGACTCAACTCCGCAGTCCCTCTTTGATTCCATGTCATGTTATGACGTGTTACGATGTGTTATGACGTGCCGTGGTTTTTTAGGGCGAGGTTTACATCGACTTTTAGAATTGGCCAACAAATCACAACGCTGAGAAATTCCGTTTGGCAAAGTGAAATGAGCCTTTTAAAACTTCTAGTAAACACATTTGTAAATTGCAATTTGCAGTTTCTTGTGCGTGAACTGTTCACTCTACCAGAGCAGAATGGAAAACAAACAGTGTGGACATGACAGATGATTTGTTTCAGAGGTACTGAGTGCATATAAATTGACCTGTAGATATGCTGTAAGTCAGCATGCTGACTATGGGCAGGGCATGGGTGGGTCATGGGGAAGCATGGGCAGAGCATAAGTGGGTCATGGGGAACCATGAGCGGAGCATGGGTGGAGCATGGGTGGGTCATGGGGAAGCATGGGCGGAGCCTGGGTGGAGCATGGGTGGAGTATGGTCTTCCAGGAGGAGGGGTCTAACCATGCTTGGCAGGCCACTCTCTTCTGCCTCCCGCTCCTGCACGACATGTTGTTTTAACAGGGCTGAAAAGCTCAGAAAGTTCTGTGAGAGGAAATCCCCTCTCAGTGACTCAGAGCTGCCTGTGTGTGTTTGTATTCAGACACCATTTCACCAGAAAATTAACCTACATGCCCAAACTCACCCACACACACACACACACACACACACACCAGTCCACCAGTAAAAGATATGTTGGAAAGCAGCCATGTGGGCAGTTCAACCAGTGTAAGAGACAGAACAAAGTAGTCATTACTGTCTAAAAATCACTGTTCTGAACAGTAGTATTTCACTGGGGACACGGGCCAAGATGTCCCTGGCTTCCTAGAGTTGCAACGTTGGCCGTAGTGACACGACTAATTACAAGCTAACAGTGAGAGGCCTGACGTAGTTCCACTCTAAAATATGATAACTGGAAAAAATCAACAAAGACTAAGAGCAAAGTCAAGCTTTTTGTTCTTGTTTATCTTCCAAAGTTCATGGCAATATTCTAGAATACAAGGCAAGATACAAGATAAAACTAACTGAACAAGATAAAAACAAATACAAACCTATACAGACCTGCTAAATACATATCAACTTGGTAAACACATACGGACCTGCTAAGTACATACCAAATACATACTGACCCGTTAAATACATACCAACCTGCTAAATACGTACCGACACGTTAAATACATACTGACCTGATAAAAAACAATGCAATTTACTAAATACATACCAACCTGTTTAGTACATACCGACCTGCAAAATACATAACAAACTGGTAAATGTGTACTGGTCTCAGATAAACACAGGCATGGTAAATGTGTACTGGTCCCAGATAAACACAGGCCTGGTAAATGTGTACTGGTCCCAGATAAACACAGGCCTGATAAATATGTACTGGTCTGGTAAGAAAGGAAGCAGAGTGGCTGATTTATACAAGCAGACCTTCCAGTCCAGATATTTCACTGGGTAAATTTCTCTCTGTTGTATTCGCCTTTTATATTGGAGGTGCTTCTAAAACATTAGTTTCAGTAATTTGTTGACATCCAACATATTGTTAAATTTTGACTTTACTGATAATTAAACTGCTTCTACATACAGTATTTTATGATATATGGTGACTTTAATATCCACAAAAAGTGCAAAAAAAATCACTGCTTTATTTGACCATTTTGGTGTCCTGCAGCATGAGAGAGAGCCAACAAACACTAAAGAGAGCATATGAAATCTAGTCATTACCAAAGGTCTCATTATTTCCAACATTATGGTTAGGTTAGTTCCATTAGGATTAGGGTTAGGTTAGTTCCATTAGGGTTTGGTTTTGTTTGACACATTGATTTTTCCCAGATGTTCAAACCAGCTGTTTTCAGTGTACAGGTGATCAGTTTTTGAAGGTTACAGCTACACCATGTCACCATCCATAAGTGAACACTGTTGCTGTACACCTGGAACATTTCATCTGAAACTTTTAGATTGATATGGATGCTGTTACGTCGTCAAAGGTGAATTCCGGGGGGGGGGGGGGGCAAAAAAGAATAAAAGAGTGAAAAAATAGAGCAGGAAAGCAGAGAAAAAACAAACTTCAAGTCCATTATGACATCTATAAACATCTATAAACAAAGCCTTTCAACATTTCACCTTGATTTAAACAGAGCTAGTCTGTCGCTATCCAGAAACAACCTGGTTTTTATAGAATTTAATACAATTTTGGCATTTGAAACTGTCCATATAATGTCTGTATACTCTGACCTTTTCAAAAACATAGTCATCTCTGTAGCAGCTGGCCAGTATTCAGTGGTTTAGTCCTCTCAGATGTTTTCCCCAACCCCCCTTACATATTACACAACTAGAAAGACCTGGTTCAAATTTTCCGTTTATAGGTAACATCATGAAGAAAGTGGGTTGTGAGCAACTAATTTTTCATGTAAATGGAAATTTGACAAATTCCATTTAGGTCTTCAACCCTACAAGACTTTCTTATTGCAGTTATACAGATGACACACAAACATACTTGGCTCTCTCCCCTGATGCCCTCCATCTAACTCAGGAATAACTAGTGTAATGGCGGCAAGGAGGGAGTGGAAGGCGAGGGTAGAGATGGAGGAACTTCATTCTCCATAGCAAAACACGCAGCTGAAGCACAACCGTGCCGTCAGTTTAACGTAGTTCAAAAACGAAAAATAAAACAGTGCTGATAAAAGCGACGAGTAGTCTCGCGTCTCAGGTAAGCCCAGGCCGTCTCAGATTCGGCCTCAGCGAATGTGCAGCGTTGACTGTCGAGACGTGTGATCTTAAACAGAGCAAACATAAAGCGAAGGGGAAATGCGAGACCGGTGCTTCTGATAAGTGGGTGATTGTGACCGAGGAAGGGGTGTGTGAAGAAGTGGGCGTGTACCTGGCGCTGGGTGCCCGACGTACCGTGACAACCAGATGAAGCAGAATCCTTCCGTTAATTAAGAATGAAACAGAGGTATTTGACTAAAGAGGAGTGGCTAAAAATGTTTTTAAAAATCTAAACCTGCTATTAGACTCAGATCTCACCTTTACTAGCTATATCAAAACAATTATCTAAATACCCTTCTATCATCTTTATAATAAAATTTTAATAATATAATATGATCATTCATAATCAAATTATACACATTCAGAAAGCTTATTCCAAAGTCTGCTGTAAGAGTTTTAACCAGGACAAAGAGACCACTGCCTACCAGTTCGAGAATAGATTTTCGAGAATAGTGTTGCTACTAGTCTATGAATCTGAATGAAACACCGTGACAAGGCGTTGAACGTGTTCTGATATGGTCAAATAGCATAACTTCAGTAGATTCATGAGTACACATCAGCTAAAACCACATAATTCAAATCATTTTGCTTATATTAATTGTATTAGTTCCTTCAGAAAAAAAACTTGAATAAAGTCCCAAACGTTTAGATGTTTCTGTGTTTAGATGAAAAACATTTCTATTCTCTTGTGCCTATAATTGAGATCTAAAATTATGCCTGTATTTTTACTGACTATTTTAGTGTTTGATTGATAACTTTTAATCTTGTTTATTTTTCCAAGACTAAATGTTTTTAAAATTAATTTCACTATTATATTTTAATTGTTTTCTTAATGTTTTATCAATGGTCACATATATTTTTTTCATTTATAAAGCACTCTGAATTGCTTTGTGTATGAAATGTACTATATGTGTGCTATAATTTCCTATAGAAATAAATCTATAGAAAAAAGGTTGCATGTGTTATTAAAAAAAAATTCTGCTGCAGTAATTAAATTCCTCCCTGTACATATTTATTATGTACATTCTCAGTGTAAGCAGATCAGTTGTCTGACACAGAAAACCCTCAACATGTGTCAGATTTCATCCGAACAGGTGCTGAACAGACCTGTGAGAAGCCCATAGGGATTGCAACACTACTATCTCCTGCATTCAGAGACTAACATTTCACTGTGATAGATCTCCAAACACAAATCTTAATGCAGTCAGTTGCACCCTCCGTTTTGACAGAACTTTGGCTTGGCAAAATAATCCCACCAAAATGAACAAGACTGACATGAAAGATGCATTAGGATGAAGTATAAATATCTGTAATCCTCATGGAATGCTGTCTTACCAAATGCTTGGCTGGTGTTTGTAAACACTGAGGTTATTAATGGCACAGCGATGTGGAGTGTTTGGTGGGAGTTCTAGGAAGGGTAAGATAGGAGTGAACAGGAAGAGTGAGAGTGGGTACCGGAGGAAGCTAAGCTTGAACAGGAAGAGTGAGAGTGGGCACCGGAGGAAGCTAAGCTTGAACAGGAAGAGTGAGAGTGGGTACC
>JAOXYF010000007.1:15633165-15644004 GCA_028565775.1 Sternarchorhynchus goeldii
GGACTGGGTGTGGAGGACTGGGTGTGGAGGACTGGGTGTGGAGGACTGGGTGTGGAGGACTGGGTGTGGAGGACTGGGTGTGGAGGACTGGTGTGCGGGTGTGGAGCACACAGCCCTGCATTTACCCTCTGAGTGTGTGGGTTCTCCGGCTCCTGCCATCCTCCACTCGCTAAGAGTACAGAAAAGAACACACAGTTTGTTTGTTTTTATCAAAGCCATCCACAAAAACACACACAAAATAAATATGATACTGTACACATTTTGTTAAGCCACACATTACCTCTTATTAAAAGAAGGGTAAAAACATTAAAAAACAACAACAACAAATGTTTAACATTGATTAACATTAATTTCTAACAGCAAACAAGTACCATATCTGTAGCTTCAGGAAATATCATTTAGTAGCAACAGACAATGAGAGAATCTGATAAGAATCGCCTTCTGCCGTCTAAAAGGTTGCGGACATACCCACAGACTTGTCGGCCATGCCTACGTCTCGTGAAGTCCAGCGACAGAAACCGCAAGCCAGGTAATATACCTTCTTCATGGTCGTCTTGGTCGGATCGTCGGGAAGCGGGGCGGGGATGTTGGTTGCACGTGTGGATAGGGTATGCATGCAACACGGGCAGTCGAAGCAGTTGGCACACCTAGAACATCGGCATCAAACCTCGGTCAGAGATCGCTTAATTAATGTGTACAATGAGGAGGTGATCGGTAACTGCTGAGTTTTGAAGGAAGCAAAAAGGTTCATATTACGAGCCCATGGAAAATCCAAGTTTACCTGTTCTTTTTGAGTTTTGCCTCGGCTGAAGGCATGTTCTCCAGACAACTGGGGCAGTAGTGCGAATCCACCTGGATGAAACAAAACAACAGCGGGTCTGAAGCCACTGTCACTCGACAATTAGCTAGCTAGACAGGACAACCCTCGTCAACCAGCAACTTGAGAAACAAAAACTAATTCAAAACTGCGACCAATCAGACTGGATTTAAAAATATTTGTTGGCCTTAACTAAACAAGCCAAGCTAGCTATCAAGGAGAGCGATCAGCTTTTCACCGGGTGTGGTGATGCTCGCCCTCATCAATAGCCAACAACTTAGCTAGGTATCTAGCGAATGATCAAAATAGCTTATTCACATGGGAATGTGTTTATTTAGGATAGTTTATTCACATTGAAATGTGTTAGCCATGTAATACGAATTCTCGTCTGTCTAAAACATACAAAATAGTTGACGCGAATCGTTTTTTGAAAACGGACCAAATGTTACTAGCTAACTACTGTACACCTAGATAGACATACAGCTAGCTATCTTAACTAGGTGGCCATCGCAACGATGAGCTCACAATAAGAGCAAGTAAATGGACAAACGACAAGGCCAATCGGATAGCGAATGTCCTATATAATGTGTGATTGACACATAAAGCAGCCAATATAATATCGGCACAGTTCAAAGGTAGGCGGGCAAAAACCGACTTCGGCCGCTAGCTTACAAATTAGCATGAGACATACAGCCTCTTAATGCAAGAAATTTCGATCTGACATCTTAATTCGCAATACTCACTTCGTGTGACACGCATTCCAAAGAACGTAATTCACTACAATATCGGCAAAAATACAGTTGAGAAAGAGGAGCACGAATCTTTTTTTCACCGCGAACAAGATAAATCACTCTCTCTGGCTGAAGAAGGGACGCCATCTCTGAACGACGCCTTCTCCCCAACAGCGATTACGTCACATTCCGTTGTCTTTCCCGTATACAAGATTCGATACCGCCCCTACTGGCAGTATTCTAATAAAGTCTTCAACGTGTTGTTTGTACGGCTACTTGGTATGTTCGTGCCACGCAAAAAACGTAGAAATGCCGTAAACGTTCAAAATACGTTATTACGACATATTATCGACATTTGTCGTATTTCAGTTATTCAGTCGTTGACAAACTTAATCAATCCGCGTCTTACTTAATGAGTGACGTAAACCACAGTGTATAAGGCATTGGCTGTACACGTCAGCGAGTTAAACATGTCAAATGTCCCCCATAACGGAGTAATTTGTCCTCGATCACATTTAGTGTAAATAATGATTTTAAGAATAATCCAGAATTTATTGAAGAAAAACAGAAAAAAATGCGTCATCTGTTTTATTCTACGAATTATCACGGCCAGTTTCCTCTGCTTGTGTGTGTGGGACTGAGAAAAAGTGAGAGAGAGCAATTCAAACGCATCCAATGAAAGCAATCCAAATTTATTTTAATACATTCACTCAGTTATTACATGACAAGACATTAAAAGTAAAATAAATGTAATTAACAGTTCTAGAAAAATGCAATAATGTAATTGTTTTTTAAGAGCACATTGTGTGTTGATCAGTGCAGTGGAATGATTTGTTCCATAAACAGAAGCGAGTTCACACGAGCTCATACGATAACAGACACAAGGTGTTATCACGCGATACCAATATGTGAGAGCTCAGATAATGCTTTTTCTATGGCAACAAAAAACCTTTTAAGAATTATTGTTAATGCGTTATGCCTGGGGCGTTTTAATTAAATCTCACTCTCACAAGCAAACGCCCGCACGCACACGCACCCAGTGTCAGGTACTGTGTATTATTGCTAATGTGTCACTGAACAGCCGCTGAAAGAAGTAAACAAGGTACTATTTTATCATTAACAATGTATTGCTGTGGGGGTTTTTTTTGTTGTTGCTTTTAGCATATTGTGTTTTGCGTGTCATTTATTGAAAAGATAGATAATGGCAACTGAAAATTCAGTCTGGGAGATCTAGCACTCGAAATGTTTAGTTTCAACCTTAATCTTACACACCTGACTCTAATGGGCCTGTTTAGACACTACCGAAGGATTTAACTGGGTCGGATGTGTTAGATTAGAATTGAACTGAACTAAGCTCCGACTAGAGTACCCTTGGTTATTATTACTTTAGTTTGTAATTAATCTAGAAACAATATTGGCTTATATCATCAGGTCACAACATGCACTCCTAAATGTGAACTATACTGCTGAAATAACATGCATTAAGTGGATAATGCTGGAAACGTCAGTCATGTTAATTCCAAGCCTACAAAATGTGCGTCACGTTCGTTTTTTTCCTTTCAGGAAGCGTTTCGAGTACAAAACGACACATCAGCTAGATGATTTAGAGACGCAGGGTAGAACGACCGTTCTCCCAATGGAGACCCAAAAGCCGCTATGGGTCTCTCTTCTGGTCATTGTGGGTTTTCTACAGCAAATCAGTGGAGGATCTAATATGCAGGTATGGAAATGTCCAGGATGCACTGATGATGTTTAGTGAACTAATGTGGACGGTAATAGCAGTAGTGTTAACTGAGAAATATAACCGAAAGATAAATCTTATTACTGGTAAAAGTATTCAGGTGAGTACTTTTGAATTTCTAAAAAAGTTGATGGCTGATTGCGCATTATGAAGCTTTTCCTCCTCGACTTTTATCATTAACACAACTGATATATATAACATTCTATGACAACACACGCGCGTTAACGGAGCAGTGGTAAGTGCGACACTGTACGTTGCCGCAGTAACTATCAAGTGAAATAAGGACTGCATGACGAGTACAGGAGCGTTCTGTCCGTTTTCATGACAACGGAATTTATCTGTGTACAAATAACGCAAACCATTTGGAAGCTTTTTTTGATGTTCCTACATTTCTTATATTGGATATGTCTAGCTACGTATTTAAATAAGTATTTTGGCACACCCTTCACGTACGTTATGTCTTATACTGGTGACCATAATCGTGACAGAGGTGCACAGCTGTTGCACCAAATTCTGTGACCGTAATATTGCACACTATCTGACTAGCATCACAGAACAAACGCGAAGTACGAGAGTTACTTCCAGCAGATTTGTAATAGCTCTAAATATAAAGGTATTCGCATTGTATGTTGTAGACAAAATTAAACGTATTTATAGGTGTTGCTCCTTGCTTTTAATAATGTTAATCGTTTAAGAAATCTTTTATCGTGCCTGGCGTTTTGTCTTCTGCAGGCAAAATCGTCTTGTTTTCTGATGTAGTTATTACTAACGGTCGCCATATCCGTAGAAGACTCGTAATGAAACAGTTTAAATACATTTATGTACTTTAGAGATTAAAATGCACACATCTCTCACTGTTCGGCTCGCTGGCAGTAGCAGAACGCGAAGAGAGAGCTCCCGTAGGGTAAGTAAAGCGCTGGTGCCTGTGAACAGAAACACTGAAGTAACGCCTCTTCGGTCACAACTCGACGGTCGCAAAATTCGGTGCAGCACAGGTCTTTGCTCAACTGACACATTTTGATGTTGACCAAAGGTTAGCCAATGCAATGTTTGTATACTCCCATTATGTTTATCTTGGATAAGGGTCATGTGGTGGTTTGGCTTTGTGGAACTCGTTTACACGATCTGAAATTAACACAATGCTACAGTCATAGATGTGTTTACGGATCTAAGGATCCGGTTCATGTGCTGTAAACAAATGTAATTGGTTTCAAAATATGAAATCTTCATATGGTTCATTACTGGTTCTTGCACCCTCTTTCTGGAGACAATGAAGCCGCATAGCAGATGAAGTCAAGGTTGCCACTTTGTTGCGCTTAAATAATTTGCCTTTTCAAATAACTTTCACGTCAGTTGAATGAATAACGGTCTTCATGTTTCTTGCAGTTGTGTAATCGCAATGTGGATGGCACCATATTCGATTACGGAGCAAATGCGTTGAATGAAAGTCTGTACATTCCTTTGCGTCAGTACGCAGGGAAGTATGTCCTCGTCGTAAACGTTGCTACCTTCTGAGGACTCACCTTTCAGTACGTGGGTAAGAGCAACTGGTTCCATCCCTTAAAAAAAATCCCACAGGAACATCAGACCCATTTCCATGATATTTAGTTATGCAAGTATTTGCGCACTTGATGTACTCCTTTGCTTGCTGGTTATGGTCATGGAAAAACATCCGTGCTATGAAGTACAGAACCTATTCACTTCCCAAACAATGTCCAGCTAATGTGTTCATATCCCTGGCAGAACTGAATGCACTTCATGATGAACTGAAAGACCTGGGGTTTACCATTCTTGGATTTCCTTGCAACCAATTTGGGCTTCAAGAGCCAGGCAACAACCATGAAATTTTGCCCACTCTAAAGTGAGTAGCTTTCAAAATGCAACTTATGAAGGTACAAAAATCATGAAGTCCTGATTTGCATCTCAAATGCCCTACACCACCAGTCAGTTAGCAACCTTTTAATTACAAGTCAGGTCCCAAACGGTAAGCATCAAGAACTGAGGGCCATGTGTCCTCGTAGAGGCCGGTCCTCTTGCTGACTCCCTTTCTAAGCTTCGAGTTCTGTACTCATCACCTCATAATATGATGTCCCAGGCTATCTTTAAGCTAATAGCTTAGTTTAATTACATTCTGATAATGTTGCTTCAGATTCAACTTGACACTGCTGTAATGACCAGCTTGGCTTTCTGATAGGGTGCAGTTTATTCATGGGGTTTGCAGTATTGGTCTGTTTACTGTTAACACACACCTTTTGACATTTTGGCAAGATGTTTTTTTGTTTGTTTGTTTTTTTCCCCTGACTTTCACAGGTATGTGCGTCCAGGCAATGGGTTTGTTCCAAATTTCCAGCTCTTCGAGAGAGGCAACGTAAATGGAGCAAATGAGCAAAGGCTTTTCACATTCCTGAAGGTAACCAGAAACCTGAAAGGTGTACGAGTTTAAGTATTAAACTTATTAAATTTCACATGACTCACTTCATTAATAGCTTTTCACTGAAAGGCAGCCAGAGCATAGCTATAGATGTCCATTTGTGCACGAACTTGATTCTTCCATCAGTTGATGTGTAGAACCAAGATGTAGAATCATGGCTTTACCGTACCTGAAACCCAAACTGGTCGTTTAAACGGGGAGTTAACTTACGATGGCATTAATGTAATCCTTCCTCTCTCCACCTCTTTAAGAATGCCTGCCCACCTGTGGGTGACAGCTTTGGAAACCCCAGCAACAGACTGTTCTGGGAGCCCTTGAAGATCAGCGACATTAAGTGGAACTTTGAAAAGTTTCTAGTGGGTCCAGATGGGAAGCCTGTGATGAGGTGGTTTCCTAGGGTGAACGTTTCAGAAGTCCGAGCTGACATCTTAAAATTCATCAGACAACAGTATTCCAAACACTAATACTGAAGTTAAAATGGCGCTGTGGAGAAGTCCTACCCTATCAAATTGGAACCTTTCAGTTGGAGGAGAGATGTATTTGTGTACACTGTCTTTCTAGATCACTGTTCTTTTACTCCTTGTCCTAGAGGGCCACAGAACTGGGCTGTTAATTTTCTTTGCTAAACACACCTGATTTTATAAAGGGATTGAGAATGATTTTGATTGGCTGACTTAAGTGTATGGGGGAGAAAATATCAAACTGCACAGTGCTGTGGTTGTCCAGGACTGATGGGTGGTGCGTTTTTTGTGTGTGTGTGTGTGGAGAAGTGTGGATCATGGAGCAGGGCGCATCTGGAGGTTCTGGAGTGTGTGGTGTATTGATGAAGGTGAGGTTTTAAAGCAGGACCCTCTGCAAAGCCTGACTGGAGGCTGGGTAACCCAGAGCAACCTTTCAGTGCATTCAGGCTGCTCTGAGTCTATTTGGCCACACCCACTCTCCTGAAACACATGTCTAGCCCTGTTCCCGTCTGTGTAGGTGTCCCACCAATAAAGCATTCAACACAAGCTGTTGGGTCCCTTTTTTCCCCCCCCTCTTACCTTTTCTGAAAACACATTCTCTGCAGTCATCAGCACCTGGGCATCACAGTGGGCCCTTTCTCCCCCTTCAAACTGATTTAACAATTGAATGTGTTCAAACAAGGATTCCTATTTATTTCTGGTTCTGGGAGATCCACCAGCTGTACATCCTTTGGTTCTAGTCACTGCAGTAGTATAATGGCACACTCTTGGAGATGGTTCTGAAGATCCTGAATGGCTGGATTAGATGAGGGTTTGATCTGTAGGGTCAAAAACTAAAGCCCTTAAATCAACATGGCCAAGCAAAGGTCCAGCATTAAAGAAATGTTTGGGCAGGAGTGAAGGAAAGCTGGTCACATGACACTAGTGACTTTCTAAATGGTCCCTCAAATTTATTTATTTTGTCAGCTTTTGTGCAAAGCATTCCATCAAACATTTGCTAGCAGGGCTTCCCCCAGTGTATTACATTTGTTAGCAGGGCTTCCCCCAGTGTATTATAGGCACAAAGTCAATTCCATATTCTTGCCAAAAAAAAAAAAACACCCCACCATGCTGCACCTAAGCTAATTTTAAAATGTGAATTAACTTTTAATAAGTGTTACTGGTCACATTCTGATTAAGCCCGTCATAGAAACTGCATACAAGTTAAAATGTTATCACTATAGTAACAGTGTCTGTCGAGGATGTAATGATTGTGTTGGATGCTCCCATCACTGGTGTACTGGCACCCTAAAGGTGTGCTACCATTACTGTAGGTTCACTTCATCTCTAATTATGAAAACTGGGTGTTGTATGTTTATTTTTCCATGTTGGTGTGAAGTGCCAGAAATAAGCTTCAGTAACCTCAGCTGTGACACAACCCTGTTTACTATATTTAAATATAGGCCTATAAATGTACACACAAAGGCAATAGAATTATTTAAACAGAGGCAATAGAATTATTTAAACATATCTGAATGTAATTATTTGGTTTAAATTTTTTTTTTGGCCTATGCACTCTCCTGGGGGAAACCCTACGTATGAGGCATTACAAATTCCCACATCACTTCACATTTCAAAGACATCAAGGCATTGTGTACTGACATATCAACCACATAACTTGTGTGCTGGCGAATCTAAGCGTTTCTGGAGTACGTTCTGAAGGTTGGGACATTTAGAATATATTTATTCTGCTAATCAAATACAAAAGATTAACACAAGATGTGCTTTTGCCCTAATCAAAGAGGGGGTGTGTGGGGGGGTGTCACTCCAAAAAGCGCAAAGCTACCAACCAGAAAATTACAGCAACCGATAAATTATAATGGTAAAAAAAATCCCAAAGTTCCTTTCATCTTCCAGAACATTCCTATGCACTGACAAAGAACCCATTCGGCTGGATCTACTCAAGCATATGGAAAGCCCTGCCCTAACCCACTGCTATTTACACGAGATAAATGCTGCATTAAGTTCTTAGCCAAAAGAAAGAAAAAAAATATTTTTGGCATTTTGACAGTAAAAATGCTTGCAGTAGCTAAGAGCATGAGAGTGATGTGTTGGTATGTGCACATCACAAGCTGCGTCCCGCTAGGGCATTACGGACCGTGGCCTAAACTGACGCCTGACCATCCACAGCACAGAAGGGTGATCCAGCAGGGGGCCCTTCACTGGACCTGTGGTGGAATAAACACTCCTCTTCTCTGGTCTGCCCTATGCAAAAAGAACGTGGGAACATGGATGGATAAATGGTGCTTTCAAGCCGTTTGCTAATGGAATCGGGTATTTGTTTCTTCTCGAAGCAGGACGGGGCAGTCTGGGCCAACACGGCCAACACTCTCGCGCTTTCCGTCCTCCTTCAAACAGCTATAGCATACAGGGGAGACATTAACCATACACCGAGAACATCGTTACTAAGACAACGAATCACACACCATCACTGCACCAGTCAAAAACTATGGATTATTAAAATTATCTGACTGCCGTCGGGTCCATTTTCAACAGCAGGAGAACACTCCAGAACAAATAACTAGCATGAACAATAAGAAAAATAATAATAATTCTTCACTAGCATTCATTAACTGGGCCCTGAACTGGCAACCTAACGTTTAACCCAATGTAAAGTCATGTGACCAAATGATCGCTGTCTTAGCAGGCGACAACAGGAAAGATACAGTGTTCCCTTTATTTCGCCATGCAAGGCCCCCAGTGAAAAGGTAATGTAAAAGTCCCAATATGGAAAGATTGAATAAGTGTTGTATATGGCTTTTGTAAATGAGGGGTGTATGAGGGGTGGGGTATTAATATGAGAGGGTTATTAAGAGTCGCTGGTGACTGGTATGTGGCCGTGGAAAAGAAAGACCAGCCATCGCAACCATGGCGACAGAATAAATAGAGATACATTCTATTGTGGTACGTTTTCAAGACAATTTACCCACAGAGTTACCGGACAACTGCTGAATTCCAACATTCTCAATCTTCAGTTCACATATAAACTCAGCCAATAGCAAACGGGTGCAAACAAAATAGAACAAACAAAAATATCCCAGTAGCAGAAAGCAGCTGCGTGGAATAACCATGCCATTTATTTGACATTACAAGGAGGTTAATTCTTTCTGTTAGTAAATAAACAGTTTTCATTTCAGAAGAAAGTGCTTTAACAACACTTAAATTTTTTTCTGGTCCTTATTTAACTCTGCAGGTATATTGTCAGAATTTTTATCCTTTCATTCATTAAATAACCAACTTCAATTCCTGCATAGAATTACTGTATATAAAGCAGAGTTTAAACCTCAATAACATTAAAAAGGTAAAATAATAAATGTGTATATATATATTTTCCTCATTTGCCAGAACAGTGTTTCACAAATAGGCTTATAAAACTTAAGTATAAACAACTTTTTATCTCACACACACACACACACACACACACACACACACACACACACACACACACACACACACACACACACACACACACAAACGTGCACACAAAGGGAAAAAAAAAACCAAAACACAAGATCGTTCACACCATGCCAACTGAAAGCTAAGCTGCATCATGCTACTAGCCAGTGCCGGTGTAGAGGAGCCGAGGTGGTCAGTGCTTCCCAGGGTCTGCACCCGGACGCTCACGCTTCCCAAAACCAGCTGCTCCTGCTTCTGCCCACAACAGTGAAGGCCTCATCACACAAACGGCAGCATAAATACTCCCATGGTTACTTTTACTTTGACCATATTTACAAACAAACAAACAAAATCAGTCTACTGTGAACTTTTGTGTGAGAGAGTGTGTGTACACGTGTACCTGTGTTCTCTGGTGGGGCTCTTGCAGGGTCTCCCTGTCCTCTTGAACCCCGTGGCTGAGGGAATGATGGCTGCCAAGGAAAACCCTACACACACACACACACACACACACACACACACACACACACACACACACACACACACACACAGAGAGTGACTATACTTCTTATGCCACTATTGCATCTATCTACTCAAGCCCTGTGATGACCCAAAGCCAAACCTTTCACTTCACTTCATGTAAGAGACTTTATGCAAAAGTCTGTATCACTTAAGAAACATTTTAGAGTCAGTTTCCTGAGTCTTGAAACTGTCCAGCAGCGAGTCTTGCCAGGTAGCGAGTGCCTGGAGACCCTCACCGGGTTTACGGGCTGAAAGTCTCTCCCGGGTGCTGCGTTCAGAGTGGGCATCCGTGGGGGGAAGTGGATGGGCCAGCCTTCCAGGCCCTGGTGGCCCACCTGCACAAACGGGCCGCAGTAGGGCGGGCTCAGCGGGCCGCTGGCTGAGCCGGACGTGGGGTCCGATGTGCGTCTCTCCGGCTGCCCCTCCAAAACGCACACACACCCGAAAGGTAAATAAGTAAAAACCTTCGGCTGGAGGGACGTGCGTTTGCAATAATCATCCTAACCACCAGAGGTCGCACGTGTCAGATGGTTGGAGTTACCTGCTTATTGTGTTGCATCTGCAGTCTCTCCAGTTTGCATCTCTCTGCCCTCTCTCTCTGACACTCGTTCTGTGCCTGATGGAGCTGAGTCACACACACACACACACACACACACACACACACACACACACACACACACACACACACACACACACACACACAC
>JAOXYF010000007.1:15671426-15691015 GCA_028565775.1 Sternarchorhynchus goeldii
GGGGGGGAGGGGGACACTTACAACGAGAGTCTCTACCTGGATGAACTCATGCAGGGAGGCATCGTGGGTCTCCTTGAACTCTTTACGGATGTTGAAGAGGTCGACCTCAGAGCGGGACACCATGATGCGGATCAGAGCACGGTCATCGGTCCCGAGGCCCTGGGGAGGGGACAGCATGCAAAACATCGAGCACAGAGAGCCAATCAAGACCAAGGACCACAAAAATCTACATAAATTCATATAAATTATTTATTCACCATACAGACAGCTGTGATTATACAGAAGCCAACCAGTTAGATTAACTATTCAACTACTAGCAATTATAGAAAAGGAATGGAATCATAGTCCAGATGTGAAAACCTCTGGACAATGTGTTCATGTCCAGTTCTGGGGAATCCATTAAAGAGTTTTGCCAGCTTTGACACAAGTTCGAACTTATAAAGAGCATGATAATAAAATGATAATAAATGATGACAGATATAGCAGGTGGAACAGGACAAACATTAGTTACAAACCTTCCCAGATCTTCAGAATGCAGTAAAGTCAGAATTGTTCATGTCACTCAGCCGCACAGGAGATATTTGGGACAAGGGTTCTTTGCTTTGTTCAACAGCCTTGTTCTGTGGTGTTTTGTTCTCTGGTGTCTTTTTGGAAACAGACCTCACTTACTCCTACCCTCTAGGCGCTTGGAATCAGAGAATGTCTAGCTGGTACTTGGTGACTGTGGGCATACCTTCATGGCTTTGTACAGACGATCAGCAAAGTAAGAGGGCTGGTTCTTCACGCTCCGTACTAAAACAAACAAAGCACCTCCATTACTGTGAAGTACTGACCTTTCTACCAATCTGTGGCAGGAAGAACAGCACTACCTTGGTTAGACCCTCCCTGCACTTACTGGAGCTTACCTATAGCATACATGGCATTCTTAACATCTCCAGACAGCTCCTTCTTGATGATCTGCTCGATGTCCTTGTTCGTACACTTGACAAACTCCTGGAGCACTACAGGGAACATTCCAGAAGTCAGCTCTTGCATGCCAGTGCATCTCTGAGATGTTACTATATGATTTTATCTATCAAGGGATGAAAAAACTCAACAGGCTTTTCAACTCCCTGGCTTGAAATCATGTTAGCAACCACTGGCATGAGGACAACAACACCACTCTTTTTTCAAACATAGGACAGGTACTAACAAATCCAGAGAACCTAGCTCCCACAAACAATCCTGACTGGTGCTGATTTGTGTCAGGTGTTGGATGAGTCGTATATAGACCTCATAAGCCATGACAGAATGTTCTGGAAAAAGAGAACAAGCAGTGAGCAGTTGTGTGTTGTCGTTACCTCTCCTCAGGTGAGGGAAACTCCGAGCACACAGAACGCTCATCATCTTATCGATCATCTCGTCAGAGTCAGCATTGCATGCATCTGACAGAGCCTGTCAGAGAGAAAGAGGCACAGAACATCCAGCCGTCAACCGCCCTTTTTCAAGACAGTTACCTGGAGATCTAACTGGTTCAGTTTGAAGGAATTCGCCAAGGCGAGTTTAATTTGGTTATACTAAATGATAAACATTAAAGCTCTCTTAGCATTACACAAACATGATTACATGACCCAACTATACTAATTTTCATTCTTTTTGACATGATAGCATCTTTGGGTTTTCCTTTAAGAAAATCTCAAACTTGAATGCAAGGTTCTATGGTTCTTTTTTGTTTAAGCCATTTTTGTTAAAGTTTTGTTAACCTCAAGGTTAGCTCACTAACCAATGAGCCCAATTTCACAAAACACTCTAAGTCACATCTTCAGTCTTTGTCAACTACAAATACTCCATAGTTACTCTGTACTTTGAAACTTGTTGTCTGGGAAAGTGTCTCACTTACTTGGGCATCTTCCTCAACTCTGGTCATGTCAGCAGATCCTTCTTCACGCGCTCCCTAAGGTACAGTACAAATTATTTGGCTTGCACATAAAAAAAACCCAGCAAAACCTAAAAGAAGCCCATGTGAGTTAAACCACTTACCTGGGCCAGGGAAACCAGAATTCGACAAAAATGTCCTGAGGTGTCAGAATGAATGGCATCTTCCAGACTCTTCTTATAAGCTTTGGGGATGGAGGGGTTATAACCATAAATGGTTTCTAAAACACTATTATATAAAGGCAAAGCTGATTCAGTTTAACTTGGATCCCTGCCTGGTAATCAGTTTCAGAACAGTATGCCTGGGAGTAGAAGGACCGCGGTCAGTTTTTCTTAACGTTTTTCTTATTGATTTTTATCTATCACACCAGACATAAGCAGTGGAGTTACAAGGGCAATTACTCAGGAAGTCTTGAAACAACTGCCACTAGTCTCAAAATAACTGCCCCATGGCTTTCATTTCTTCCTTGAGGCACAGACATATTTCTGTTTTTCATATTTTTTTTTTTGGTTTTTTTTTTTTGTTTGAAAAAAATTGGAATTTAGCCTTGAACTAAATTACACTCTCAATAATGTAGGAGTGTACTTACTTAGTCTATGGAAAACCCATGCACACACACACACAACCACACACATATATACAAACACAGATGTATATTTAAGCATAACATTAGTCCTAATGGTACCGATATACTGCCGTTGCCCCCTGGAGGATAGAATTGGTATAACATTTTATGTCTTTCAGCAATAATTAAACAATTATACAGAATCCACTACATTAAATGTAACTTACATCTTTCAGAATTCCTCCGTAATACTACCTGAAAATTTGTGAGTGCACATGGTTGCTATCATAGAAATAAGGGCCAAATAACATGCTGCTCACTATGCAGGGTGTAAGAGGTATTATCCTACTAATGGGAGATTAAGCCATTTTGAAGTCAGCCAAGAGCCCACCTCTCTCACCTCAGGCTTTGCTAATTTCTATCTGTCCCTTAATCAGTTCATCTAGCTCACCTTTTTGATAGGCAGTACACATGGCCTGAATCTCCTCGTTGCTCCTGGTCACCAGAATCTCAATCAAAGCATGCTCATCTGTTCCTGCCCCCTGTGAAAATGCAAACCATGGTATTACACTTTCATTACTGATTTACTTTTAGGTATCTAAATCAAAACTGAATAACCAGGTGGATACACCAAAACCTCTCTAAACCTGCTGGCTTTTTGATACAGATTCCAAACCACTAGTGTTAAAATCAACTAGCAGCCATTTTTACGTTTGGGAACTACAAAAATAAACCTCTGCCAAAAAAACAAAAACAGACAAAAACGTATCAACAACCAAACAGACAAAAACTCATCACCAAACTCTGTGTCACATGAGTAGTCTCTGTTCATAGACATGTGTAGGCGTTCGTTTGCTCAGATTAGTTTTTAGCGTGGTCGGGAAGTCTGGAAAGTGTATGATCTGTAAACAACAGTGCACATCTCCCACGCTGCACTTGTGACATTGCCTCTCATGCCCCACCAATCAGAGCATCGGATCAGGATTGGCAGAGGGTCCGCCCAGCAGCCAGGATTTGCCGGAGAATGCACCAGAATTGTGTACTGGGAGATGCCAGTATTCTTAAATCTGAGCACATCTTGCCAAAGACCCTACTACTCCATGACTACAGCTGGAAATTTATATATTAACATGCGCCACTTGAAAGCAGAGCGATATCAGTCTGAGCAGTTTATTTAGGGCCTGTTGCTCTCTGTGCACTGTGCCTCTATTTTAAATGCTACTCTGATGAACTCTGGCAAATTGGTGGTTCAGGCAGTGTGGTTGATGTAATGAGGTGGATCAGGTGCACCTCCATGGCTTTCCTCATCATTTTGGCATCAAAGTCTGCTGGGGTCATCATCAGAGCCAGGATGAGACGGCACAGGTTCTTGGAGAGCTCCGATTTCAGATCCGCCATGAGGTCCTGGGGGCCGGAAAAGATGTCCATTGGCCATGAGGTCATGTGGTATGGGAAGAGGAGAAGTGTGCAGTGAAGAGGAGTGTGCAGTGAGGAAGAGTGTGCAGTGACGAGGAGTGTGAAGTGATGATTGTGCAGTGAAGAGGAGTGTGCAGTGAGGAAGAGTGTGCAGTGACGATTGTGCAGTGAAGAGGAGTGTGCAGGGAGGAATGTGTAGTGAGGAGAATGTCTCACCCTGCCCAGCAGTGATTTGAAAGCCTGTCTGATCTCCTGCCTCTGAGTGTTGCTCCTCCTGGTGATGATGTTAATGATTGTGTCTTCATCAGTCCCTGAACAAACACAGCGAGTGGACGCAGGTGGTTACAGTGGGCTGGTTTGAAGCAGCTGTTCTTGGAGCTGCCAGTGAAATGCCTGTCCAGCTGATCTTACCAAAGCCCTTCATGGCTTTTCTCAGGTCCTGAGCATCACTGGCAGGATCAAAGTCTGAGTACGGAAGAACTGTTCCTCTCAGCTGGAGACGCAGAGTGAAACCAGAACTGGTCCTTATCCAGAGCATCATAATACTTAAATGTTAATGCACAATTGTTAATATACATAGTCGCATGTTCATACACACCACACACACTCACACATACACACCACACACACTCACACATACATACACACACTCACACATACACACCACACACACACCACACACACTCACACATACATACACACACACTCACACATACACACCACACACACTCACAACATACATACACACACATACACACACTCACACATACACACCACACACACGTATCACACATACAAGCTCTTGAAGCAGAAGGAAGCACACACACACATAAATACACACACGCATAAATACACACATGCAAATACACACACACTCACAATAACATAAACCCTGCACACGCTGTGGAGGCAGATGCCTAATATTATGATCAGTTACCAGGCAACATCCAAGCAGTGGAAGACATATAATAACAGTGCTATGAAAGTTCCTCTTTCTCTGAAAGTGTGCACCCCCCACACACATGCACACGTTCAACAACACACACACAGATCCATGCATGCACATAAACACATAAGCTCACACACAAACACACACACAGATCCATGTTTGTTTCTGAGTCACATCCAGTATATAAACAGTACTTTTCTTGTGCCCTATACAATTAAACAGAATCATTGTGAGTGGACAAACTAATTACACACCAGATCTATATCATGCCATAATTGTTTTCATCCTGTTTCAAATTAATTTTATGTGTAGATCCAGGAGAGGTTTGATCAAACAGGAACCAAGTATTACTGCAAAATAGAGTACTGAGGACCTCTAGTGGTGACAGTGAGGCATAAACATGGAGTCAAAGAACTGGCAGCTGGCCAGGATGGTAATTTGTAAAATGAATGGCAATCTGATGCTATATGCACACAAACAAAAGCCCTTTTTCGCCTCCAGAGAGCACGTCTTATCCAGAGCCACTTGGCCACAGCAATCAACAACAGGTCACAGGAGCAATGTGCATGTGTGTGTGTGTGTGTGTGTGTGTGTGAGTGTGTGTGTGTGTGTGTGTGTGTGTGTGTGCAAGTAACATGCCACAGATCCACCCAAAGGACCAAACCTGGACTTTAGTCATGGCGCTGATCTCCCACATCTTGTATGCGATCTGTGCAGCTTCAGGGAAAAACTCTCCTGCAATACTGACATTAGAACAGAGTGGATGAACACCAGACACTATTTTGACAGGATTCTGCCCAGTCTATGATCTTCTGTGATTATACTCAGATGAACACATATCAATAGCATATAATTCATCATTTTATATGAGCTCTGTGTACTGTATACTAGATACCTACTCATCATCTCCACCACAGAGCTTCAACAGAGTGCGTTTATATTCCCCGGATGTGTCATCCTGTTGAAGTCACAGCAACATCATACAGGGTGATGTAGGTTTTGATACAAATGCTGATTGCATTTACAGCTCAGCTGTCGGCATCATAAAGTAAACATGCTCGGTTTTCCAGGGTGAGACCTGGAGTGATTTCACCTGAAAATCATGTGACATTCCCAGTGTGGATGAAGAGGGCAAAACATTACCTGAATCATACCATACAGAGATTTTTCGTAGCGCAGTCTGAAGCATTCTCTAATGTCCAACATGTCGATCTCGGAGCGGGAAATCATGACTCTGATCAGAGTGTTATCATCTGTCCCCAAACCCTAAAGAGAAAGAGGGGGAGAGACAGAGAATACAGGTTCATTTAAACAGTTTACAGGTCACTGTTAAGGTTCATTACAGTAGAGAGCAACATACAGGAGGTATTAGTAACACTTAAATATTTACGTACAGAAAACCGAGGGGATTGCACTGCAATCCACAGGGCACTCTGTAGTCATATTACAACACACACACACACACACACAAGCGCACACACTCTACCTTCATAGACTTATAGAGGCGTTTGGCAAAGAACATGGGCCGACTCCAGATACACTGCACTGAGAGAGGAGAGCAGAGAGGCATGGCTCACGATAGTACAGCTCCACACCTGACTTTCACAATGAGCTTTACTGTGTGTGTTTACGTGTGAATGTTTGTCTGTGTGTGTATTTTCTGTGTGTGAATGTATGTCTGTGTGTGTATTTACGTGTCCAACTCTGCAGAGGCCCAGTGGCTTCATCAGTTAGACGTGTGTGTTTGTGCATGTGTAAATGTGTGTGTGCTTGCATGTCTGTGTGTATGTGCATGTATGTGTGTGTATGTGCATGTATGTGTGTGTGTGTGTGTTTGTGTGTGTGTGTGTGTACGAGTCAGGGTACTGGCTCATAGCACATATACCAACATACCAACAGCCAGCATTAGTCTCTCGAAATCCCCAGACAGCTCACTCTTAATACTGTCCTCAATGGACTTCTCTGCAATCTTCTGATATTCATCAAACACTGCCCAGGACAAAATCCCAACTAATGTTAGAGTTCACTGCTATTTTTGAGCATAATAGATAAATGCATTATTATCTATTATTATTAGGTGTGTGTGTGTGTGTTTGTGTGTGTGTGTGTTTGTGTGTGAGAAAGAGAGTGTGTCCCTGTGTGTGTATATGTGTGAATGGTAACTCTGTACCCAGCTGTAGGTGGGTCACACTCCGGTTTCCAAACAGCATGATGAAGATGGCCTCATCTGTGCCCCACTGCTCCTCTCCTGCAGCATACAGCATCTGTGTACACACACACACACACACACACACACACACACATATGCAGACAGAAAGACTATACATGTTACATCTGAGAGGTCTGGATTTCTCTAGACAGCATTGCCAGTGTCTGTTCATGTCCAGAAGATACACACACAAACGTGTAAAGAACAGAAGATGCTGCTGCTTGTGACATTAGTTCAAATCTAACCTATGTTTTTCTATTTCATGTTTTTTGCTACCCTTCAGCTGTCCTCTCAGTGGGGTGTCCACACGTAAACAAGGACTTTAGTGAACGAAATAATTAATTAAGCATGCTATTAATTAACAAATAATAATAAATTAATTCATTCTGAAATTTACTAAAGAATAATGCCAAAGATGGCGGCCAATGATTTCATTCTTCTCCACTGCTTACCTGTGCATCTTCTTCTATCAGATCTGTGTGTACAACACCATCTTCCTCTCTGGTCCCCTGAGGAGCAAAGACATGATCAGTATCAAACATTACCCCCCCCCCACACACACACAAACACACACACACTACCACCACCAATGTGTTCTGTAATACTCTAGATGTTATTATTGCTACATAACAAATTCAAGCTTTATTAAAATTAGAGCAGAAATGCCTAATAAAATACCTCAAAATAGCAATTTGTTATATACTACATTACCAACTTCAGAACCAATATAACAAGCATAAGAGTTCACCAAAGAACACAACTAACTATAGTATTGAAAATTCATGAAATCTGAAAGTAAGGAAAATCTGGTGTCTCTGAAGACTTTAAAGTTTTCATCAAACTTTTGCCGGGAATCCAGACTCTACACCTCCACACTTATATAAATTTCCAATAAAGCCATACTTGGTCCTCATAATAAAACGAATTTCCCCATGAAGCAAATGAAGAGAGTGGGAAAAGACAACAAATCAACAGGAACAAACATAAGGTTCATTCTTTCAGTTGCCATGTGGAATATCTTATGTTAGATTCCAACCTGCAGCAATACAACCAGCATCTTCTTGAAGTGCCCTGACGTGTCTCCTATGATGTCCTCCTCAATGTCCCTACCATATGCTGGAATACAAGAACATAAGTATCACGAAGTGATGTTTCAAACCACATTTCTGTCTCTTCTCGTCTGATTGGCCCTGTTAGCCAGGACTTACCATCTTTGTATGCTGCCACCAGGTTGTGGATTTGTTCATTGGTTCTGGAGGCGAGTATTTCAATCAGACATTTCTCATCGGTCCCTGCTCCCTTTAAAAAAACAACAGCAAGTAATCAGTCAATGTAAAACTTCAGTGGGATTCCTCTGTAATGGAGAGAACATGAAAAGAAGGGAGTGGAGCAACATAGTTCGTATAGTATGGAGCAAAAATAACAGTGTAGCATCTCCTTGGGATTTACAGTGATTTCAGTCTTAAATAGTGGTACAATTCTAGTGTCATTCTACAGCTCTTAGCATTCTACAATAGTGTCAGAGGCATTCTATAGCAGTAATCTAGTATTCTACAATAGTTTTAGCGGCTTTCTATAACAGTAATATAGTATTCTACAGTAGTGTCAATGGTATTCTATAACAGTAATCTTGTATTCTACGATAGTGTCAGAGGAAGTCTATAACAGTAATCTGGTATTCTACAATAGTGTCAATGGTATTCTATAACAGTAATCTTGTATTCTACGATTGTGTCAGAGGAATTCTATAACAGTAATCTGGTATCCTACGATAGTGTCAGGGGCATTCTATAACAGTAATCTGGTATTCTACAGTAAGTGTCAGAGGCATTCTATAACAGTAATCTGGTATTCTACAATAGTTTTAGTGGCATTCTATAACAGTAATCTAGTATTCTACAGTAATGTCAGCAGCATTCTATAACAGTAATCTGGTATTCTACAGTAGTGTCAATGGTATTCTATAACAGTAATCTGGTATTCTACGATAGTGTCAGAGGCATTCTATAACAGTAATCTGGTATTCTACAGTAGTGTTAGCAGCATTCTATAACAGTAATCTGGTATTCTACAAAAGTAGCAGTGGCCTTCTATAACAGTGGCATTCTCCCACAGTCCCATCTCAATACAGCCTACACATCTGACTAAAGCATCATGGTTTGTTATAAGGCTTGGTCATCAGCACTGCCAAAGCTGCGTTATAAACCATGCAATGCCATTGAGCGCTGCATATAACAATAAAATGTTTGCTGTTTTGACTCTGAAATGAAACAATGTCTGTGAAGAATACTCCCATTCTATTGGACCAGACATAGCTGGATATTTGCCTGCTCAGTTTTTTTTGGGCTCTTTACAATATTTGTATATCTGATTATAGGCATGGCATTTACATGTACAGTCTGATGATGATGTCTGACAAGTCAACAGGAAGTGAAAAAATCAACAGGAAGCAAAACAAATATATAAGCATAGCCAAGTCTTTGATATGTCCACTGTATGCCACTGTGAAGCTTAGTAACACTGCGAGACCTTTCAGATGACAATAAACCACAGAAACTGGTAACTGAACAAATACTTTCAGACAGTAAGAAAATGTTGCGTAGTAGATCAAGAACACTACTCGGGCATAAATATGCGTCAAACACTACAATAAAGAGAAGAATATGCCAGCATGCCTTGATAGACATCAAGGTTGATACAGCATGATAAAACACAAGATCTGATCTTCAGGTAAGCCTCAAGAACAGCACGATCAGGTAGCAGTTTAATAAAATATTCATTAAAAGGCATGTTGGAAAAGTTGTTGAACATAACCTAATGAGACCAAAAGGCTAACTTAATTAAACTGTACTGGAACAAAGGAAAGGAACGGAGAGGGGTGGTGATGTTTATTACTCACAGTAATCAGAAAACCTTTTTTTTTTGTAAGATTTGTTTTATTTAGGGTAATTGTTTTGTATCCTTTGACATTGGGGACTGTGTGTAAAGGGGCTGTGATTCTGCTGTTTCTTTCAAACTGGATGTAAATCTCTTCCACATTCAAAACTGTCCAGTTATTTATGAGCTACACTGTATGTCTCTCAGTATTTACATAAAAAAAAAGCTTTTTTCTGAATAATAACCAATTTCTGTCTTTTCTGTAGACTATAAGTTTAAGGACAGTAGTTTTCCACACTTTCCCTGAGGCATGACCAAGGAAATTGTTTCAAATGTGTTGTAAATCTGAAGATACAAAAATACGTAGGACGGCTGATGACTGTTCGTAAGGACACTATAGACAGTGTGGTCCAGCTTCACACTTACCGCCCCCTAATGCCAGCATTAATGAAACAGACACACAGAGAAGGCAGTCAGTAACAGATCAGAATCAACAATCAGAGATACAGAGAAATACCCTGTTTAATCCTAATGGGAAAATGTGTAGAAATGTATGAAAATACTACATTATTTTCATTTCTGTTAAAGAACTAGAATGATCGAAACTGAGAAGCTGTGTAATGTTGGAGCAACACTCTGTACTGCTAAAAGACGTGACCAGGAATATACTCGGAATATCTGTCGCCCCAAATGTATGAAGACCCTGAGATGTAGAGAAAGAGGAAATCTGAAATGAAATGAGGCAGTCGAGCTGCTGCCCATGTGAAGGCTCATTTCACACAAGCCAAAGCACTCGAACATGCATGTCACGCCAAAGCTTTGGCCAGAGCCGTCTAGCCCAGCGCCCGAGACCACGGCGGCAATGGCTCTCTGTTCCATGTGCGCTCACTCCTACCTTGACTGCGTCCTTGATTTCTTTGGCATCGTGGTAGGCCGGCGGTCTCATTAAACTTACAATCAGACGTTCAAACTTGCCTGTCAGCTCATATTTAAGATCGTCAATCAGATCCTAGAGAGAACAAGATTCATAAATAAATAGGACATGGACATAAGCGTTTCAGACGTCACGTGAATCTTATGCAGAAATCTTGCATAAAGATCTTGATTGTGTACAGCAAAACTAAAAGCACCCTCATATTTTTGATTAGCTGAGTGCATTTTACTGCTAAAAATGTTCCCGTACCTTCCCATAAAGAGATTTGTAAGCGGAGCGGATCTCTTGCCTCTGAGCGTTGCTTCTCGAGGTGACCAGGTCTAAAATGGCCTCCTTGTCACTGCCTAAAACATAAAAAAATAATGGTTATTATTTACACAAGAATCCAATCAAAAATGTTATTAGCCACACAGAGTCCAGCAAGTTAAATTAGTTGAGGCGATTCTGAAAAAGCTCATGGAGAAAAGGGTCTTGCACATACCAAAGCCTTTCATAGCATTGTAGAGGGCTTCAGCATCATCGCTAGCACTGAAGTTGGGAAAATCAGCCAGTGTGCCTCGGAAACCCTGAGACAGAGACAGAGGTGTTGGGAATGGGAGGGAGAACGATGTGAGGCGTAGCTACATCAGCTAAAGCTAAAACTGCAGAGTCACTGAATACTGCTGCACTGAGTCGGCAGTGCTGAACACTGCAGATGTTTTCCATTGTGGGAGGCAGGACCCAGCACAGCAGACCTCATACACATGCTTCATGTTCAGAGGCAATGGGACAATCACAGCGCAGTGCCAGACACACTGTCCTGTGTCTTTACTGTGACCAGTCTAACACAGAGAGACACCTTTCAAAACCATGCTTAACAATGACAACTATTTTCAAACAAAGTCAGCAATTTTCACACTCTTCTCTGTGCACTTATAAGGTGTCACAGCACAGCTACAGCCTGGGTTTCTCCGACAGTCTGTGGAAGGTTGCAGAGACTCAGGCTCAGGCCGTGGAGCTACAGGCAAAGAACGAGTAGACAGCTGACACCTGTCCAAGTCTGCAGCTGCCCAATAGCTTCATCATTGAGGCACGATGTATGTGTGAGTGTGTGTGTGTGTGTGTGTGTGTGTGGGTGGGTGGGTGTAGATGTGTGTGTGTGTGTGAGTGTGAGAATGTGTGTGTGCTTGCATGTATGAATGTGTGTGCATGTGGGTGTGCATGAGCGCATGAGTTTATGTGTGTGTGTGTGAGTGGGTGGGTGGGTGTAGATGTGTGTGTGTGTGTGTGTGTGTGTGTGTATGTGATTGGGTGGGTATGAGCATTACTGTGTATACATGGGGTGTATGTGTGTGCGTGCATGAGAGAGAGAGAGAGCAGATGTGGTTATGTGCAGGCATGGGTGTATTTGTTTGTGTGATGCGTGTGTGTGAGAGTGTGTATGCACCACTGAGACAGTATGGGTTTCACCTTACAGCTCTATTCTCCCTGCAGGGGTATCGTTCACCTTTCAGGGGCTTTGACTCTGTTTCCCACATGGCATAAACTCTACATTACTGTACACTTTTACTTACTGTTCTTCTTTGGGCATGATCGGCATGATCGGTTACTTGTGCCAGCTGCCATACACCACTGCAGGTGGGCAGAGAGTCTGGCGCTTCTAGCAGGACCCTGCTGAACATGCTCAGAGTTGTCCTGTCAAAGCCCATCCCTGAGCCCATCACTCGATAGGACAGCTGTGCGGTTCAGTGCTCACGGCAACAGACCCCTTAGCAACAGTGACCTCAACAAACGTCCCATGTTTCCATAGAGAAGCTAAAGCATTTACAACACTACCAGAAGGGTAAGTATTGTGTCCTGGAATTTTAAAAAGGATCTTTCTAGCAAATTTACAGACTGTAGAAATCACAAAATATGCATCATTATACAGTTTTGTTCTAAGACATTTGTGAAACCACTCTAAAAAGTTCTACATTTAAGGGTAGGGTGTGGAAGGCCAATGGACTCCAGAAGTTACACCACATCAGTCTGTTCCTCTCTGCTATCCATCCCCTCTTACAGGAAAATTTATAGACACAGAACACTGGATACAGCAAGAGATGAGCAGTGCAGTGTCATGGACCCAGACACTGGGTCTGGGATGTCACAGAAACCCAACTCTCACTCTCATGCTTTAGAACAGAAACACTGCATTACCTTTCCCATGATTCTTCTTAGTTGGAAGTCGTCAGTGGAATAATGGGCCTAAAGTGAGCCTGTAAAAGAACAAAATGGCTGATGTGTATTTTATTCAGTGTAGTTTATACACTGAAGTTCAGTTACAGTATAATTAGATGGAAGAGGATGAAGAAAAAAAGAAGAATGCAAACTACATTTCTCGTTTGGGTAAAAGCTTATCTTCTACTTCTCTGCAGCCTCTGCTTCAGCTGAAAGGAATTATTCTGAAGAAGGAAGGTAATGTATAAACAGAATCTAACACTACAAAGTATTCGCTAACAGCGAGTTCGTAAGAGACATCCAGTGGACATAATTTATACAACACGCACCTAGAATGTGGCACTACCATAAGGGAGGCCCACTCTCCAAAATCTCATAATTTTTCCTGTCCACAGAAAACATGCTACAGGCAAAGGCCTCTTTGACTACAGACCTGGCACTTTAAGGCCGCTGTTTCCCCGGGTTACTCTTACCCACCCCCTTAGACAGTCTGCTCTTTCTCCGTGTCATTCAGACTAAATCAGGGCTGTAGTATATTCAGTGAAACTGTGGAAACCAGTGCTAATTTGAACTTCTACAATACTTTATCATTCTCTCTTCCGCTACACATACAGGCAGAAGATCATACAAGTCAGAAAAGCAGTACAGTTTAGAGAATAACCCCAATCATCCTTTCCTAAATTTTCCTTCATTTTGTGGTCTGGCACAAGACATCATTGCTTGCAGTAGTCTTGTGATAAGCAAAATATATAGAGGATATTAAGGATCTTTTCACAAAGGGCATTAAGGATGAAAACTATATATACATCACAGCATTGTTTGACGTTTAGCGTGCAGTCCAAATATAGACTGTTCAAAAGGGAAGATACGATAGCGCAAACTCTAGGACAAACCACCGCCACACCCTGAGGGGGTTTTAGTAAGGTTACAATATGTACTATAAATTAATCTTGTAATTAATAATTCAGAAACACTAAAACATAGGCTCTGAATCGGTTGACAAATCCTTCTGAGGTGTATGTATGTATGTATATATTGGCTTTGCACATATGATGCAATAAACTTTCTTCTCCCTAATGATAATTTCTTTATAGACCGTTATATGCTGTTGTAGTCAACTGTCACGCCAGTTATACGAATTGAGGTTTAAACTCGTAAAAAAAAGTAGAAATTAGCATTATTTAAAGAGCATAACTCACCTTTTGTAGTTTATTAACCCAGAGGCGATAGTTCCAATTCTCGGTGCTCGGACGCGTCTCGGTTCGGGCTGGAAATGACCGGTGGAATAGCAGCTGTCCTATGCGCTTACGTTTCTGACGTAACGCATAGGGCACGACGTGCAAAAATCGGGAATTAAGTACTAGTAGGCGGGCAGTTTAGCAGATATGTAATATCCAAAGCCGACTTCTCGCCCCTCACATATATGAATGACATTTCGCGTCGAACTCTTGCCGCTCAAAATATGGACACGAAATCACATGTTTTATTCCTCTGTGCTTCTGATCTGGAGTAACGTGCTGTGCTGCGACAGAACCGCGGAGATCCGGTAAAGAAGCCCCTTTTTAAAACAAGAGGAACCTCACTGCCACAAATCCAAAAATTTATGCCTCCGATTTATCATACCATTAGATACAGTCAAATCCTTTCCCCGAAGGCCGTATTATTATGGCCACGCTTAATGCACACTTATCGAAATCTGATAAGGAAATCGGATGAGGCAAAGTTACTTTCCTTCTTTTGTGAAGAAATATAAAAACAGTTAATAATTAAAAGTCTCAAAGTGCATGTTTTGTGTTCATCTGGTCTTAAATGGCGAGGTGTGAAAACCGCCCTGTCATCACTGCTTATTCTGGGGGAAGAAAAAGACGTCAAACGGGAACAGAGCCCAGACTATTGTAACATATCTGGAAATAGGGTGAATACCAGTGATGTGAACATTATAGTTGATCATTCATTTAGTGAAAAACGCTATTATGTTGTCTCTTGGAGACGAACTAAAAGCACGTGGGTCATAAGAATGGACCCAGCAGGTTTGAATTAGAGAAACAGAAGATGTCTTTCTCACTTACATTGCCCATAAACATATCAAATTAGGAAGGAAGTAAAGAAACTAAACTTAAATTGCAGTTAGGACAAAGGTAAACATATCCCTGTATGAATCAGCGTTGAGGCGAGTGGAGACCAGTCTACATGGAGAGGTTGTGTGTGTATGTGTGTGTGACTGAGAGAAACAGTTCAGCATGTCCAGCCTGGCCAGAGATCCTGACAGTGCTATTTCTGTTCCAGTGGAGGCCGAGGAATTCAGTGCAGTGCAAACACCAGTAGAGAGAGAGAGATAGAGAGAGAGAGCATGGAGGCTGGGGTCTAGGAACATGCATAGTGTAAACACCCATGGTATCATAATCACACTTCCCTAAAATGGAGGTCTTTGGTCTATCACTGACTAGACTACTTGAGCACAAAACCTGAGCGTTTACACAAAGAAACATGATCTCATTTCCCAAAACTTTCACAAGATGAGACTACATTTATAGGTGTATTACTTGAATTTTTCAGACCCAATCATAAGCACTTCACTCAGCTCAAGCAGGCCAACATAAATAGATATCATGTAAATTATTATTATTACTTAAGAACTTTAGAAAATCTATATTTGTACAAACTGAATAATGAAATGAATACACACTTTGCTTAAACAGTAATCATTTTAATTTTTGTTCAGAAATTCAGAATAGAATTAGTTGACATTATCAAGCTTGTCATTGTACCGTATTTGGTCTGACATCTGATAGTAAATTATATTACATGATTTTATACAAAATAAACTTTTTCTGATGTTCCTGTGTCCGGTAGAGATATGCTTGCTCCTGATTTGGCCTTCAGCTGTGGTAGACAGTTTGAAGCCTTACAAGTGGTTCATTCTGAGATAATATTCTGCTCCCCAATGTTGAAATAGGATGCGATTTAGCTGTTTGTAACCCAACTGTTTGCTTGAAGAATTCTTGCCATGCCAGTGTTGCCCCATTATGGAACCACTCCCACCAGCAAGCAGCCCCTGAAGTACGAAGGCATGGAAGGAGATACGGTGTGGAAGCTTGAACCTAGGAGGAGGCCAAACCCACACACATGGAGGTCTACAGTGGACAACACAGCTTGGAAATCCCAGCAGACGGAGCAGCAGTACCAGAGGACTGAGGAGCTGCTGAAGCAGAGATCACTGATGCCAGCTCTCCCAATGGCAGAGGTTTGAGGGCTTGGAGTGGCATCTTTGGGTTTCCAAAAAGATGTCACCCAAAATGACCAACTTTTCATGAAAACAAACAGAGTTTTCCTTATTCGCTTGCACCATACCATGAAATCTTGCTTTACAAAGTAAAGTCGGTGTCCCCTGTTGATTGGACCATGTGTTGTTATTTCTCTGTATCCTCTCTTAATGTGAGAAGAATAAAGCAGAGGAAGTAGAGGTATTTTGTGAGTTTAATTGATCTTTCTTTTTAATGAAAGGTACTACAGCTTTAGCACTTAGCTTTACCGTTATCTTTAATGTTCCGCTTCAGAGCACATCTGTGTCACTACAAACTACCATCCTGTAGTTTTACCAATAACAGTACATAACAAACATTATATAATCACTGTTGGCTAGTTTATCCATTTTTTCTCTCCTTGAAAATATTTTTTATTGGTTTATGTATTGAACAGGTTGCCTCAGGTTAGTCAGGCCACCAGTTCAAATAATAATTAATTAGGACTTGCCTGGTTAAATGTCAAAAATATATTTTTAAAGCTTCATTTTTATTATCCTTCTTTGAGTTGCAGTAAGAACAATGCATCACTTCATTATGTGTTATTTCATTTTATTGAGTGAAACCTATCAATATAACAACTAAAGGAAATAAGGTCATTTTAATGGAGATCAATGAATATAGTAAGAGCTTTGTAACCTATAGAATATAAAATTTATATAAAAATGATAAAACGTAATCTATGGACACAGCCATGCACGAACGGTTAGGATGCCACAGAATACAACAAAAATAAAATTGAATAAGGAAGATGAACGAAGAACTGAAAATAGCTCTATAGCATGATTAAACATTGTCGTTCTGGATAAGAGTCCTGCCAAATACGGTAAATGTAAATCTGTTACAAAACTGTAATAAAAGCTACACATACTTTGACTCAGCACTTTCATATCTTCATTCAAGATGCAACATATGTAAACAGTTCACTGATCTGCAAGATATCTACTACACAAAGGAATAAAGCACGACAAATATTAAAACAGACAATCAGTCCTACCAGATTTTTTCAAATGCTATTTTGAAAGAGCGTTGTCTTTGCAAAATCCTAAAACGCTTAAATCAGTACCAATTGTATCCATATATGACTTATTTATTTTTTATAAAATCACGGTACTGCGAAAAGATCCAACATGAAAAATCAACATTCGAAAGGGCATAATTACTACTGAACAATTATTTTAGCGATACAAGTTATCAAAAGTCTACAAAGAACATCAGATCTTTACATGGCAAATACAAATGTAATTTCTTTAACACCTTTGTTCCGTCTCAACAAAAAGCCAATCACACAAATGAACATTTTGAATAACATAAAACTAACATTGTTAGCGTATTTAAAGAAAACGGAATACTTAAACTATCCAGGAGATCCTGTGCGCATTCATCACCTTTTCTGCAGAAGGAACAAGTACTGTAACCCCGAAAATCACGGAACAGCTCTTCGTGGCACCTAAAAAAGATAAAAATGTAAAGGCTTACAAATAGGTACCTGCTGAACAGTAAGTAAGCTAACTAGCTAACAACAATATGTAACGATAGACGACGATGGCTTTCCATTTAGGTCCTGAATACTCTTTTGTATGTAATGACACTCAATTACTTTGTATTATAGTTACTGTAGTTTACTGGTACAACAGTTTACTCTGCAATGTCTACGACTCCTAGATGTTGGTGTTCAGTTTGACACTACTTCAGGGGACAAAAAACTACTCCAATTTAAAAGTCGAAAATAAAAGTGTTTCACTTAACATTCTGTTACACAAACATGAGAAGCTGGCGCAATTCCATGGTATTAGCCTCAGTCTTCCTCCGCTTGAAAATTAAACGCTGTAAAATTAAATCGGAAAACACGCTTCAGCGCTACAGCACGTGTTCGGATTATATAACGTAGTGTCCATTTGATTATAAACGCCGTGTGGCTGAACTTCCATCTCATACGTTTTGTACCTTTATTTGTTTACCAGCGCATCCTGAGACCAGTCTACTCCTTAACTCAGAAGCTCGTCTAAAAAAAAATCAGCCGCGCTTGAGCCATACCGGAAGTGACGGTGTAATTTCCTGTACTGTAGCCCGTTAATGTGTGTAATTCACACTGTTCTGTCGCAATGTAAACATCACGTTAAGTCGTAATGTATTTATTATAAGTTACATTGAGGAATAGTCCACTTATAATTACGACTTGTATTTTAAAAGGTTCATGTTTAGGCTAGAATGTGTCTTATACAAAACTAGGCTGCAAAGGATCATAGGAGACCACCTAATTTTTGTAAATATTTCCATCACCGCATAGGTCCTAAATATTTATTTGTTAAAAAATGTGAAAAGTATACAATTGTTTTGGCAGTTTAAGGCTCAGCACGTTACTTCTTGAGCTATGATACGATGTAAAATGTGCCAGCTGTTCATGTAAAACGGGCAAATGAAAAGAAAGAATGTGTGTATATATAACCAAAATAAATGCCAAAGAACAGTAACCATTTCCTGTAGCTAGATCTCACATAGTAAGTTTGTCCTGCATTCCCTTCAAACACATATTTTGCAGGTATTACCATCACCATTTAAGAACTGACCACCCTCACAAAGTCTGTGTCAGGTGCCACAATATGAATCATTTAATAAAAGTGTAAATTAAGCCCATATAAGCACCTACACTGCTTCTCTTATCCTGTTACTGCAGGTTCTCCACTAGACTAATAGGCTCCCTCTATTGGAACACCTGTGAACTCACTCTAAGGTTACTTCGTAAATCTTTTATTTACATCAGTAATGTATGTGATAAACATGATCAGATGAATTTGGGATATAAGTTGCTGGTTACACAAACAAAATGAATACTGGCCAATGCATGTATCTTCACTTTCAAGATTGGTATCCTTCTAATTGTTACAAATTGTCACTTTTGCCTTGTCCCGTCTTCTCTGTGGTTTCCATGTTGACCATGTTGCCAAGCAACCTTTGTTTCTGGACACTGTGTCGTACCCCATAGACAAAGTACACTGTAAAAAAAATAATAATAAAAAAACGGTCATTGACTGGCAGCTATGGCTGCCAAACAAAAACTGTTAAATTAAAGTAAAATATGCTAATTTAAATTCAGTGGAAAAACAATAAATTTACAGAATATATCAATAAATGTTTTACAGAGAAATAGTTATTTTACAGATTCTTCCTGAATTATTATGATTAAACACTGTCAATAAAGTGACGGCACTAAAAGTTATGCAGA
>JAOXYF010000007.1:15721491-15731512 GCA_028565775.1 Sternarchorhynchus goeldii
AGTACATACTTCTAATTAAGTAATAATAAAGCAATAGTACATACTTCTAATTAAGTAATAATAAAGCAATAATACATACTTCTAATTAAATAATAATAAAGCAATAATACATACTTCTAATTAAGTAATAATAAAGCAATAGTACATACTTCTAATTAAGTAATAATAAAGCAATAGTACATACTTCTAATTAAGTAATAATAAAGCAATAATACATCTAATTAAGTAATAATAAAGCAATAGTACATACTTCTAATTAAATAATAATAAAGCAATAATACATACTTCTAATCAAGTAATAATAAAGCAATAGTACATACTTCTAATTAAATAATAATAAAGCAATAGTACTTCTAATTAAGTAATAACATTAGACAAACGTTTTGTGCAGTATGCTGTGGGTGTAAACTCAAGCACAAAAATTACATAACAAAACATAAATGTCACCAGCAGAGGGCAGAACTGTCCTGTTATTTATCAACATAGTGACGTCTATCTGGACTGGTGATTACAAATTAATTTTTCCTCTGTCATTTAAAGTAGCATATTTTATAATATATTTATTTTAAACATTTTTTATTTTTTTATTACACAATGATCTTAAATGAAGCCCGTCAACAGGTTCTCTCTTTAAAGAGCAGGAAGTAGCCCACAGAGTACATTAAGTCAGCTCTGTGTGTGTGTGTGTGTGTGTGTGTGTGTGTGTGTGTGTGTGCGTGCGTGCATTTGTGTGTGTTTGTTTGTGTTGGTAATAACAGGGTGCTGTTCTGCCTGCCTAGGTGGGTCTTAAAAGCAGGATTACCAGGTCACTGTAATGCACATTATAAAAACAAACAGAAAGGCAAAACAACAAAACAAACGTATAGCCGCAGTTTATTTTATGCAATATTTTAAACTTGGTGAATTAAGTTAAATAGACTACTTTAAAACAATTCTGTAGGTTTGGATTGACGACATCTCTAAAGTCTAGTTTTAAGATGGAAATTTCAATAACTCGTTTGCGTAACTGTACATAAAATACTAGTCTTATCTAGTTCGTTGGCTTATACAATTATTTATTTATTTATTTCCCGACAAAGCAAAACTGCTAAGGACGATGTCTGCGATTATCAGATTAATCTGTATAGGTAGCCTACAGAGAGAAACGCATGTTCACGTTTTAAAAAGACACAACAGACTGACGAGATTCAAACCAGGGCTGTTACGTAGCCACACAGGTAGTTAAATTCATTTGATTGCAGTAGTTTCTTTTATGGGAAATAGGCGTCGCTATGGAGTCAGAGGTTTGTTTTTTTCCGGACACCCGGGCCCGGATTAGTTCCCTGCCCCCGCGCTATGCGGGTTCAAATCTCAGCGAGGGAAAGCGACAAGCACCAGTCTGTGTTTTGCAGAGGAGCTTGTCCGTCGTCATTCATTTTTATGAATTTACACCAGGGGGAATAATTCACTTTTTTCTCAAAACTACACTAATTAAGTTGTTTCGAGTCCGCGGTTTCATTCTGGTGAATCTTCTTGGAAGAATAATGGTAAGTGTTCATCTTAAAAAGCGAAACGCACTTGCTGCGGTGTGTTGTCCATTCTGCCCCGATTTTCGCCTGTGGTTTTAAACTGGCTGGTTGTGAATTGGAGACTGTGTATGAGATCGCTTTGTAAATGAACTCACACACTGACTCGTAGCTAATCTATTTTAACTGTTAAGAAATAAAGTGCAGTTCAAACATCTTAAGTGCCAGAAATTCTATGTAACTGCGACTTCTACTGCACGGTGTCGTTCGTAGATTCATATCTCGGTGAGTTTTAAATCTCCGTAGTGAGCAATGATGAAGTTATGTTTGCTTGGGATGTTTCGTTGTGTGTCAAAACCCTGATTTGCGTGGTGAAATGTAACTTTCATATCTCACTCTCCTACTTAGCGCAGCATTCTTTAATTTGTCCATGAGGTGGATATTTCCAGCTACTGCAGATTGTTTAAACTTGGTGGCTACAGTTGTAGGATTTCTGTAGTGCTTTGGGCCATTTCTGTGTCTCTGGACAAAACCATCTAGACTATGCTAAGCATTAGATCACATGCCCTCAGGTGGGGTCAGCGAAGGATCTTTTTAGCCAGGGATTACACAGTTACAAAATGGCAGCCCCAGTGCCGAAATGTTTAAAGCGGTGAAGTAAGTGATTGTAGACAGGTTGGCCTCTTAAATTCGTAAACAGAGCTTCAAAGGCCAGCAGTAAAGAGAATAAAAGCTGTGGATGCAAGTGGTTTGGTCCCTGGCGTTAGGACCAGAGTCCAGAACAGCCTGCTGTTTCCCCTGACCAGCACACATACTAAGCCTTGTACTTAAGTGGTAATTAACTGTGTTTGCCTACAGGATGGGTGTTGTGCATTTAAAAATCTAAGGTAAACAGGTTAAAAAAACAACAACAGTGTCTGATTGCCTCTTTGGCTCACAGTGGATGCCTATTTTGAAAACAACACACCTGTAGTATTCCAAATTCTCACAATCTTAAGGAATCTGTGGGCGTATGCCTTACATTTATTGTAATAATTTTTAAAGCAATAAACTACACTTTATAGATTCATTATTGTTGCTTTAATGGACTGGCACTTTGCCTGGCAGGAGTGCAGCCCTGGTGGTCGTGTAAACCTGCTCCTTCTCTTCCTCTAGTGGACTGGTGCCTAGCGGAGTTTATTTGCACTGCTCTGTTGTTGGAGCTACTTGGGTGGTTCGCCGTGGCTACGGGCAGCAGTTCTGCTGCCCTGCTTTTAATGGCCAGGATCAAGGGACAAAGGGGGACGTCTGGACGGTTCCCCTCTACCGCACAGTCGCCGTGGAGACCAGGGATATGCCAGGACCCCTGACCTATCCAGACACTGTGTGCTGCAATCAGAGTGAGACATAAAATATTTTAAAGCAATGTAGCCTTATTTTTCAAAATATCTATCTACATGCGTAGCACATTGCTGATCACCACAAACCATAACTTTGACATAACTTCCTTGTCCTTAGAAATGACCAAAGAAAAAAAAAACTGTTGACTCGGCACGCAATTGTGTTGGATGTCTATCGGCAGTTCTTGATAAGTCATGTCAAATTCACTTTATTTATACTATTTATTTATAATACACTTTTTTACAACACAAGCTGTCACAAAGCAGCTTTACTGGGCAGAATTAGTGAAGAAACCTTGGGACGGCCAAGACTCCTTGGGCAGCCCAGCTAATAAATAGTTCATGCTTTATTACATGTTTACTCCAAGGAGCTACTTCAGTATAGAAGCTGGGTGTTTCCTCTACTCTGTGAGTCCAGAGTGGTTTCTGCATCCACTGGAGTAGATGGGGTGGCTGGGTGGATGTGGTGGTATCGCCAGTAGACATTTTCTGGCATCTGGGATATTTTCTGGCATCATCTTAGATGCTTTCTCACCAATGAGCAGGTCTATAGTCCACTGTTGGCATCCTCTCTGCAGTGACATGCAAATTAAAACAGAAAGATATCCTTAGTTCTGTGAGGATGATTAACTCATGAACGGTCCATATTCATCAGAAGTGCCAGTAGTGAACAGCTCCAGTGGTGTTTGTCTGTAGCAGCAGAGCTAAACAGGAGGGCCAGAGGGTTAACCCTAACCCTAGTCCCAAGGGCTCTCTGAGACATTGCATTCCACCCACATCACCCTCACAAATCCGAGCAAACGCATGAAATCACTGGGCAGCAGTAGGTGGGGCAGCTTACAGCGAGTTCCCTCGGGTGCTGCAGGGCCGTTTAGCGCTTCATACATCAACGAGAGGATTTTAAAGTTGACTGGGAGACAACGCAGAGCTCAAAGAGCAGGACTAATGTGCTCAAACTTTCTAGTTGTTGTAAGGACTCTGGTTGTTGCATTCTGTATCAGTTGAGTTTATTTAATAACTGTTTGGAGCATCCGATTAAAAGATCATTACAGTAATCTAAGTAAAATTGTGAACCGGTTTCTCTGGATCTGACGAAGAACGTATACGTCTCAGTTTAGCAACATTTCAGAAATGGAAAAAAGGCAGTTTTAGTAACATTACATATGTATTGTCAAATAAGAGTCAGTAATGATACCTTAGGTTTTTACAGTTTTGGCTGTAACTGAAGTGTCATCAAGATTTAGCAGAATATCAGATCATTTGCCTCTTGCAGACTTGTGTCCAAGCAAAAGCATCAGCTCAGACTTATTGTAATTCAGAAGGAGAAAGTTGGCTGTTCTGCCGTTCTTTATTTCCTTTAAACACCCCTCAATTTTGTTAAGTGCATGGGGAGATTGGATTTAAAAATACTGCTGTATTCTTTTAAATGTCTCTAAAAAAAAAAGAAAAGAAAAGCAGTTTGATTAAGAAATAAAACCAAGCCAAAAGTCTGCTTCTAGTGTGAGTATATTCCTTAATAAACTTCTTGAAAGTACAACAAGATCTCAGCCTGCTTGAAGAATGTTGGGTAAGATTACAGTTACACAATTACAGTCACACGATGGCTAAATTACAGTCACACGATTACAGTCACACAATGGCTAAATTAAATTCACACGGTGGCTAAATTACAGTAACACTGTGGCCAAATTACAGTCACACGATTACAGTCACACAATGGCTAAATTACAGTCACACGATTATAGTCACATTATGGATAAATTACAGTCACACTATGGCTAGGCTCCATGTCTGTGCTCAGTTGGACATCCAGTCACTGTCCTTCAGTGTTTATGTAGTATGATCACTGATGGACCAGCACATATCTAGTAGCACATTGGCTGTAGTGAAATGGAATCCATACTGGCTTTCAGAAAAAAATCGAGTGGCCAGAATTAGTGAAGTACAGGGCTTCTCTAGGTCTTTTTTATTTAAATTGGTGGTTGTCACCTTTTGGTAAATTAGCTCTGTAATCGAGGACAGTGGCTTGTTGGGGGCAGCAAAAGCACTGACGTCAGAGCCCTTAGAACAGTGGAGGAATCTTTTTCTGAGCATGCCTGTTTTTGTAATAGCTTGACACTAAATCAAAGTTGGCTGGGCACAGTGAACACAGTCCTTGTCACTTTTTGGGGTAAAGCCATTGAATGTACCAGCGCAATCTGGAAAGAAGTTAAAATAGCCGCCATATGACTGTAACAGCAGGAAGGCTCTATCATTCTGGGTGGTTTGTGTTTCGCCAGGCTTTTCCTGTTCGCTGTGGTGACTTGGCACTTTTTTATTTACAACACCGATGGGAGTCTTTCACTTCCTGTTGATGAGTGCAATGGGTATCGGTGTGTCGAACTCCCAGACGTGGGAGTGACTCACGTGATCCGTCACTCACCGGTGACGAGAGCGGCGTGTGTGGAGGCTGTAGGCCTTGGGGCTACGATGCTGACAGGACCACCTATTAGCTGACAAACGCTCGTTCCTCCACCCCACAGGCTCCTGCTTCTTCCTCTCTTCTCTCTGATGTTCTCATCAAACTGTTTCCTGTCCAGAGATGTGCTAACCCATACTAGTGTCAGTGCTACAACCGTTTGCTTCTGTCATAGCCTGAAATAAGTAATACAAACACCTTGAGGGTATGTTCATATTTTGTGGCTTACGTCATCTTGTATAAATAGCATTGCATGAGAAGTGAAATGTATCATCAAAGGTAATTATTGTTAAAAGGAATTCCACAGAGTCTCACATCTCCATGGAGAAAGCAAACAATGAGAAATGCCTCTTCTTAGTCAGTACAGGGCCATAATACCATTCACATCTGCAGAAGCAGATGGTCCCCAAGGTCTTCCCGGAGGTGTCCGGTGGAGAACAGGACTGTGTTGAGCTAACCCTGGTGTAGTAGAGATGATTTAACCAGGCCTGTAACCATCCCTTAGGACCATCCACTCCTCTCGGCTCCTCTGGCATCGCCCAGCATTCCATTCATCGGGTTCTGAGGTGGAAGGCCCGGGGCTGGATTAGGATTAGTCAGATTTGTCTCTCGGAACATCATCACACGCATCACTTCTAGATTCTATTATCCGTATGTGACTGCAGTGAAAGACTTTGGAGTTGGGGAATAACCCAGCCCTTTTGCTAGGGCTTTGGATGACTTTGTTTCCCCAAGGGAGGGCAGATCAGACTCACAGTAGTACTCAAGTTAATGGAAACAAGGACTTGACAGATTTTTTCCTGACTTCTCACTCTGTTTCTCAAGAAAGCGGACTGCTGTGCGAGAGAAAGAAAGAAATCTCTGTGGGTGCTCTGAGCATGAACAATCCCCCCGGTGATGTGTGTGATGTTTTTACCATCTGAAAACAGAAACATATTGTGCCTGGGTTTTGCTAACTTTTCCTGCTGCCAAAAGCATTTTCTGACATCAGTCCACACACTACCAGAAATCATGAATAGTCCAATTATGTAAACTATGAAATGCAGACAGTAAACTTCCTTTGTATCTGACTTTATGATATACAGTACATGTACCACAATGTTTCAGTCAAGTGATGCATTTCTGCAGGTCAGCAGTGAGAAACAGTTGGGCGATTCTTATTGGAAGTCAGATTTGATGGTTGGAAAGTGGGTGAGGCATCCTTTCTTACAATCTGACTAGAATCTCTCTCTTTTTCTCCCACTCTCTCCCTCTCTCCCTCTCCATGGATAATCCTAAAATAGTCTGACAACCATTGTTCGTAGCAATTCTTACTGCGGAGCACATTTGGTTCTAGCACCATTGTGCAATGAGTAAGAAAGTTAGCATTTTTTTTAGACTATTAAAACTAGCAAGGGACAGCGCATGCCATTTGGTCTTTTATCGACTTGCAAGCAAGTGTTTGCGTTGTTACTAACAGTAGGGGCATCGATAGCGTTCCCAAGATCATACCCTCCATTTCATCTCCTCTTCACATAATCCCCTTTGTGGTAACACAGGTTGTAATCCAAACCCCCTCACCAGAGTGGGGGTGAGTCTGTGGGCGTTTATACAAAGCCTGTTTTATTTAGACTGCTCTCGTTGCCTAATGCGTCTCTCACAAGGAGCTGTTTGCACTCCACACTGAAGGGTTAGGAATCAAACTCCTGCTCTTAGTATTGCTTCTTATAGCCAACCAAAAGGCTACTTTCCAGTATTTGACAACAGAGCTCTATGTATGCTGGGACTGATTTTAACCTCTTCAAGTCCAAGAATGTTATTCATTTATTAATATTGAGGTATATTATACAGTAATTACTAGTAATAATTCTTTAACCACAGTGAAGCGAATGTTAAAGGAGTGTAGTTAAAAGAGTGAAGGTTCTTTGCAGTCTAGCAGTTTAAACGTGGCATAAATGCAGTTCTGTAACTGCAAAAATGGGTCATATCACCTAGCTGGAACAAACTCAAGCTCACAGGATTACAGAGGTATAATTTGGTTTTAAGAGAAGACTACATTCTTTTGATGTTGTGCATTTGAAGATTTGTGTGTTTCAGTCCAGATGAGCGCGTGTGAGGTATCATAACAACACGCACGTCATTAGAGTTTCCAGCAGGCATTCATTTCCCTCTTCCTCGTAGTTTTCGTTAAGTTCAGTTCATGCGTTGTTGTCAGCGGAGGCGTCAGGTTGAAAGGGTCTGGTTTTTTATCACCTGTAGTTTTCCTCAGCCAGCTGCTTTTGTGTGTGGGGGACCTCAGATTGAGGAAATTAGCCTGCCTCGGGAAATTGCACCTCACTTCGATCAGACAGGAACGAGGGAGCAGGCTTCGACTCGTCTGTCATAACACACACACACACACACACACACACACACACACACATACTTCTCTGTTCCCCTTTTTCCACTCTCATTAGTCTCTTCTTCTCTAGTAAGACCAACAGGACACTTAAAAGAGTAGAAGTAGACTTTTTCTCATATAAAAAACAATTTAATCATCATTTGTTATCGTGAGCTAACATATGAGTTGTTTTTATTAGTTTGGCATTTTTGTCATGTGTTTGTGTATTCGAGTATAAATAAGTTGATATGTTTTTGTTCAGAACTTCAATCTACTTCTCCATAATTAATTATTTTCTGTCATTCTGTAATTATATCAACACTAACATGATCTCTGGAGCTCTGCAATTAGTTCTAATTAGTTTCGTGGCTGCAGGTAGTTTCAAGATAGCTGACTCCACTGAACAATTTTGGATTCAGAAAAATGTGAGTGACTCTAATCGAATGCTGCATGAACTCAATAGAAACACAATTAAAGCAACATCAGAACGAAGGTGGAATCAGCTGCTTTAAAAATGGCACCACAGCACACTGACATAATTCACACATTTTTCTGCTGTGGCACAACTCTCTCTCCTGGTTGTGAGTACTGTTTTCATAGAGTACTTTTCAGAGCCACCTTCTGGAGCTAGTGCACATAACATCACACATTTACCTGACACTTTTATTCCAAGTGACTTACAATTTGGGTTAAGGGCCTTGCTCAGGGGCCCAAGGGTGACAGCTTGGCAGGGGCAGGGCTTGAACTGCTACTCTTCTGCTTATTAGCCAAGTACCTTAACCACTGAGCCACTGTGGGCTTGGTTCAGTTTGGCACAAAGAGGTGCTCACCATTACATGGAGACAAAGGAAGGTGGTCACTCTGGCTCTCACACAGGCTGTCTGTGTTTTGGATTGGATGTCTCCACTGTGTAACTTGAGCCCATGGACAGTGTGCTTTGTCAGGTTGAGTAAGAGTCTGAGCTCTGTGCCTGGACATCTAACACAGCCTCTCCAAGCACGCTTGATGTTCTGCACTGTAGCTTCTCGGTTTTTAATCTTAAATTAATAATAAGACCTTGTGGGTTCACAAACCACCCGAAACGTAAATCATTAACCACTTTCCCAGACTAGTGAGTACTCCGCAGTGTAAACAACGTTCGGGAACGGTCTCCCGCCATTAATCCTGTATTCAGCCCTGTCGCTGAACAAGGAGAACAGGTCCTGCCACGCCGTTGCACGGAGATGGTGCCCAGTCTTCCTTCGGATGCAGAGAAAGGGAGATGAGTGTAACTGGAGCCGCTTGCCCGGATCGGGGAACGTTTCCCAAGTGACGTTTTTTTTTTGCGGGAGCTCCGTGAATATAAGGCAGAGAGCAGGGCAGCCGGGAGCCGAACGGCCACCCGCTGCAGGGTTCCAGCGGGTGCGGCTGAGTACCGGGAGCCAGGGAGGAGGGCGGGGAGAACACGCCAGAGATGCCACAGGAAGGCCGTTTCAGGTGAACTTACCCTCCTGCACTGTATTCAAATTACAGGCTTTCACATTTGCGCGAATTGCTAAATGAAAACAGTGCCTAATGTGCTAAGAATGTCGTTGAAATGTTCAAAGAGTTCAAATGTTTACAGAATGTCATAAAATGCTGGTTTATACCAAAATGGGTTTTCTGAGAAAAGAGGAACAAGATTCCTATAAATGAACATTTTCATGATGGTATGAAATATTTACCATGTGACACATTTATTTAAGTCTAAATTGCTTAGGTTTTCCTGATTTACTTTGCTGATTTGAATTTCCAGCTAGAAATGTCTGCAGTGCTTCTGAAGTCTAACCCATTGCCAGAGCAGAGAAAATGGCCTTTGGTTAACCCTAAGAAAGCTGTTTTGCAATTGAAATGAATGTAGCCAGCTTGCACCAGTCTGTGGGAGTACTGCTGAGGTGGATTCCATCTTGTTCTGCTGGGCAGTGCCACACTCCTACTGACCACTATTTGACAGCAGCGATCAGTTTTTAATCCTTCTGTGCTATTATACACTGTACTGATCTTGTCTAGTTGTGGCCCTTTCTACATCGAGGCTTGTAGTGTGAGGCTGTTGCTCGTCGCTGTTTTCATATGCAGGGAAGGTCTACAGGGCTTGTGGTGATCATGTGACAGTGGAAATCTGCTCATACCAGGACCAAACCAGTTCTTAGAAATGCAAGGTGAGTGTTTGGAGGATCAGTCAGGTACTCTTAAGACAGCATGCTGGTCAAAACCAGTCATCTCACGTGTAATCCCTTACCACTGGGAGTCTTTTGTGATTGAGGACCTCTTTATTGAAGTAAAGACCTGAATCTGGACAAGT
>JAOXYF010000007.1:15732243-15762479 GCA_028565775.1 Sternarchorhynchus goeldii
AGTGTGCTTATCTCTTAACCTAGACTGGGTACGTAACACAGTGTGCTTATCTCTTAACCTAGACTGGGTACGTAACATAGTGTGCTTATCTCTTAACCTAGACTGGGTACGTAACACAGTGTGCTTATCTCTTGCCTGTAGTGTTTCAGTTGTAAGGATTTAAGCCCCTCTGGCTGATGGTTATACATTCTGTGGTCTAGATTGGAGAAGAGACACAGAAGGACAACATCTATAGTGTTGATAGATAAGCAGGTTTCTGGTCAACATGTTTTTAATAAGGTAGAGATGGTGGCACAACAAAACTCATCACTGCTCTTTTTCCAGCTGCACTAATGGCATGAAAAAACAAAGAACTTGTGCTGTTATCATAAAGGGTAAATGCATACATTTTATTAAGTATAAATTACATTATAACAGAAACTATAAATAGTATGTATGACATCATAATGTTGTTCAAATATAAATGACATCATAACAATGTTACAATATAAATTGCATTAGATCAATGTTAGAATATATGCCAAGTATCTCGTGCAGGTAACTTGTAGGTTGCCACTATTGCACTTGAAGTGCATGCAAATTGTAAGTGAGGACACATTTTCCACTTTGATGTGGAACCAGTTGCCGGGGCTGCAGCCGTCTCAGCGTTATTCCCTTTGGCGTTGGGCCACCACGTTTCGAATAGGGCCCATCCACGCAGAATGGTCCACGTGTGCCTGGCAAATAAACATCTGTGTAAAACCGCCCCTATGAAGGGGCTGTGACTCACAGTAACGAGGGTCATGGACAAGGACTGCAATATGACTTGAGCTCCCTATAATTTATGGTGCTTCAGCGAGAACGACCTCCTGCTTGACTGCTGTGCCCTTTTCTTGTGAATTAGTGAGTGTGAGCTCGTGAAAGGGCTGTCGTGTGTCAGACCAGGTCGGGGGTTCCCTGGTCGGTCATTACAAGGTCCATTCAGAGGGCAGGACAACACCCATGTCTGTTCCCTCCGCTGGGGTGTTGGTGTACGTGTTAGTGATGTATTAGACCAGTTTGAGTTTCTTATAATAAACTATTGTAACTTCATGTGTGATTGTTACTTCACATGGCGGGGGGTGGGTGGGGGGTTGTTATTGTAGATCTGACCTACACAGATGTCATTTACTCTTTCTTGGATAGTTTGGCGATACCGATCTGTAACTCACTGACAGTGAAAATAATATTTTCTGTGTAAGGTATATTGAACAGTTCATGATTTTTAGCTTAGTGTCTCTGTGTTGTTTTGGGAAAGTCAATTTGTGTGTGTGTGTGCGTGTGTGTGTGTGTGTGTGTGTGTGTGTGTCTCTGGGAACGACACAGCGTCTACTCCAGCTTTGCCTGTAGGATCATTCTGTAGCATCCAAGCTGAATAACTCACCTGTGAACCAAAAAAAACCCCACTGCAGTCAGTCGGTACAAGTGGCCTTCAACTCTGAGCAACAGCTGATAGTCCTGGGCGGAGTTACCAGCTGATTGACACATTGCCACTCACAAAGGGTGAGGTAATTAATTGCACTGGTGTCACGTTAGAGGACCACAGCAACTGAAACCCCTCCCCCCAGACACACACACACACACACACACCTCTTGCGAGTGCAGCCAGACATTATTTTTTTTTACTGAGCGATCAATCACCAAGGCAGTCCAAGCAGGAAGACCAAGAACATCTTTCAAGGGAGCTCTATCAGAACCATGCGATGAGGAAAAGACCAGTGATGTGTAAAACCAGGCTAGAACGTCACCGTGGAAGTGTGCTTCAAGAGAATGTGACTCTCTGCTGTCCTGTGGCGCATCAGGTTGACCGCAAGTTTCAACTTGCTGTTTGAAAACATGTTTGGAATCCGACTTCTTTCCCGTACCTCTATGCTTCACCTGCTCCTCTCACACAGCTTGAGACAAACGAGGTTTTGAATTACAGGTTTGCTAAAATAAACTCACTTTCCTACGTGCTATCTGATACTTATCTAGGCCTGTGGGAAAATGTGTTAATGCATAGTTAATAATGCTATGTGTAATTTGAGCTAAAGTGGGCTAAGTTACATAGTTTTAACTTTATTTCTCAGTAACCTCCGTAACTTTTAAAATAACCAAATTCTATACTGTTACATTTAGTTAGCTTTATCAATATTCTTTTTTGTGAAGTGGTTTAAAAGAGGCCCAGAGACTTCCATTACATCGAGATGAAACTCAGTATTTTATCTTCTTTTTTGTTCTATGATGTTATTTATTTTTGCCATGACTGATATAAACAGAATGGATTCCGATTGTTAGCTCACAATGCTTTCACATTGTCTGACACCAGAAATCCAGGTAGATTCCAGAGATCTTTTGTCTGTAACTTCTCACTCTTACCCAGACCCCTCGAACCACGTGTACAGAACTGGAAGATTCACTCACAGGTGTCGTCAGCATAGGGACAGCATGATGTAGACTGTAATCTGGAGATTGTTTTTAGAATATTTTATATAGACATAGTTGTCTTATCAGTTCCATTTAATACTGAAACCAGACAAAGAACAGAACTTACTCATCAAACATGTATATATGGGGAAGTTGATCCTGTAACTAAGGAAGCTGCTGCGGTATCTAAGAGGTAAAATATCGGTGATGGAGTACCAGTAATGTTCAAAAAAAAAAAAAAAACATTAATAATAATAACCTGCTGTTGTGAAGTTTGTATCTAAACGATTTGTATCACGATGGTGAACGACAGTTTAAAATTCTAAGCGGTTAATTTAGCGACTTTTGTAGCTTAGCGATAAATAAAACCACGGATGATGAAATGGCGAGGTCATTTTTTAAAAGTTGCCAGAGAAACAGGACTTTTTGGATAGAATGCTTCATGTGCTAGCCTGTGAAAGCTTACATACACACTGGAATCTTCCTTTGAAAGCCCTGTCTTGGAGGACTAACCTGACATAGTGTGTGTGTGTGTGTGTGTGTGTGTGTGTGTGCGTGTGTGTGTGTGTATCTAAGAGCAAGGGGTTGTCTGACTTGTAAATCATGACTTCTAACCTCGTTGGGTTTTCAGATGCTGTAGTAGTTATGAATTAACAAGTGAATGTCGCATTTTTGAAGTCCTGAAAAATTTGTGGCCACCTTAAAACACCTTTTAGCCCCTCCCTAAAATCTGAAAGCTCCAGGGTTTGTGGCTATCAGACTGCCATTTCTCATATTCTTTCCCCTAAATGGACAGCTGTGAAACAAACATTGTTTGTTTCATTTTGAATATCAATGTAAATATGTTTAGAAGTTGACATGGTCAAAACCTTCATGGTCAAGAAAGACTAAGTGATTAAACACAAGTAAAGTACTCATTTAAAGTGAAGTGCTAATCTAAAATCATTAATCTTCCTTGGTCTTGGTCTTTAGTACACTGCATAATTTTAGTGTTGGAACTTTATGGGTAGATTCCAATATATGATATAGATTCCAATATATGATATAGATTCCAATATATGATATATGAAAACATTTGTCTGTGTTTGTTTTATTTGAGTATGATGGTTGACTAACAACATACACGTATTCAGATCTGACATTGTTTTTGCCTCAGAAGTCAAGATTAAATTAGGTTTTTGGTATTTTATCCCTTATAAATATATTGATTCTAATTACTGAGCTCTAATTATACACTCCAGAGTAGACAGTAACAATTTTTTCCTGTCCAAGTCTGAAACCATTTGTATGGAGTGCGTTTACTGCCACTAAAAAGGAGCCAATACAAAAAGAAAAAAAACATCCATAAAATGTATTTGGTATTTCTCACTTTTTTCCTGAAGTAAATAGACTTGTGTCCTTCAGCAAAAAGTGCCCAGCTGTTTTGCTTTCAGTTAAATAGTGCAAAATATCCAACCATTTTAAATAAGGAAATTGTAATTGTAATTACCATGTAATACTTTTACAACCCAAATATCATTAAATCAATTTCCATCATGTGACCTACTTCACTTGTCTTTACGTTGCACTATGAGCGGTTCAGTGATATTGCTGGCGTATAAAAATTGCAAATGAACTATAATAACAGTAAACAGTTCAAAAACCTGAACTACTAGCATGTCGGAACATCTCAGAAAACACCAGGGGGGTATAAACAATACAATTTAACACACCAGGGGGTATCAACTATACAATTTAACACACCAGGGGGGAATCAACTATACAATTTAAAACATTGATACCATTTGAAACTTCATACTTCTATCCTTTAAGTTTTTTCTAAGCCTTTAACAGTAGAAAAAGAACATCCCACTTTTACTTAGTATCTGATATCATATCATTATTACATGTGTGTAGATTAATAAAATACCATCATTTCTGATAGTTCGGAGGGATTTTACAAAGTGTTTTCTCTAGACTCTGTGTGTGGGTGTGTGGGCTGTACCATGTACTGTAGTTTATGACAGTTCCGAAGGCTTTCTACTACTTTCAAGCACGTGAAGCAAGTGATCACTCCCTCACGCACTGCTTACTCACACACAAACACACACACACACACCACAAATGGTCACCGCAGTTACACAAACGCAATCCGTTGAACCACACCTGAACCACTTCGATACTTTAGTCAGCGTTGACACATTCTCCTCTCTTCACCTGTTCCGTTAGGGTCACATGACCTAGTTCTAAAATTTCCCTCGCGAATGTTTTTTTCGGTAGGCGCACGTACGTGTTTCGCTCCACCCTGCAGTAACCAGCCGAGCTGAAGACGTGATTGGGGCGTTTTCTTAAACGCTGCATTGCGCAGTGCGATTGCACAGCTAGTTAGAGAGCAGGTTCTCCAGTTCTCCAGGCACTGGGAGAGACGCCTGTTCGCTCATGAATAAAATCATGAGGCATGTTTTTGATCTCATCAGTGGGAACTTCTTGCTCTGCCTCTCCCGCTCTTCTCCGCTGCAGTGGTATTCACCCACGTGCAAACTCTAAGCCGACACCATAAGCAGTATTTCCCCACCTGAAATTAAATATCTAGCACCTGTTGCTGATGGAGTGATTACACTGAAACATAATTGTGGTTCTTTGTAGAACTAAGAAGGGTTACACTACCCCTGTGGGATCACTGCTGTTCGATCTGCCCTTTATCCTGTACCGCTAGTGAGATGCTGAACAGTTTTTCTCTTCCTCAGACATCACTGGGTTTTCTCAGGTTGTTTTCTACCACTGCAGAACACGTGAATGACGTCAGACCAAAGGGACAAATTGCAAGCCAGTGGGTTTCTGAATGCTTGCACAAGCTTTACTCTTATTCGTGTGTTTATTAATTTATGCGCATCCTAATTATACGAGCAGTTTATTCTGGTTGTTGAATGATTTAGCATCCCAAGTGTAAATATCCCTGTTCAACATCCTCTAACTGTAGGGACCTGAGCTGTGATGAACTGGTTAAGACATGACTGTTCAGGCTTGACACGTGTAGAATGGGGTTAATGAAACAACACCAGGTCCTGGTGGAGTTGCGAATCTTTGTCTAAGGGGCTTTGGGTGGTGGGATGGAGCAGTGAATGTGTTTAGGCTCAGAATATGTTCCTATCATGTTACTTCAAATCTGCGTAGCAGTTTACCAAAGAGCTGAAGAGCTGCTCCAACCAGCTTGTTATTTTGTTTGATGATTTGTCTGAAGGCATCTTGTGTGTGTGTGTACACTCCAGCAAACCGGTGTGTCACCCAACCAGAAAGAGTTTCACTTTGTGTTGTGTCTTCTCTTTGTGGTAGTCTGGAGGTAACAGGGTGCATTTATACTGCAGGGGAGAGAGAGGATTGCTAGTCTGAAATCAGTACACACCTTTAATGAGGTGCTTGGAAAAGCTAAGATGGAGTGGTGAGAGAAAGAGAAAAACAAAAATAACTGGGCATCTAAACCCTGTGGGAAAAGGTTAGTGAGAAGCAGAGCAGCACAGAGAGCCCAGCCTCTTCTCCTCAGATCAGCTTCCTGCCGAGTCACTCTGGTTGAGTCAGAGAGACAAACTCAAGTGCTGCCACCAGCGCCGAGGATTATCGAACGGTTCTGCACATCAGTAAAGCTTCATGAATTCTCCTCTGAATCATGATCGGGTTTGTGATACTCTGGAAGCATTTGTCCCAGGATTCTTCAGGATTTAGGGTTGTGTGGGAGCTTTGACTCAATGTGGTTATGCAACAGACCTTCAAACTGGCATCTGCACCAGTTTACTTCATATATATATATATATATACACACACACAGTACTGTGCAAAACTCTTAGGCAACCTTTAAGTTTATTGTTTTATTGATTTAACAATGGTATAATGACCATATATAATTAGAATCTAATAATCTAATAGAATCTCCTAATTAGAATACAACCAGAAAATATAGAACATTTCTATGCAGGTTTTCTTTTTTAATGAAGAGAGAAATAATAGATATAATACATTTTATATATATATATATCTATATATATAGATATATATATAGTCATTATACCATTACTAAAACAACAAATCTAATAGTTTCCTAAGACCTTTGCACAGTACTGTATATATAATTTTTTTTTTTTTTTTTTAACATCGATTGATGGTGATGGTGGTGAATGGTGATAGTTTGTTTAATAACAACACTGTGACGGCGGGTCGGAGGGAGCAGAGGCAGGCGCTACTGGGAACATACTTGCACGTTTATTAGCACAGGGGTTGCCAGTGGCGCAAAAGACACACAAATACAATAGCAAAGCAAGCAAGCGTATATACAAAGCAAAGTCTGGGTTTTACCGGCAGGGCTGTAGTTAAGCAGCTTGAAAAAGAACTGAGGCAGCGTTTGAACGAACACAGACTGATAGCAGTCACTCAGGCAGGGCTAATGCACAGCACTGATCTGTCAGTGTTGCGCCTTTAAATAGTCAATGTGGTGATGAGCGCCAGGTGCGCTCAATAGGCAGGCGATTGGGATCTGGTTAGCGTCGAATTGGTGGGCGTGGCTAACGGACTGGGTGTCCGCCTCTACGTGACACACACATGTACAACCACAGCAGGAAAACTCCAAGAATTTTTTTAATTATTTTTTAATTATAACTTTGAAATAATAACTAAATACAAGATTTGTCATGTCTATGACATGTATTTATTTATTTATTTATTTATTTATTTACCATTTTAATTTTTGTTTTGTGTGTGTGTGTGTTTGTGTGTGTTTTATATGAAAGCACTGGCATGTGTAGGTAAATATGGCCTTGGGAAATTATGCCGTTTTGTTTTTCTTTTGTGTGTTTGCAGAGGTGAATTTTGCACTTGCTGCTTATTTTTCAAATCATTTAGATTTGTCAACAAAGCAACAAGGAAACCTTTTAAACCCTCTGTAATATTTAACAGTATGGACTGATAACATTATTTAGCAGTTTTAACAGTATGGAGTTGTTGGACTGATAACATTACCTTTAGAATCAATGCGCCTGTCCCATGCACCGTGTCCAAGTATTGTTACACCCCTACATGGCAACAAAAGTGTCTCGGTTCTTCAGCATAAACTCCAGGTGATGGTTTTGTAGAAAGTCCTCATGTGCTTCTCTGTCTTCTATCAATCTTAGACTTGCTGGATGAGCCACATAATCCTGTAACCAATGGCAACTGTCCAGACTTTGCCCTTGACCCGAGACCCCAGCAAGAGCATCAGCGCCCTTTACCCTCCATCCTCTCTGGCGTCCGTCGGCTGCATTATGGGTAGTGTAGGCAGTCTGATCGAAAAGTCGGACATTTCTCCTGCTAAAGGCAACCGAGCAGTTCCTCAAGGGGCAGAGCGGCTGAATGGCGTGCCGCACAAAAAGGGCTTCAACCAGAGAGAGCTGCTCAATTATCTCAACATCACCAAGAAGGAGGCCAACGCAGGCAAGCGCATCATCTCAGGGACCTCCTCCATCAAGAGGGAGCACTCCAGGGAGGAGGAGAACATCTACGCCAAGGTCTACCACAGAGATGGAAAAGAGGTGGACGTGGGAAAGAACTCTCTCCCAATCGGTGGCAAGTTTGACAAGGTATGACGAAAGAGAATATGCAAAGCCGAACCGTGATTTGAGTTATCTTAGTGTTCAGGTAGTCATTAAGCTTTAAGTAGTCAGATCAGGTGTGTCAGATTACAGTTGGCAATAAACTTTGTGTTATGGTTGCCCTACAAATTGATTGTTGTGCTTGGTTTTGTCTCGTTATCATTTTTACACACTAATTTTACATTTCAGAACATGCACATCCAAAGTAGATGACAGTTAAGGCTTTCCTCGTTAAGGAGTGATGGGGTTGTATGCGAAGTGTGGATCTTGTGAGGGTAACACTGACTACGTCCCAAACGAAAGCTCAGAGGTGGGCGTCTCTGTGGTGTGTGGAGTAAGATCACACATTTCCTTGTCGACACGCAGGCATCTGCGGGGATAAGTTCAGCTTCGTAATCAAACGTGGCCTGCCTCAATCCGATTTATCCAATGTGCAGTTATACAACAGCGAGAGGAACATAGGCAAGAAGGAAATGGAGTGAGTAAGTTCCTCTGATGCCGTTTCCTCTGTTTTCAGCTTAAGCTTGGGAGCGTTCTCCTGAGTTAGAGCGTTTGAGGGATCTCCAGTAAATAAGAGCTCAGTGCCCGGGTGGCTTTTTTCTACCAGTAACCCAAAAAAAGCAAGTAAATGCAGAAACGCTCTTGACAGACCTTTTTTTTTCCCAAAGCCTCGTTTCAGGCCATCTGCCTTCAAGCCAGTGACGCCGAAGAGCTTCAGTTCCATGCAGAACCTTTACCCTTCCAAGATCGAGGATCTAACGAACAGCATGCACCAGTCCGGCGGCAAACCCACGAGCAAATCGCTATCGACCTCTTCGTCTTCCTCCTCTCCCTCGCGCGCAGGCATGGGAGCTAACAAGGGCGTCCTGGCTTCACCCCGCGCTCCAAGCCAGGAAGAAGAGACGACTTCTGACTCGGGCAACAACTCCATGAGCAGTCTGCCCCCGTACCACCCACCCTTCCGCCCACACCTGGGCCAAATCAGCGCCTCCATGGGCCACATCGATCATATCGGCTCCCTGGACCGGACCAGAGGTGGGGCGCCCATGGGCACGGGCGGGGTGTCGTGCCGCAATGTGGCCGCCCTCGGGCGGTTGCCAGGTTACGGCGGTGACGCCCTGCCCCGATACGAGCTGTCCCACTCCATGGAGGAGGTGGTCAGGGAGCTTGAGGAGCGGCTCCAGGAGAAGGAACATGAGCTCCGGCAAATGAGGAGGAACCTGGATGAGAGTGAGGATGCAATCGCACAGGTCAGCACACCAACATTTATTACAGCTTCCCACAGCTGTCACAGTCTGTATAAAAATTTGTATACTCTTTAATAACAGCTCTGTTACAACCCACTATTACAACATTGCTGGGTCTGAGAAATGTGTATAAAAAGATGTGGTCTGAAAATCCACATTACTATTATTTAAATCCACATTATTATCAATATAACTAAAATCAGCATTATGATCACTGTTACCTAAATCCACATTAAATATTTCTTCTTGCTCTCATTATTACAAATGTGTACAATGTTTAGTTCAACAGCTGCTATACACCAATACAGACAGATGTATAGACAGATGTACTGTAAATGCCAGACTGCAATACACCACAATCAGTATCACACGCTAATCTCCCATACCATGTCTGTGTGTGTGTGTGTGTGTGTGTGTGTGTGTGTGTGTGTGTGTGTGGGTGTGCATCTGGCGTCTGGGTGGCCGGGTGCATGCATGGCAGGTGTTCGAGGGGAAGCAGCGTCTGTGGGAGAAGGAGGTGTCTGAGCTAAAGCAGCTGTACGCCACCAGGCTGCGGCAGGTCTCCCAGTGCTCCCAGCGCTCCCAGCGCACCATGCAGCTGCAGCTGTTCAAGGCCCAGCAGGAGCGCGGCCGGCTGCAGGACGAGCTCCGCGCCCTGCGCCTCGAGTGCCAAGGCCTGCAGAGCCGCACAAGCCCCGCCCACGGACAAAAGCTCCACCCACAGCTCGAGGAGACCCAGTGGGAGGTGCGCTCAGGGCTCAGTAGTGGAGCTGTAATGATGAATGACAGGAGCTGCTAGTTAACTGACTGACTGGTGGAACCGTTTTATACTTTCTATGTCATATGGCTTATGTTTATGATCTTAGGAGGCCATGTGTTTTTGTAAGGAACGAATCCAACATGAGGACAACATTTGTAGAAAGTTCTATTTATTTAGCCTTGTGTTTTCTTAGCCGCTATGTCCACAACCGCAGCATAGTCCCATGAGATTCCATTAATATGCTCACCATTTTAACTAAGAAAGAAATCTTTTTGGAGCAAGTTAGGCAAGATGACGTATGTTTGGAGCATGTGGGTCTGCTCAGAGCTCATGGGCTTCACATACCTTAACTGGCTGAATCATTTTGTTAAGTAGTCTGGAATTTAACAGCGAGGCAGTAGAGCTTCTGAAGAAGAGTTTGGGTCCCTCGCTGTAGTCTTTGGGTGGTTTAGGTAGGTGCTGACTTTTCCATTCATTATGATGAACAGAGTGCTCATGAAGAGGCAGTTGAGTATGGTAACACGACACATAAGTCACGCTTCACTGCAGAAGCACGCAGAGGGAGCAGCCCTGCGTACGGCAAGCCGTTGAGGTCAGCTGACCTGCAGCAGTGCTGGCGACTCACGCGCTGACCTGTGTACTTGTGTGCTGCAGGTGTGTCAGAAGACAGGTGAGATCTCGCTCCTGAAGCAGCAGCTGCGGGACTCCCAGGCGGAGGTGGCTCAGAAGCTGGGCGAGATCTTCCTGCTCAAGACGCAGCTGCGGGAGACGCGGGCCGAGGTGCGTTCCAAGGACAGCCAGATCGATGTGCTCCAGCTGGCCCTGCAGGCGGCAAGGCACAAGGACACCACCCAGCCCGCCCACGAGGGGGACGCCCGGGTTGGGGGTGAAGGCGCCGAGGACCGGCTCCGGGCCGAGCTGCTCCTGGAACGTCGGCAGAGCGAAGCCCAGGCCACGGCCTTCGAGGTTGAACGCAATACCTGGCAGGTAGAGAAGGAGAAGGTGCTCCGCTACCAGAGAGAGCTGCAGGCCAGCTACCTGGAGATGTACCACAAGAACGAGAGTCTGGAGAAAGAACTGCGCCAGCTGAGAGGAGGCGGGGCTGAAAAGGGCGTGACCCCTATAGGGGGCGGAGAAGAGGGTGGGGCTCTGGAGGAAGAAAAAGCTGTCCCCAGCCTCCCATTTATTGAAAGGACCGAGTCTTCCGAAATCTGAACGTCTAGAGAAATCTAACTGGGATACTGTAAATGAGCAAGAAATAAAAGACTGTCACACATGACTTTGGGACACATGATCAGCGTTTTTGTCTCTGTTTCTATACCAAAATGCATAAGACACTAAGATTAGTGAAGAACGTTCTGGATTCAAAGGGATTTTGTTTGACTGTTTTTTTTCTAAGTCTCAAAAACTCCATTCCATTCATAAACATCATCAAGAAAACAATGCTGTATTAGTTATACTTGTTAGATAAGTGAACTTTGCATTAAAAAAAAATCTGTATACCTTGTTTGAAACAGCAGGGTTACACTCCTACACCCTCTAAGGAGAAGAAAGGAGAGCAAGAACCCTCTCAGTCATCTGTTACACCAACGTCCAGCCACTGGACCTTGTGTTTCCTCTACTTCCAATTCTTCTTCGTGCAGGGATAGGTTCCTTGTGGTTGTCACAGACAGTTGCACAACAGCTGAACCACCATACTGATTTTTACTCCGTCAAACCCCCTAGACAAAGCCAGCCAGGCGCAGCACAGGAATTAAAGGGTCCTTCTGGATCTACCCCCCTAGCAGGCATTATGCACCTTAATGGAACACCAGAGTAAATCGTTAGCCTTTCACATTTGCGCGAGAGAACTGCTAACAACTGCAGTTATGTCTCTCACTGATATCAAAGTGCTGTGTGTGTTAGCATTTCCTAGGCGTTCGTCTCCCGTTTAGGTTCTCCTGAGTGAGTCCTTAAATGGAAGGATAGGTTCGCTGTGTTTTTAACCCAGACCTTATTAAGAGATTTGGACGGCTTCCCTTTTGGTCCTTGCCAATAGTTTTAACACTCCGAAACTTAATCCTCCTCTACCGCTATGGTTAAACACAGTCCAGTTTAAAAAAAAAAAAAAAAACTGCTAAGTTTTTTTTCTCAAAAACTCACTTCTCACTTTATTAGCATCACCTTATACAGGGTTATAAACTGTAGCTCATCTGTGGATAGACTCCCTCAGCCCCAGTAACGTTACCAGTAACATTCTGAGCAGAAGCACCACTGCTAAAACCTGTGTAATGGACCAACTGTTCCCAGCCCAGCGGTGAGAGCATCTGTGGTGGAGGCGTGGTGGTGGTGTTTTAGATGGTGTTGAGCTGGTAAAAACATATCAGGCCCAGCAGTGTGTTATGAGAGGGTTAACATGTGCCAGTGGCACCACTGAGTCAGGACAGCTCTGCCACACAGAATCCATAGCCAGCAGTGGTCACATGGTCAGAAACTGACCAATAAAGGAGGACTGGGGGAGGGCTAGCAAATGTCATGGAAACAGATGGGCTGGAGTGTAGAAACTGTGTTTTAAAAATCAAGTGAGTGGAGTTGTAGCCATGCCTGTTTTTTTGTAGAAAAACCAACGTCAAAAAACAAATCATCCCTACATATTTTGCAATACATTTTGTTTATTTGGAGGTTTACTAATTATAAATAATGAGAATCGGTCTTTCTAATAAGGTGCAGCGTTTAAACTAGTGAACTTGTCCAACTAGTGCTAATTAGTAGTTAGGCAGGTTGGTCTTTCCTGCCCAGGTTATGATTGCCTCAAGTGCTCTTCCCCGTGGACGGTATTGGGGGGTACGAAACGTTCCCGCATTACTGTATTTGACTTAAGCAAAAAATGCTGATATGGTGATATAGTGATAACTACTGGAGTCAATCTGGGATTTCATGTATTGATTGTATGTGTATATACTACTATATATAGCTGTCGAGTCACATAGAGCATAGTAGAGTATACCAATGCATACATCTTTGATTTCATTTCATTTCATTTACGTAATAAAGTTAAATATTTGGCTTCCAGTCAGATATATTTCCTTCCCTGATTGGAAACCAAGTTATTTGTAAAACACACCATTTAGAGAAGTGCTATATAACTTCATTCATTCATTCATCATGTACATTGTACTATTTCTCCACCAGCTATTCGGGGTCTGAATAGTAGCTTTAACTCGGTTGACCATTAGAGGGCACTGTTAAGAGGACAATGAAAGCTTTTTTACTGTCCTTCCTTCTCGTCTTTCCAATCTGGCTGTAAAGAAAATCTCCATGACCTCCCAACTCCCAGACATTAGGTGAACTGTCCATGGCTTCCTTGTGATGTAATTAACTAGCCTCAATGTTTCCATTTGCTCTTGAGTTTTAGAGTTGATTATCTTTTTAAAGCTATGAGGCTGTTGAGAATGATCCTTCACCAATAGCTTGTCTTTGAATTCCTGTGTTCGAGTCCAGTCATTCCCTCCAAGTGCTTATCTCACTGTAGAATGTAGGGTCAGAGGTCATCTAGCTCAGCCATTGCAGCAACACATGAAGTGGGAGAAACAGGCGCTTCCATGGAGACGATGAATTGAGGAGTGTCGGGAGGTGGTGCCCGACCATCTGAAGTGAACAGGAACTCACGCACACAGATGGAGTCTTGCACAGAGAAACGCACACGTCACAGCTTCCAAACTCATGTTTGCTAGGAAGACCCCACCTCTGCCAAGTTGCCACTGTTAGGCCCCTGAGCAAAGCCCTTAACCCTCAACTGCTCAAGATGTATTCAGTCACAATTGTAAGTCGCTTTGGATAAAAGCGTCAGCCAAATGCAGTAAATGTAACTGGTCAGTACCAGCTTTTGTTATCAGTGAGAAACCTTCACGTCTTGCCCCAAGATCTCCAGGCAGTCGGGAAGAATCCATGTGAAGTAAACAATACCATCTTCTTAAGTGTGGTTTCTACAGCCACCATCACAAACAAGTAAGAGGTGTACATGACTGCTTCTCTTGTGCTGTTATATCTAAATATTACATAAATGTCATGAACAGGCTCTTCATAAATAGAGCTTTATGTAAGGCAACACTCAATAAAATGAGAGAGAGAGAGAGAGAGAGAGAGACTGGGTGAGACTGTGTGTTTCGTTAATCATTGCTGACACATCTTCTTATGTAAGAGTTTTTAAATTAATATCCAGTGTACTTTACATAACAGACCTGACAGACTGATGCAGCTATGGACTTCCTGAGATTTTACAGTGCTGTCAAAATAGTCGGGAAATGTCTTAAATGCTTTAACTCAAAATTCAAAAATCAATTTGATGCCCTTCCTGATCAAATCTATATCTTATTCAGAGGTGCATGGATCAGGTTAGAACCAGATCTCACCTAACACACCCACAGCACACAAGGGGACATTAAAGTGCTTTTAGATTCTTCTAGCACACAAAAGATGCCTTTATTCCAACCCATTAGATTCATTCAAATCACCACATATTAATTAGTGGTATGGACAAAGTTATTCAAAACCACAGCAAGACCTGTTCTTTGTTTTGAATTACAGACCTCTGGAAAATAATTAGGGTACAATTCTACTGGGGTGTTATAACTTGTGTAACATGCGACAGTGAGCTTAAATTTCTGTGGAAAGCCTGCGCTCTAGTGGCGAAGAAGAGCCACCTCAGCAAATGTCACTATGCAATTTTGGAAGCAACCTTGCAGAATTTCAAGTACACAGTCCAATGACTATAAAATCTTCTAAACTAAGGCATTTTTTGCCTTGATATAACTGATCTAGTTTCTTAAGATAGTTCAGCAACTCATAACCCGCATCAGAGCAGGACCTACGGACCGAGTCTGCAGAAATGAAGTGAGAACCGCAGGCCGTGAGAGCAATGCTGGTTAGCCTGCGACTCGGGGCTTCAACTCGTTAGCTAAACCAGCAGATCCTTCGGGAGCTGCCACGTATTTGTTACAGCAGTTCGTACAGCTTTACGAACAGGAAACCTCATCAGACAGACCTCACTCACCCGCACCCCATGCGTTTAAGAACTAATTAAAACAGTGAATAAACGGCAGAAACAATCAAAACACAAACGTGCATTTATGAAGTGCTCAATTTCCCATTTAAAGACACGGGTCAAACTGAGTATAAACATTTTTATTTCGCCTTTATTTTAGATGCAAGTATAATAAACATACTGTAATGACAAGATAATTATTTACAACAGAACAGTTGCATTAAAATAGCAGGAAATGCAGATTTGTTATATTATTCATAAACAAAAATGAAACCCTAAGACCACAACTCCCTGATGATATTTTAAAGCAGACAGGCAATTTGACCATAATTGGTTCCTACAAGGGGCAGCAGAACACCCTAACATATCACATTAAATATCTGAATGTTTATAGAACACGTCTACTTATACCAAGAAATGGGCATTTTCATAGGACCCATCTGTCATTTCGCTGCGAGACAGCACACCGCAGGTACACCCACAGGTTCGGACGTCCACCACGGAGGCGTCCAACTCCTGCAGCTTCTCTCAGTCCAGCAAACTCATAATTCAGCCATCCGTGCTGGCTCAGGTTTGAGCGACATCAGCACAGCGATTGGACCACTCGAGGCCAGAGTCAACCTACACGCAGGATTAGTAGCGATGGTTTAAAAAAATAAATAAATAAAAACTTATTCGGGTGCCCCGCGTGCTGATAAAGCTGCTCTATATGGTTTGATATGCGTGTCTCGCTACAGGAGCAGATCCCAACTCAACCCTCCCCAGCACAAACAGCTCAAATTTGGGCTTAGTAATAGGGCAATGCGTTGGACTGAATGTACAGAAGCAAGCCGAAGGCTAATGGCTAATCCATGAATCAGTACATCACTGGACTGCAGTTGAGCAGCTCCGCCCTCGTGGCCGAGGAGGCCTTTAGGATTGGCTGCAAGGTGAGGGGCGTGAACAGAGCAGGTGGGTTTGATCGGGTTTCAGTGCATGTGCTGAATGTACAGAGGGCAACGTTACGATTGTCTACAGAAGAAAACAGCAAAAGCAAACGGGAGGAAAAAAACCCCCACTGGGGCCGGGGCAGGAGGAGACGCATGGCAGATGGGTCAGACGGCCACTGGAGGTCGCCCCTTACAGGGGCGGAGAAGGACTTCGCCTAGAAATGAAGATTTTGCAAAAGGAAAAGATCCTTAAAGTCGGCCTGCATGTCTGAAAAGGATCCTTCTTCTGCCCTCTGCCACTGTGCAGGAGAAAAATCCGGTACAAGGGTGGGAGTGCCAAGAGGTAATCATTGTTAAATTACAGACATTCCCTCATACACAAAAACTGGTTTGGCCACACAAATCCCACTTCACAGGGGTGCCACTGGCAAAGCACAAGATCACCGAGGCTGCGCTTAAGTACATGAAATTAACCATGTTATTTAACCTGAGGGCTAAAACACTGACATTGGTGCCACGCTGGAGATGGAGATTTCCATCCCAGTATGCTCTACAGCACAACCATGGTAAAGACAGAGTTCCTTTAAAGCCCAGACTAGTCGTTTCCTTGACGCTTCGAATCGTACACAGCACACCCTTGTTGAAAGCTCAACGTGCTCAAATAAACGTGTTGATCCACTAGATGCAAACCAGAATGGTGACCGTTTGAACCTTCAACAACCTTGATCAACCTTTTGTGGTTTGAAAAAAAAAATGTTTATTCAGAATGTGTTTTTAAGAGTAATATCATTTGAGCAATAACAAAATGTTCTGTTCCCAGGCCAAAGAAAAGCAAATCTGCAGAAAAGTTAATTTAAAGTGGGTGAAACGTCAAGCATTTGAACGACTCCACTTCAGTGGAACATCAGAAGTCGTGCGCCTTGTAGTGGGTGCTCTCAAGGCTGGCCAAGGTTGTGTTTCCGCATCACTTCCAATGATGGAACACAACTTGGGTGAGGTGTGTTTTTTTTTTTCTTTTTTTAGGTGGGTAAACTGGCAGAACCTAAAGCTTTTAGTTGGGAAAGGAGGATGCTGGATTCTGATATAAATGTCATGTTTGATTACCGGTAAACTGGAGGTGAAGAGGAAGAACAAGTAAGGGTAACGGAAAATGACACGGTGACGAGCTTAAACTTGCAGAACAAACATCGCTTAGAATATACTTAAATTACTATTGGTGGGAAATTAAACAGTCACATTTCACAGCAGTATAGTTTTTTTTCTTTTAAATATTTCTTAAATATATACACAAAAAGGAAAAAAAACAAAAAAAAAAACCAGCCTGTACTTTGAGAATTCAGTTAACGTGGGATCAAATGGTCAAGACAATCTGTTCACGGAATTAAACTTCACATCTCCAACGATTCTTCACACCGACACATTAATCAAAAAGCCTCCAGTCCAATCACATTTATTATCGTTATTATTATTCCAACTACTTTAACACCATCAGGAAGGGAGGTATTTTTCTCTTACAGTCAATATCCTGTTTACATCATGCACCAGAACCTCCAACCACCACCACCACCACCCTCATCCTTACTCAATCCTCAATACATCTCTGGATATACTCACTCAAACGCCACTTCTGTCATGTACACAGGCAAAATGCCTCTATATATAGTCATATAAATATATCGAAATAAGCAACTGTGGAAATGTACTATGCAAGAAGTCACACCTGCTCACACGCATACAACTCATAAAGAGGAGGGAGGAGGGGGACGGAAATTACAATAAAATTAAAGTTGAGAGGATGAGTGGGAAAACAAACCAAAAAGATTTACTTATAAAACCCCACAAGTCTGTCGTAAATGTGTGCATGAACAAACGATCCCTTGAGATACGTCCTTGTGACATACACTTACTGACTCAGATCTACAGGTGTGTTGTCATGACCACTGGCCTCTGCCAACTAAAAGCTTGGAAGGTGCAGGGGGGGAGGGGGAGGGAGGGGCAGGGCAAGGGGCAGGTAACTCCACGGGTCCAAGCCAAAACACCCCCCCCCCCCGCCATCAGACAGCATGGATCGCTCCGGCACAGCCATTCAAAAGAGCCTTTGGACAATCAAGCGGTGTCCCCTGCGCTCGAGCTGCCTGGGACGATCAGAAGTAGATCTGCTTGGCATCCGAGGGGTTCTGCTCCATCGGGCAGTAGGGGCACTTGAGCCTGTAGGGGGCAAACGAGGACATGGTCACTGGTACCGATGCCCCTGAACTGAAGGGGATGAACTAAGCTGTATTGTTCTGGATGAAGAGCCATGGGTGGGAGTTAAAGGAAGACACATGCAGATGCGTTTCCACAGCCCTGCTCTTAAAAAGAAAAATACCCACAGAGAAATCGGTTACACTACATCCATCACTCATAAGTCAGCGGAGACTTAAACCAGCCAGTGGAGCACAGAGCTCTCATTCACCAATAGGGGAACAAGCTCACTGGTTTAATTCATTGGTAAAACATTCATTCAGTGCATAAACGGGCAAAATATAGAAGAAAAAAAAAAAAGTAGGGGCCACGTACTTTCCAGCGTTGGTGAGCTTGTTGAGGGCGTCTCTGGAGATGACGTGCCCACAGATGAGCTTCATGGGAGGGTTACTCTCTGACGTCTGCTGCCTCAGGATGGGACAGGCGAACACGGAGTGATACCAGCATTTCTTCCCAAGGTCAATCTCAATCTGTGCGCACATGCACACAAAGCCGTCTTAAAAGGCAGCAGCATTAAAAGCTGCAGATGTTTGCTGGGAGTCCTGTCGCGCCCAACACCAATCAGCACGTCCACACAAAACCCCGTGACTAGGCCCCTGAGGCTCTCTTAACCAAAATCCACTGGAGTCGCAGGCAATGATGATGGTCTTCATTAGCATTCATACAAATACAGACTGTCATTTTAAAGTAAATTACACCATCATTAGGGCTTACTTTAACACTTTAGAACAGCTGTTAAATGCTGATAATGTAAAGTGCTTTGTCATGTACTCACTGAATGCACCCTAGCCAGCAAAATCGGGTTTAGGGCCGCCTTACATACAGCTAAGCACAGCCAAGTTACAGATTCTCTCGTGAAACTGCATTAGAATTAGAATTAGGCTGTGTGGGAGAGGACCAAGCTAAACGTTTAACACGGACGCGGGTCCTCCTGCTGCCTTTCACAGAGGAGGCCAGACGGAGTGGTTTTATGAAGGCACGGACGACCGTGGACACCCTGGCCTAGTTACACTAGCAAATGGAGAGGAATGCCAGCAAGCTGCTGAAGACAAGAACGTCAGCTAAATGCTGTAAACGTTCCACCTTCCAATAAAGTTAAACCGGGTGTATAGGAGGAGTAGCTTAGGTGAATTACCGGAGAGAGTCTGGACGCTATACAAACACAAGGCAATACAAAATGTTCCTTTATTTAAAAGCTTATTCACTACACCACACACCTTAACCGCCGGTTATTATTTGGTTATTCGTCTTAAAGCTATAAATTAAGCTATACAATAAAAGGACTGTGAAAAGGTATGTAGTAACAAAGAGTAAAGAACGTGTGGAACCACCCACGGTTGCTTGGAGTCTGAGAGGTTAAAACTAGCTCAAAGGGTAAAATCTTAAACGTCTGGCCCATCCTGAATAACAACAGAGAGACAGGGAGGTGCGTGCGCGCGTGCGTGCATGTGTGTGTGTGAGAGAGAGAGAGACTTACAGGCAGCTCGTCCTTGTGTGTCCATACACCACTACATTGCCTTTGTTCAATCACCTGTTTAATGTTCATGAGTACAGGAAGAGCCATGCAGCCCGACGCAAAACTAGGAGAGAAAGAACAAACAAGCGCACACACACACACACACACACACACACACACACACACGCACACACACACAAAATAGCTAGCTAAACATAGCAACAAATGCAGGCCTCCAATAGATGGTCATCAGTTCGACAGAGGGACGGAGAGACTCACCTAACACTGAGTGGCGATTCCACAGACAAGCCAAGCAGGGCGCAGGCATCGCGTGTGAAGATGTTGCAGATCTCTGCCCATTGATTGGTCTCCAGCAGGCTGCGGTAGGGCGAGTTCTCAATGCCGTTCCGCAGGTAAACCAGACTGCCCATCAGCACCTGGATATCTGCCGTAAGCGCAAGGCAAAACGCTTCACTACGGATGCTGGGCCACATACGCTAGTGTCTGATAAGCAACGCAACCTCATCCCATGACGGTTTTCTGAAGACATGGACCTGGATTCTTGGAACAGAGACTCAAAGGAGCCTCAGGATCCAGCTATCGTAGCAACAGGGCAATCCGCTAACTGAAAGACATCGACTCTACAGGTTTGAACAGAACACACCCTCACGGGTTGTTGAGCTACCTCACGTTCAGACGAAAGCTCTGTCAGATGTGTTAATACCACTATATTTATCCTGTTTTTGTTCATTTGTTTTTAAATTAAGGAGCCGACCTCTTTAGTGATGATGGGGTGGAAACTAGGCTCCAGTGCACACTTCACTGGGTAACAAAGATCTGCCTGCCAGCTGTGTGTGAGAGGAGCCCAGAACCGAACGGTTTACAGTAGAGCTCAGATCGTCAGGCCTGTAAGATGACCATAAGCATCAGCTGTTTCTGCCACTGCATGTGAGCAGAGCTTGGTTGTAACTCCATCATCATCCTGCCTTGGCACCAAAGAAGAGCGTGCAGTGGCCTGAAGGCAATAACCCACCCCGAGGTCTCCATCCTGGGCCTACCGCCCCACCCATGCTGCTGCTTCCCATGGCTTTTACCTCTCTGGTGCTGGGTGGCGAAGGGCTGGAAGTGGCGGGCGTAGTGCAGCGCTTCTAGCTGGTTCTCCACGCCGCCATTGAGCAGACTGATGAAATAGAGTCTGTGGAGCTTGAATTCCAGGCTGCTGTTCAGATCCAGCAGCCTCTGTCTGTTCATGACGGCCCACCTGGGGAAAGGCACAGACTCGTTACGAGTGCGCCGCTTTCGGACGGCTTTCAGTTTTCGAGACTGGAGATGCCTACGTACTCGAGCGCAGGCCTCAGGTCCTGCGTGCGCAAAGCCTCTAGAATGCGGTTAAGCTCCAGAAAAGGCTGCTTCATGCTCATGTCTATGACCACACCCGACTCCTGACAAAAAGGACACAGACCCGTCAGAGCCGAGTCAAGGGCTCTAGAAAACATTACACCAATATCTAGAAAACCAAACAAAAACAATTCTCCAACATTGGCGTGGGTGATATCACACACACACACACACACACACGGCAATCCCCCGCCTAGAACGTCACAGCGAAACCTCCCATAGCATGAACACGTGCAAGCACATCATCTCTAGGGGGCAGTATAACCGAGGCCCACCTGGCAGAGGTCTTCAGCCACGCTCAGCATGCCCTGTCGATACAGGTGCTCCACGATGGTCTCACTAAGGTTCCTCTGTTTCTCAGGAGAGTCCCACACCGTCTCTGCCACCACGGCACTCACCTCTGCATCAAAGTTCTGAGCGACACAACATGGCATCACTCACTCCTGTTAAGCCCGAGGCGGGAGGGCACGGGCTCTGGAGGTGCTACACACACTGAGCACTTTAGTGTCCTCCCTGACTGAAAACACCTGAGAAAACTCAGTCAAGAAGACCTTTGTGAGTTTAGTCAGGCTTGTCAGAGGGAGAACAGCTCAATTGTGCAGTTCCGTGACTTTCCCTAACTGCTGATAAACATCCTTAGACTAGAATGCAAATCCCTGCAGGGCTAACTTCTTCGAGAAACAAGTGACAAAAAAATTACAGTATATTATGCATGATCCAACACACACTGCCTAAGTAGTGTGTTTGTTTACTACTCACCCGGTCGATGGCTTTGCCCACTTTGGACACGCTGCCGTGGATGTCTTTGTGACGAGAGGCAAGAATCTGCACCGCTTCCTTGACTTCTTTGCAGCACTGCACCATCGTCTGAGAGAGCGCAGACAAGTCCGCTTCCTGCACACCTGCAGGGATGGGAACCACAAGGATGGCTCATGACCATTTAAACACGCGACATGAATCATCCATACAAAGTAAAGCTAAAGTTACACACGCAGCAGCAAGCAATTGTGTGGGCAAATGGTTTGAGAAATCCCAAAGTGAAACATGACCTTTTTCTGTTTGTCAAGCAGGGTGTTACTGCTTCCAACACACACACACCTCCCGTTTTCTGCCTTTTGTTTCTTCCGGGTAGAGGACGTTCTTCCCAGACAACTACGCTACCCCCCCCCCCACTGTTTCTCAGGCTTACCGAAAGTGACGAGGCGACTGCGCAGCTCACACACACTGTTCAGGAGCTCGTCCAGGCGCTCTTCAGACTGGTGTCCGTACGTCACGAAGCGGTGCAGCACTTTCTCCAGCTCGCGCTCCACACAAGCGCACTGCTCCATCTCTGCAGGGTATGCCGAGCTCCCTTTCAGTTGCTCTCTCCCTCACTCCCACTCCCACACACTCTCACACACACACACAACCCAACAGCAGCAATAACACCACCACCTGTAGTACAGACACAGAATCATTACACTCACAGTCAGTTAAGAGCACAGAAAATACTAAAAATACCTGGTCCTTCTGAGCCCACCAACACATATACAGTTAATCTTAAGTACAAGTTCAACTCAAGCTCAACTTTCTCTGTAAACAGACCTTTACTTTCCCCCCCCCCCCCCGTCATACACAGAGAACGCCGATTTGATACCTCTTGTTATAGCTAAACAATACCCGTGGATCGTATGTTGAGTAAAGTACAGTACAAAACGACACTTGCAAGTTTTACATTTATCGGTTTTTTTAACACAATGTTTTTTAAACATCTTAGTTACCGCGCTTTTCTAAAAGTTTAATATAAAAAGCTGCAACAAATCAACTTAAATTAAACAGGCAGTTAGCTAGATTTGCCTAGACCACATAACTGTTTAAAATTCCGTATAAACTAGATGATGTAAAATTCCAAGCTAATTATTTTTAAAATATCATTGTCCTCACAGGCTTTCAACGTTTAATATAAAATAAAATGGAAGAAATTTATACTTTATTTCCTAATTAAAAGCATTATGGAAGCTGATTTCAGATGAGCTAGCTAGCTAGCTGGCCTTAATCCAATATACCAAGCAATGTAGCTAGTTAAGATGTGCGCATTATAAAACAGATTGCCAAATAAAGTTCATAGCTAGCTACGTTAAGGTAGCTAACGTTAGCTAGCTACCCATTTTTGAGCTACAAGAACTTTTCTGCAAACGCTGGCTGTCACGTTTTTACATTCTTATGTAGCTAGTTAGCTATTCGCTAGTTGACCGAGCCGAGGGTGGAATAACATTCGCTAAAAAAAAACAACACAAACACTAAAGCTAGCTAGTCTGCGTGCTAAAACAGAACTAAGATCCAGCGTGGTCTTAATTTAGTCACATAATAATGTGTTTATAAACAGAAGTGGGTGAATTTATTGTAAACGATATAATTTTAAGAACAGAAAAAGACTGGCTTCAAAATGAAATATTGGTAGCGGTAGCTAGCAGAGGTAGATGCTCACGGGGACGAACAACAGCTAAGCTTGGCTATGCGCTTTATAGCGTATTTTGCGCATTAGTAACGGGTACATCAAAAAACATTTAACTTATTACATGCATTTATTTAGCGATAAAGTTCGCGCCCGACCCATTTTATTTATACTGCATGTTCAAAATGTAAATGAAAATTAAGAGTTTACTTGCCTGTTATACCACCACTCTTCCACCAGACGTCCCTGGAAGCAATGCAATCAGGAAGTTCTTTTTCAAGACCGAAGAGTGTTACTCACGTAAGGGTTCCTTATCAAACGCCCCCTACCGGCTGGGAGAATAAGAGAGTTGGCTATTAACGTAAACGGCTCACGATTTTCCGTCCAGCTCTCGTACACCGCTATTAAGGAACCAATACTCGACACCTTAAGTGCAAAATTCTACAACTATTTATAACGCTAAAATCTCGTTTATCATCTTAACATACACTAAAAACGAATATAATTTGACATTCATCTCCCTGATTTATAATTTTCCTGCAAGTTGCTCAGAAAGGGCTCTCAGCACTTACCAACAGAGAGCAAAAACAGATCATCTGATAAAACGAATGTCATATATCCGAAATATATTCGAAATCACACTTAATGGACATCATATCATGTATATACGTAAAATGGAATGACGGCAAACTTGACCAATATGAAAGTAGTGGCTTTTGTGGGTGTTAAGATAAGAAGAATGAGCAGATTTGGTAACACAGTAATGTCTGTATCTACTGTAAAACTTTACTTATAATATTTTAATATACACAAAGGAGTACAGTACAGTTTGTGAGTCTTCTAACATGGCAGCAAACATCTTTGCCCCCGATCACCGTTATGTGTTTTTTTTTCTTCACGGCATAAGGGGCCCCAGAGGAGGGTAGAATCCAGCCACTACAAGATTACAAACACACAACAAAAGAGTAAAACAAAATAAAACAATACACTGGTGGTGAGGGGGGGGGGGGGCTTCTACCAAGTCCATAAATATAGACAGACTAAAGAAAGACAAAATGTTGTTGCTTTTTTTCTTTTTTTTTTTTTTTTTTTTGGAGGGATACACAGGATTCGAGAGAAGTAACTAACAAAGATGGTCTCAGCAGTCAAAATGTTTAAAAAAAAAAAAAAAAAAAAGAAACAAGAAAATAAAAGTGGAAGCAAGACATTTCACATTCCATCAAATGGGTACTGTTACCAAAACAATGATTGTAAGGCCAAACTGAATTAAGGCCAAGCATATTTTTCAATATGTAAAAATGACTGCTGCTTCTCCTTCACCTGAAACAGCAGTTTTGTTTATCAGGGGAGAAGTACACTTCATTATATATGCTCATAACAGATGATGTTAGACATTATATATAAAGAATTATACATAATGATATTATATATAATGTATTATATATAATGATGTGCTCATTTGCAAATATGACAAACCCTAATGGTTGCTTTTTAACAGTGATTGGGTTGATGGACTAAAAAGTAAAGGCATATCAAATATGCACTAAAAGTTATTTATTTTAAAAGTGAATGGTCAACAAGTTTCAGAATGTCCACAAAGGCTAAAACTGACGTCATTTGAGAAAACCTTCAAGAAGAAAACTTGTGAACCTGTTCTTATTCGGCTGGTAGCCCATGAAGCTGGATTCATGACTCATCAAGTTGTACTTCATTCACAAACATACAACAATGACATTCATGAACAGAACCCTGATCATTTGAACAATGTCAAATGCGTCAACCATGCTTACTGGCTCCAAACAAGCATCACTGACCTTTAACCTGCTAGATTTCGCTTTTGTTCTTGTTTTGGGCTGAAGTCTTTCTGACTTCCATCACAAATGAACAATCCCTGGACTATCACAAAGACCAAGTAAGGGAACAGACAGAAAACCATTCGGTCCTCTGTTCCACTCCAAACTGTGAAAAATGTTTCATAATGAAAGAACACTTTGATTTACAAACATCTGAAAATTACCCTTAGACTCATATGAATGATGACGCCTGATTGGTTAGAAGTAGAGACAATGGAAGCCCCAGTTGAAGAACATTCTGACCAGCTCAACTGTTACACTGCTACAGTTCTCATGCACATTGTGGTTCCTCTAAAGTTCTTAAAAAGTGCAAAACCTTTTTTTTTTGAGGCACGTGTTGAACAACCAGCCTAAAAGACCCCAAACAACCAGAAGAGTCTTGTTTTGCAGGTAACTATTGTAACTACTCCACAATTTCCAGCAAGCACCAACCTGAAAAGTGAGTAGTAATTGGGTGTTACTGGTTTCACTGTGGGATCTCTGGCTGATTAATTCACCATCAATTATAGGTTATTATTTTGAGTGATTTAAATGGCATGAAGCAGTCAAACTTCATTTTAATAATAATAATAATAATAATAATAATAATAATAATAATAATGATGATGCAGCAGCAGCAAGGCTGCTGGTCAGAACATGCTCATCTCCAAAACTGACTAGATCTCTCCCATCCAGCTACATTCACAAACTCTGGGTCCTTCCAGGAGCTGAACTTAAGTGTCCCTTAACAGAAAGCAACCACATACTGCATCAGCTGATCCAGCCTCCTTTGGCTGATCCAGTTGATTACAGTACACTCTGAAATCATCAGCCCAGCGAAATCAAATGGACACTTGAGGCTACAGTTAGAAATGTCCTTAAAGGAAAACTTTCATAGCTTTGCATAGCTTTTAGGACTTATTAGTACTTCCCAGAATTTTATTAGATTTATTGTGATTTAAATTTTTTTAAAACAGATCCAACCTCCATGTTGGATGGAAGAATGAACAATATTCAAAAGTGCATCACAGATAATGTAAGAAATTCATTACTTAAGACACTGTGTTGCAGCTCTGCGTGTGACTATGTGACTGTTTGGATTTCACCCATGGTGATGTTTTTTTTCCCCCCCAAAAAGAAAAATGTAAACAGGTGGTGGAAGAAAAACAAACAAACAAACAAACAAAAAACACAAAAGAGCACCAGACAGTAACTTTACACCTACTACTGGACTTCTGATCACAGGGTCAAAAGGCCACAGTGCCACTCTGAGGACTTGTGCACAGAAGGCAAAGTGATGCAGATGGACATTGGATTCAACAGGGTCGCTCTGCATTCAGCTCGGCACTAACCAATCTCCAGTGCCCGTATTCACCAAGCACCTCTGAACACGGGTGCTGGTCCCAGATCAGTTTTACTGTCATTACAGGCCTTTGTCATGTGTCTGAAAAGCACAACTGACCCAGAAACAGCACTTTCAGAGCGAGATTCTTTGTGAATGAGTCCTCGGTCCGGTTCCTGCCTCTCTCGCTGTTCTCTAGTGCCTCCTGCTGGTTGCGTGTAGCTGTGGAGGCAGGGTCTAGTGCGAGAGCGAGCGACGGATGCGTGGGATATCCAGCAGAAAGGAAAACTCCAACATTCCGCCTACGACACCTCACCCATGTCCACTTCCCCTAGACCCTCGGCGTCAAAATCATCGTCCACGCATTCATCATCCCACTCTTCGTCAAAGCCCTCCCCGTCTCCCTCCTCCTCCTCCTCCTCCTCCTCCTCCTCCTCATCTTCATCTTCAAACCCATCTCCGAAATCCACATCACCCTCCTCATCTTCATCCCCTACTACCTCAAGCTCCTCGTCCTCGCCCCCGATCACCCCCTCCAGCACCTCTCCCTCTTCCTCTTCCTCTCCCACGTCTTCCTCCTTCACCTCCCTAGGGGGAGAGGAGGCAGGAAACACAGCTTCATCCACCACCATCTCATCCTCGAACCTCCCTGGCTGGCTACCGTACACAGGCCTGCTGGGGGCAGGGATGTACAGCTGGGGAGATGCCGTTGGCTGGGGCAGCCTGACCGCGGAGAGGCCCGGCCCACCCACACTGGGCGGCGGGCGTACGACGGCCGTTCCGGGCACATATTCACGGATCTCGCCCGGTTCCAGAGGGTCAGGTCCGCATGGGTCGTGCTCGCTGCAAGACAGTTTCCCGTCCAGCTTGGAGATGAAGAGCATGCCATCACGGTGGTGAGCACAGTAGGAGCTGGGGCACATCTCGCAGAACGACGCTGCCTCCTGCCCACACTCGTTACACTGATGCCACGGACACTCCCAGCGACCTGGGCAAGACGGCAGACAAACCAAACCGTGCACGCACGCACACACGCACACACACACACACACACACTCACTCTTAGAGCCAGCTTCTGAGGCACAGATCATAACTCCTGCTTTGGGCTTTTACATTTAATGCTGCACTTGATGTTTCCAAAGTGTGTGTGTGTGTGTGTTTCTCCAGCTGAGCCCTGCACTCCTCATAGAAAGCAGCTGCACACTTCAGAGAGCAACAGGCTCAGCGAGTGAGGGCCGCACTCACCAGCGGGCCTCTTGGCCAGGTTAAGGCAGTCGGCGTGGTAGACTTTGGGGCAGCCCGGCTTCTTGCAAGAGATGATCTGGCCACCATCGCCACAGTAGAAACACTCGTCCTCGCGCTCCTTCACCACCTCCAGCTGGCTTTTCCGCTTCACGGGGACCTTCTTTTTCACCTTACGCGACTTATCGTCCGCCGAGGGCTGGTTCTGTCAGCACACAGACACACGATCACATGCATATTTCTATGTACAGGAGTGCTTAAACCTTTAATATATAAGCCAACCTTTCACAAAAACCACTGAACAAACCACCACTTTCTCTACCACAGTCAGTTTTCCTCCAGTTTAAAAGAGAAACTAAAAACCAACCAGCATGTGACGTTTATGTATTAGTGTACAATATTCACTATGGTTGTGAAGTACAAGAGGTGTGTGTGTGCGCGTGCCAGTGCCTGAGAAGGCAAACTCGAGTCGCACTTCTGACATTTTTAAATATTTGACATATTTTTGAGTCGCACTTCTGACACTCTTTTGCTTAACTGACTTGCGACTCTAGGGGGCAAAAAAAACAAGAATCGAACCAATCACTGAAATAAAACTTCCTTTCTATTTGATCTCACGTGAGCATCTTGCCAGTCAGTTCATGCACAGTAATTTTTTTTGTCATCTCTTGGTTCTCACGTTCCACATGGTTACACAACAAACTTTCATAAATCACCTTCATGTACAAAATCTTTGAGCTAGATCGATAGCTAGCAACCACTTTTTCTAGCACGTTCCACAAAATTTTAAGCAAATTCTAGCTTTTGTAGCTACATGCTCAATCGTCCTACAGCCATTTTCTTGGTAGGCAAAATCAGCATCTATATAAATGTAACTTTGTTTCAGGTACTGTGTCTTTATGACCGAGACCACACATTAGCAAGCTCATAAATGAATTAGATTTTAAACGGTAAATAATGAGACAAAACAACAACTTAAGGAGGACTCGAGACATGACTCAAACTCTTACAAAGCGACTCGAACACCTTTGGCGTGCGATGGCCGATGGCCTCCAGATAATAAATGAGTGATTTAATGACCACTACTGATCTATAATCAGTAATCTATTATCAACGTACCTTCGGACGGACACCCAGGAAGCCACTACAGTTCGGCGCTCCACATTTGCACACCGTCTTTCCGTTGCCAAGACATTCGAGGTTGTAGTTGAAAGTGAGTTCAACACCTGCATGTAGGAGGGAGAGAGTCAGTCTCACCGGGAAACAGGAACCATGAGGGCGTCCCACGGTCCCCTGTGGCCTCCCCGCTCACCTGCAGGGACGTCCTCCAGGGCAAAGAGTCCCACCCGCGTGTCCCCGTTCACCGTCCATTTCTGCGTCTCACAGTTGGGCTGGCAGCAGTGGTTCATGAAGCGCGCCTGGTTGCCCTTTGGCCCCGCGTCGATGATGCGGTCCTGGAAGAGCACCGGTCGGCATGAGAGAGGGGGGCGAATGAGGGGGTAACAGAACATTAATGCCTCCGAGACGGGGGCAACACAAAGAGGGAAAGACAAGCGCTGTGGGAGAAAGACCTGCAAAAGGCGAGATGTGTGCACTAAAGGGAAGAGTGATGTACGTTAGACATCACTGAGGAATAGCCTGCTACTGCGTGCTGGTGTGTGTTCGTTCCAGAGGCTTACCTTGTCCAGCGTGAGCATGTAGAAGTTGGAGATGTCGTTCTCCTGCGCATGTTTGATCCGTGCGCGACACTCCTCCTCGTCGATCATCTCCCCCACATACTCACTCACAAAGGCACCCTGAAGGGGGCAGTAGAGAGCCACTTCAGATAAGCTTATTTTGGGTACAGTAACACCATCATTCAAACTTCAAACCCAGCACAACAGAAGGCTACAATGATTTGATTTATGTTTGTTTGTTTGTGTTTAACTCCACCACCCAGAAGCCCAACGCCACCCCGCACCTTCTTGATGTCGGAGACGCTGCGCAGGCCCCAGCCCCGGGACAGCGTGCGGAAGATCTCCACGGGGCTGTACTGGCGTTTGGAGAAGCTCTGGTTCTGGCAGCGAACACCGGCAGCACAGACCTGCGGGTGGCACTCGTACATCAGCATGCGGTTGATGCACTCCGAGTCCACGCCGCATGGGCTGTCATCAGTGTCCTTGCAGTTGCAACGCGGGATCTCAGACAGGTCCGCCGTCACGATCTGCACCTTCCCCACTGGCCGGTTCACCTGGAACGCACCAATCCGGGGGGGGGGGGGGGGGGAAATAACAGGGAGATGCCTTGCAACAGTGAGGTGCATTTTTAAGTG
>JAOXYF010000007.1:15762489-15779697 GCA_028565775.1 Sternarchorhynchus goeldii
CCCCCCCCCCCCCCCCCCCCCCCCCCCCCCCCCCCCCCCCCCCCCCCCCCCAAAGGACCGGGAGATGCCTTGCTACAGTGAGGTGCATTTAGAAGTGGGTCAGCCAACGTAGAGGGCCCTGGAACGTGTACAGAGGTGCGAGACATGCATTTATGTATCTGTTCAGGCCAGCGGGATGTACCTTTACGGGCCTACACAGGGAAGTAGGTTGTACCTGGGGTGATGGTAGCTCACTGGTTAAAGCAGTTGACTAGTAATCAGAAGGTTGTTGGTTCAAACCCCACCTCTGAGCAAAAGCCCTTAACCCTTAACTGCTCAAGATGTATTCAGTCACAATTGTAAGTCGCTTTGGATAAAAGTGTCAGCCAAATGCAGTAAATGTACCTTTATGTGTCGATATGGGGGGGGCTTCTTGTCATTTTTCCTATCCTCCTGAAGTTGCCTCATCTCTTTCTCTGCCTGCAATTCTCGAAACCGCTCAGCCGCCTCATTTAATGCTACACACACACACACACACACACACACACACACACACACACACAGTCAGGGTCCATATCCAAATCAATACTTTTCCAGCTCAGTGAAAACCATTTCAAAAGGCCATTTCTGTGCAAGAAAAACCAAAACCAAAACAAAAAACAACCACTGAACCCTGCCAAGCCCCTCCACCTTTTTTGTAGACGGCGTCTGCACCCTTTCCCATTTTCTCTTTGTTGTTGGCGTCGCCCTCCATGTAAGGGAAGCAGCGAGCCTGGTACGTCCACACGTAGTCTTTGGAGCCGAAGAAGTGCACGGGGAACTCGCCCACCTCGTGCCGCATGCGAGAGATGTTCTCCGGCACGTTTTTGGGCAGGCTCACCTCGGCAGGCCACCACCTGCAACAGCGAGCAGCCTGTCAAAGCCGAGAAGCCAATGCTGATTTCGGGAAGAGGGGCAGGGCGAGACACACGCACCTGTAGCGGCCCACCTTCACCCACAGGATGTCTTTGTAGTGCGGTTTCTTTCCCGCACGGCAGTCGTTGCAGTACCAGCTCCCCTTGGGCATGTCGATGTTCAGGCACTCACGATGGAAAGCAGCAGGGCAGGACTCGCAGCACAGCAGGCTGCCCCCTACAGCACACAAGAAGTATTACACCACAAACAACCCAACAAAAACACAGATTCTGACTAACGCAAATATTACCAAATGTACTATTAATAATGAAAAATACCATATTACTAACATTAGTACTTATCCTCATAAGAAATAACTAAATTGAGATTTATGTTTTTGAGACTACAAAGTGCTTCAGTAAATATACGAAGGAAAGGCCTTAAGGCTCATGATGGCAGTCAGCGAGGGAGGAGAAACCTTCAGAGCAGACGAAGCACCAGCTGACGTTGATGTGCTCGTGGTTCTTGCAACCCTTCCGAGGGGTGAAGTGGTTGGGGCACAGGAAGCTGTTGTTTGCCAGGGGAACGCTGCCCGCCGCCATGCAGTAGTCGTTAGCGTGGTAGGCCACGGGACATCGCACGCAACGCGTCAGACGACCTGTGAGGCGCATAAAAGCACACACAGAAACACAGAAACACAAAAACATGTCAAACAGTGAGAGTGAAAAAGATCCCACGGGAATCTTAAAATAAAATAAATGAAAAGGCTATTCAGGACACATCCAGCTGGGATCTGTAGTTCCCCAACAAAATCAACTCAACCAAAATAAACAAAGTAACAGAACTGATCTCCCCTCAGTGCTAAAGGGTTCATGGTATTAACGAGCTTTGCTGTGTTTGGGTTTCAGTTTCTCGCTTTTTGTCATTTGTCTCTTGGTAACCACGTTTGAAAAAAGAAAAAAAACCCCAAAAACAAAGAAAACTCAGTTCCTACGGCGCCTGAGTAACCATGACCAGGCACCACCCACTCGCTCGGTCATGTTGTGGGCCTCACCCTTAGAGCTGCAGGGGTTGAGCGGGTTGCTGATGTAGCAGGCCAGGCAGGCGTGGAGAGAGCAGCGAAAGCCCCGGCTCTGCTGCACCGCGGGGGCGTAGCTCACAGCACAGTCCATGTGGTAGAACTTTCCGCACACCGGGATCATACAGCGGCGGACGTCCTCGCCGGGCTTCTTGCACACGAAACACGTGTGAACACCTGCGAGGGAACACGGAACTTAACCTCACCTCGCCCCACGCTAGTGCCATGTGTAACGCTGCCTTATCACTCAGTGCAGCTCACGGAGTTCACATGTAGTGCACTGCTAATGGGGGAGCTCACCTGTAGTGCACTCCTGACAGATAAAGCGTCCCTTGGGCGTCTCACTGAGGCCGATACAATCGAGGTGAAAGGCTCCACAGCACTGTCCCTCACACAGGAGCAGCTCGCCTGTCTTCTCACACATCTGGCAAAACACACACACACACACTCACTGTCAAACCTGACCACCAAGGTCTTCTGCAGCTGTGTCACTTACCAGAGCAGTACAAGCTCTAAACTTCCAGCATTAGTGTTATGAATGTGAGAACATGAATGCGTGTTGTGTGCTAAGACAGGAACGGTTCTCCCTGAGGATTGAACATCCACAACCTTGGTGTTGCCACCACCTTACCGTACCTGCTCTACTAGGTGAGCTGCTAGCTTAGCGCCGATCCAGTGATCATTTACCTGACAAACGTTCTCTTTCAGGGAGGCAGTGCCACCTTTCTCTCCCACCTTCTTGTTGTTAGGCAAGCCAGCATCAGCGTTTAACAAGTCTCTCGCAGAGAGAACACCCTCATTCAGCACTGCACCAAACACCTGGACAGGAAAAAGCGAAAGAGGCATCAGACATTTGACCTCTCCTGCTTCATCACATCACTCAGACCCCTGGTCCCACGACTTTAACGCCCCTCAATGCTTTCTTAGCGATTTTAAAGGTCGGTCAAAAACTAGAAACACCATGTGGAATATAGGCTACTTAATGGAGCAGTAAGTATGCCTGTCTAGAAGCAGTATTTTCCACTTTCTGACTCACTCATACCTGCTGAAACACCATCTTTCAATCTGTCCAATGTGAACTAGCAGTCAGTCAGAGATACCAGGGATGTTTTTCATACATGGTTTGTATTATCTATAGCTATAGTGACACGGTGTAGGTTCAATAAAGCTGCTTAGATTGAGGGTGACGTGATTCCCGTTTTTGAAATATAACTGTAATAAAGTCAAATGAAGGGGGTCATTGATGTACTGTGGGGCATTAGAGGCAACTGCCATGTCTTCCACTTACAAGAACGGGTGTTATGTGCCAAGTTAGCTAGCAATGTTAAACAAAAACGAACAGCATTTGCTGACAGACAAGAGGAAAGTAAGCTAAAATGCCATAATTAGTGAACACAGTCCACAGAACACATTTCAAGCTAGCTAACATTAGCTAGCCTTCTTTGTCTTCCTGGTCTTCTCAGAAACATCTAGAAGAGCTTTTTAAATTCAATTATTCTGAACATAAACACGCTCATGCTAATTAATACAGTTTACTCTGGCTTGGTTAGGAACACATCCAAAACCTACCAAGTGCTTATAATTAAGAGAGTGCGCCAATATCAGAAACAGAAAAACAAGTTCATGATGATTACAACCGTGTGGTCCGTAATGTTTTTCACCATTGTCTTATTCGCTCTGCAATTTTTTTTGCACCACAATAATAGAAGCTGAAAACAGAAGTGAAAAAAACAACAACAAACACAAAACCAAAGACGACAAGACATTTAGAGGGTAGTTTCACTCTGTAGAACAGACATGCTCTCTGAGGAGGTCCTGACCTCTGTGCCTAATGGGCCGTCGGGCTGGTTCTGGTCCTCGACTTTGGGCTCTGCTGGGCTGTGGTTTTCAGGCTGCTGAGTGCGAGGCACACCAGGTGAAACCAGCTCGTTCAAGGACGGCGTCTGTGCGTCGCCCGACCTGGACCCGACTCCTTCAGACAACAAGTGACAAGTTAAAGCCCTCAAAATTGGGAAAAGCTGTACAAATAATGGTAAAAAAATAAAAAAGCTGTAAGAAGTACAAATAGTACAAATATTAAAAATAAATAAACAAATACTAACCCAACACAGAAGGTGGGCTGGATAAAGTGGTCCCAGGGACTTCATTTTTCTAAAACAAAATAAAAGCACAACTTAAAACAAACAAACAAAAAATACCACACCAAATGCCTCATCATGCCTAGACTCATGGGCAGTGCGTGTACAAACCCAAGAGACTCTTACCTTGAAGTCTTTGACACCTGATTCTTCTGGCCAATTTCCCTGTTGTTTAGAAAGTACAGAGGGAAAACATGAGAAAGTGTTTAAACAAACAAACAAACAAACCACTTTTAAAAAAGGAATCAAAGTCTTCACCTTCTTATTTGGGTTCCTGAGAAGTTCTTTGTTGATGGCACACTCCGGTGTGTTGTGTGTGGGTTTGCGTTGTCTCCTCCTTTCCGACGATGCTACAAGATTAGGCAACGGTTACCGGCAGCAGATGCCCCGTACGACAAAGCTCAACACATGCAAAGGCCTCTTACCGGCTTTCCTTTCTGGCGATTCCGTTTCGGGCGAGGTAGCCTTGCAGGGTGTCGATGAGGCTGGTGGCGAGGGGGGGCTGCGAGACGGCGCGTCTGTGGCAACCTGCTGCTCGTGATGCTGGGGTGGACAGGGCGTCGAGGGCTCCAGTAGCTGAGATGCACAGGGTCTCGCGCCGTCTGCTGCTTTAGGTTCCACAGGCTGAAGGCCGACGTTAGTGTTATTAATCCAGGACCCCTGCAGAGAAGAGCAACACGCGACTGTTGATCTACTGAAACCATTCAACAAATTCTCTCAGATAGAAGTATAGAAGAAGCAAGAGAAAGGCTCGGCAGCCTCAAACGAGTGCGATTTACGAATCTCAGCACCGGCCCAAGACTCGGCTTACTGCTTTAGACGATTCCGGGATCCTCTTCGGTTTCTTCTTTGGAGAAAAGATCTGTTCATACTCCTCCCCCCACTCAATCATCCTCTTACTCGGTTTCCTGAGCCTTTTGCTCTCTGAGAAGAAGAAAAGAACATTTTTTTTAGCTCATGTCTTTCAGTATATAAAACAGAGCAGTCAGTCAGTGGGTCAACAATAAAATAAAATTTTAACTTTTAAATGTAAAAATATCTTTTAAATGCAAGACTGCACGTAATGCCGCTCTCAGAAAATCAGTTAGTACACAATGGATGTAGTCTGGCTTTTAGAAGAGATTCATCTCCCATTCACCAGACATGCACGGCAAGGTTTCCACCCCCGAAATGAAAATCTCCAATGAACCATTCCAGGACAGTTGGTCGCTTTGAGGTTCTGACCTAGCAAACATGTGTGAGGTCTTTCAGCAGCATAAGGAAAGTTCTGAACACAGGTTCTGAACTTCTTACCTGCTGCCATTACTAATAAATCATCTTTAGATACCCACTGTGTTTCTTTAGGAGAGAGAGGGAAATATATATATATTTTCAAACTGTCAGCAACCCAACATAGGATCGAAAATATCATCACTTCACACTAGGCCTCTCTCCACTAATCAGATTTTCACCATGACGGCGTTTTTATATCTTGATACTCCCTTCCTATGAAGAATTTTATCTTCATGCGTATCCCTGAGAATTCAAGGACAGCATTGAAGATACGCTACACGAATTCCTGGAACATGCTGTGTATACATACCTCATTTGTTTAGTAATGTCACAACATGAGCTTTGAAGTAATATTGCCCAAACCGTACCACTTACCAGAACCTTCCTTCTTGGCAGCAGTGGATTCCGGGCTTTGGAAGCTCTCCTCAAACACTCCATTAAGTCTGGAGGGCGGCCTGACCCTTTCGTGCGCCAAAGGCCCGATCTGTTCAATCTTTGGCTTGATGCTCTCTCCAACCTCGGCCTCGAACGTCTGCCATCGCTTTTTCGGGGCCACCGCAGAGACGGTGCCCTTGGTGACGCCCTCTTGGCCACCGTCAGAGTGGCAGCTCGAGATTTCCTCCGACGGGGCCACCCGCGCCCCAAGCGCCTCGCCCCTGAGGGGCGAACCCTGCTTCTTCCAATGCCTGTTGGAATCCTGAGAAGCCGCACTGTTGGTGCCCTCGTGTTTTTGTGACTCCTTTTTGGCCACGGGCTTCGGCTTAGATCTGCTGGGCCTGGAAGCGCTCGCGGGGGACCTGCACCGCGGCCCATTCTGGAGGCCCGCAGCCGACACCTGGCCCTGGTCTCGCGCCACATCCGGGGTCGACGGGGCGGTGGGAGGCGTGGGGATCAGCGAGGGTTCCTGCTTGATGAGGGATTCTGGTGGAGCGGGTGGCAACGTCAGGGGCCTGCCCTCCCTCTCCCGGCTATCATGCAGGTCTTTCAGCAGCATGAGGAAAGTGCTGAACTTGTAGTCGGACTCAGCACGCAGCGAGGCCTCGTCCGAACCTCGCTCCTCTTTCACCAGAGACTTGAACGAAAGCTCCTTCACGTCACGGAAAGCTTCCGCGGGTGAAGGCGGCGGAGATGGAGTGGTGGAGGAAGATGAGGTGGAGGAAGCATCATCTTCTTTCTTGATTTCGACGGCGCTGATGGATACTTCCACTGGCTCGGTTTTGGGTTCCGTGGCTTTGGGCCATGGCCCGTTCAGAGCGGTGTCCTTGCCGGACCGGACCCTGGTGAGCTTCAGCAACGTGGGGCCCGGTGAAGCTCTGCTGGACTGTGAGGAAGCCGGGCATGTTGGGTCCTCAGTAGTGGCCGTTTTCACCTGCCACCGTGTACCCCCACTCTCCGATGCATCTACAACAGGGGAGAGTAGGTTGCTCTCACAGCCAAAAGGTGGGGGCGAGGGCTCGCTGGCGGGATCGGCCGGGCCCTCGGTGCCAGGTCCCTCGCACGCCGCCAGAGCCCGGGACATAAGCTTGCAGCTCATGGGCAGGTAGAACGAGTGCATTTCGAAAGAGCCGTCCGAAAAGCTGGGGGAATCGCCCCCCAGGCGTCGGCGGCAGGAAGCTTGGCTGTCCAAGGCGGAGCGGCTGCTGCCTGATGGGCGTTTCGTCCCTTTCTCTGCCTTGCAGGCTTTTTTAGCTTTTTTACCTGGGCGTTCAGCTTTCTGATCTTTGCTGAGCTCTTTCTCCGGTCCTGCTTCGTTCTGCTCATCTGAGCGTTTGGGACACAATATCCTTGGGACCGAATCAATGTCCAAGTAAGGACATTCCCTGCTGTCTGATTCGGTGCCTTTCACAGGAGCAGTGGGGGTTCCGGAAACGTCCGGCGCAGGGCTCGACATCAGCTTAGGGAACGTCCCATCGGTCACTTTAACCGGACTCTTATGTACAGAGTTCTTCTTCTTCTTCTTAGCAGATGACTTCTTTTTGTTTCCATCCTTGGCATCCTTAACAGAGCCAGCAGCGGGAAAGTCGTGGCCGTTGGAGAAGACAGGGCCCGAGGAGGCGGGCGGCAGAGCAGCAGAGCAGCAAGAGTTGGATGTAGAGGTGGTGGAAGACCCCGCCTCAATAACAGGCGTGTGCACCTCCCTTATGGAAGCAGGCTGGTGCAGGGCAGTTTCAGCCTCATGGACGCTGGTCATCCACAATGGCATCAGGCGCTTTGGAACCTGCAGCAGAGCAACACACCGCTGGTGATCGAATCAAGGGCTGGTTGACAAACATTCTCTAATGCAGATGAGGTATTAAGGTCACAGAGAATTAAAAAGTGGCAAAGCCAGTTGGTTCCTGGCCTCCTACAAACGCCATGGTTTGACATAACGAGCACTGAAGAACGCGATTTAAACAAAACAGGAGTTGAATAGATTAAGTAAACTCTCAAGGCAGACAATACCGTGTATTTGTAGCCCTTCTCTCTCTGCCTGCCTCGCCGTCTGAGAACAGGGAGCTTGTCGAACTGATGGCCACATTCAAAAGGATGTGTGGCTTTCCCAGAAACCCATGCCTGGTCCATGATGTCCCCGAACGTCCTGACAAAGTACTGACGGCAGGGCCTGCGACTGGGCTCTGTGACATCACACCACACAAACCCCAAGAATAGAACTTTAACTAGGAAAAAAAGTCTAATGTTCCTACACAAAACTAATATACAATAAAATAAGATTAAAAAAAAAAAAAAAAAAAAAAAACACGTCACCCTGTGGTGAACCCACCATAGATATATATTCTGGTAACAATTCCTGCAGTCGATTTATTCAAAACCATTTAGTTGTTTTGATGGTTTCATGTATTGTAATGCATCATCATAGTACTTGAATACGAAATTATCAGAAAGAATACAAACCACAACAGCATTCCTGATATCTGCTTATAAGTTGGAACAGACAACACCTCAGCAAAAATGATTAAAATATATATTATATACACACACATACATACATACATACATATACATATATACATATATATATATATATATATATATACACACATATACATATATACATATACACACACACACAAATCATCTAGTGATAGTGTACTGTCACATAACCCAGGCCCTGGCTCCCTCCAACAACTGCTACACTCAACAACCCTGGGATAAATACCCACAATTCCATGGGTTATTCAAAGATCAATAGAAGTAGTGACCTTTCATTCTGGTGTGCGTCTTAGTCACTGGCTCTACAGACACCCGGCAGGGCCACCAGGGCCTACGGTTATACTTGGCCCACACCACATCGCCCACGGCATACTTCGCTCCTGGGAGAGACTTCTTCTTTGGACTGTTAGACTGCAAAAATAAACAAATAAACAGTAAATCTGTATTTCATGAAGTCCATCCAAGATGTACAGAGGAAAAACTTCAGTACTTAACAAGGTTTTTTGCTACTCTGATATTTCTCTGATGGCCCTAGTCACCACAGCCTTGGCATGACATTAGCTGCACCCTGTAGTTCTAAACAAATTGTGCCATTGTATAAATATTTCCACGTGAAAACAATAAACCCTGTATTTCCGTTTGCCTCCGTCAAGACGGAAAAAAAACAAAGCAAAAGAGTCTGCCCACTGACCACATGACACTGGAAGCAGAACCCATTAAGGTTATACGATAATAAATACTATAATAAATCTTCTCTCTGTTTACTTCTCACTCCATTTGCTGCTCTCCTCAGGGGGAAATGCCCTGCGTGAGTGCCACGAGGTAACACCTTCATCTGCAGGTCGGTTTTACTTCATCTAGTGTGGAGTGGAGTACATGGTAAAGTGTGATCATTTTCACACCCACCAATGGAGTGCACCTAGTGCCATATCGCAGAACACTCCATTCTACAGGCTTCAAAGAAACTGGCAATGGACTGAACCCATTCCAGTCTCTTCTCTGACTGGTCTTGAATAACCGTCATCCAGTACACTTGATCAGTAGTTCTATGCAACACCACTAAGTGAATGAGCTAGTGGAATAAGGCCTGAACCTCGTTCCCAGTAATTAGAATCTGAACTTCAGCAAACCGGTTAGTGGTAAACGACCTAAATACAGGAATGTCAATTACCATGATGGAACCTAACCAGCTAGTTCAAGGGAAGTTTCCCCTTTGGCAATAATGCTGATTGCTCTGTACACCAATACAACCAGAGACCATTCATTCATTATTATTGCTGCTGTTATGCAGCTCTGCAATGTAGTAATTTCAAAAACTTCTATCATTTAGTTTCACCGTTGGGACTGTATTAAAATTTATATTAATATTTCATAAGGGACAAGATTAGAAAGCATGAAATGAGAAAGTTTCCGCATGACAGAGTATGATGCTTGTATAACGTAATTAGAGTGCTGTGCAGTTTGTAGCAGTAGCATATGCGCTTTTGTTGAAACAAGAAGTAAATAACCACCACAGTATTTTCTGCTTTAAGCCACTGTAATACTGCCTGCTCAACCTTTTTACTGCAAATCTACTCCAGTAAAACCCTCTTCACACCACATGATTTTCACGATTTTATTATGAACTCCTGTAGTTCTCAGAGTATTCCAGGGCTCTCCTAATATACCCATTGAGTACTAAATTATCATCTACTTTGTGTTCTTGGTTTTCATTGCATCATTTAATCACGTTAAGTGGAGAGTTACTTTCAGTGCTCTCTGTACTGCTTTTGTGCATTATAATCACTGTGGTCAGTGCACTTTCTACAGGTGCTTGGAGCTCCTTCCTACAGCTAAGCTGCCCTGTGTTAAGAGTAACACTGGCTGACACAATCAATGTGTATAAAAATGGATACATGAAGTGCTTACAGGACTTGAGCGGGTGTCGCAGGGTGAGCTTGGCCTTTGAGGCAGACCGGAGTTGAACACTGCTGCGCAGTTTTCGGTGCTGGGCAGGTCGAACTCACTGTCCGTATAGTCATCCATGCTGTCGAAATCCTCCAACATGGACTGGACGTGTAGGGGCGAGGGGACAGACGTGGCCCGATTCTGCTGTGGCTCTTTTGGGGAGGGTTTGAAGGGTTCGTGTCTGTTTAGGTCCAGGGCAACGGAGCTCTTCGCATTCACAGAGTCCCTCGTCTTAGCCGGAGGTTTGAATGACGCCCCATCCTCGTCCACCTCCTCCTCCTCCTCCTCTTCATCCTCTTCATCCTCCTCCTCCTCGTCCTCCTCCTTGTAATCTTTACTGTCGCCACTGTCGAACAGACTCGACTCGAAATGCAGGAAGCCATTGGGGATGGGAGAGAAGTGCTCCAGACTGTCGGAACTCACAGGCGAGAAACCGTTCTTGTCCAGATCTTGGACGTTCCTGTAGGCCCCCTCATCGGTAACGAAAGTGTGGGAGTGGGGCGAGCGGACCGGGCCAAGCCCGTATTCAGCACCCCCAGCAGAGCTGTTAGAGTGAGCCCTGTCACGCCCATGGAAGTCTTTATCCTGCAAGCTCATTTCGGGCCTGTTCACCATGGTGGTCAAGTCCTGGAGTCTCCGGAGGGGACTGTAGCTGGAAGAAGCTTCTCTATGACTGTAAGAAAACTGGGCAGTGTGTTTAAATCCGGAGTTCTGGAGACGTGCAGCAGTCGAATGCTCCACTTGTCGTTTCCCGACGTGCTGGAGTCCACAGGAAGTGATGCGGCTGTCGTGAGCCCGAGGATCCTGCAGGTCAGCACGACACTCCGAGCCATCCCTGGCAGCCACTTTATATGACTGATTCATGTTGTCATGGTTTCATCCTGAAAAAATAAATAAATAAATGAAAATGATATACATACATATACACAATCATTTATTTAAAAAACAGACGTGAGTTTGTGTAATCAAAAACATTTAAAGTGAGCTAAAGGACTAAAGGTGAGAGATCTAAGCGAGGTGACAAACTACCTGCAATACATTGCTTATTCGGTCAACTGGAACTACAGATTAAGGACGGTATACTATAGGGAAAACAAATGTTGATAATACAAAGCAAAACGGCCTAATCCAGATGATTTAGCTCATGATAAAATGAAAATTCCTGTTCATAAAAGTATCACACAGTTCGCTCTTGCTGGGCTACAACCATGCACATGTTAGCGGGCTACCGGGTACGCTGCTAGGACACCTCGTTAGGCCGTCATGTCAGAACCCATCACAGAAGACAAAGATAGCTACATTCAAAGCTACAATCAATCGCAATGCTAGCTCATACCGACCGAAATACTTGGTATGGTTCTGCCTTAGCTTAAAATGACATTTTGAGGATACACTTGATTGAAATTGAAAATAAGGTATGCTACTGACATCCTGTGCAAGTCTTGAGGAAGCTAAGCCTGCACTAACACTAGATCACATGCAAATCTAACCCAAGTAAGGCATTTAAAACCCGACGCTTTGAAACATCAAATAACAGCGATCATAGAAAGAGGTCGCCGGAATCTTACCATTTACGGCTCGGTCACAACAAAACCATTCGACATCCTTTTAAATTTGGACACGTAGAGCCACTTTTTTTCAATTTGTGAAAACGGATCTGCAGAATCCCAGCAGGAGCGACCGTAGGCCCAGGTTTAGCACTCATTCTTTCTACTCTAGTGTCGCCTCATCGGCGGTGTTCCTTCAAAAAAAAAATTTATTAACTGACAAAAATAAGCGAATTCTCGTCTCCTCCACCAAATCATCTAGATAGTGCAAACGTGAACGTATCCAAAGTACATTTTTAACGTGAGCGATTTCAATTCAAATACATGATTGTTTATCCTGCTACCGAGTGCCCTGGTCATGTTAAAGCAAGCCCTCACTGTGCTGGTGAGAACGACCAATCGGCTCAGCTACCCAACCCCCCGTCTATATGCATCGGGGCACTTCACAATTCCCACATATCACACAGGTAGCTCGTTGTACTCATTTATAGGAAAAGAAACTGAGTTGGGTTTTAATTCGTCCTGATGTACCACGTCCGTACAATACAGGCACACGGTGTATGTCAGGTATGAAGGACGAAGACAATGCTTTTTAACCCTAACGCCATTTGTTTCCTTGTCCTAACAAAGGCGTAACTTCCTCCATTTTAGACGACTAAAGCTTGCATCGCTTGCTCCCGGCCACGACTACACACGACTGGAACTTGTACCGTGCATAATATCACTATTATTAGAAACGAGTCCTTATTTAGTTCTTCTTGTCGCGATGTTTTAAACGTTCTTTGGGGCTCCTGTAAAACAGGCCACACCACGCATTATTGTAGCTTAACACGTCGTATGCAATACAAACCACGATAATGGGAGACAGGGGTATCGTATCTCAAGATAAAATCCAACAACTTGCTTTTCGCACTATATGAGTAAACTAATGTAGTCGCACGACGAATTTTCAGTGGCGAGATGCGAGGATTTTTTAACACTAGCCTACATACTAATAACCTCACTCAGGCCTGCGTTATTTATTTGAACATTTTAACTACGTTTTGTACATTCCAACTGAATGCTTCTAAGGAGACAGAAGGAAAACCTCGGTATTGGCCAAGACCGGTCCAAACCAGAGACTCCATAAATAGTTCATGCTGTTTTGTTCTTTGTTCAAATTAGCCGGGCCTTTTCCCTTTTGCGCGCATTGAAACATCGACATTAAGAAACAAATAATCAGTTTCTTAATCTTAGCATAATGTATCTGTAAGTAGCCTACCATAACATACGTCAAAAGTAAGCCAGTGGCAGAGTTGAAACCTAATCTTAGGTATTTACCCTGATTACCAGCATCAACATTAAGGATATTTACCTTGTGACAGCGTTTGCTGGCTTGCTTTTTGTTCTATCCGCTGCATAGGGCCAGTCGAGAAAGACTCAGCAAACACGATTCCTGTAGAATTTCTAGAAATAATTCACATTTTTCAGTGGTTTGTACTAACGGGGAAGCTCTCCAAAAAGGCACATCGATGCACAATTATTCTTAACTCACATGTATTCTGTGATTAAGTGCAACCAATTTGGTGATCCATTAGCTGGTTTTAATGTAAGTACCATTGCTTTGGAGTGGTATTGGTTTATTTTTTTTAGCAGACTGCGTGTTTGCGCACAGAACACTAGTTGGTCCAGGAGTTAAAAACAAAACCCAATCAGACTATCTGCTGCAACATGGCATTCCGGGTTTCACTCAAAATATTGTCGAAGGAGGGGGTTAGAACACTACAGGTTATACTAATCTATCGTTACATTTACAAAATAGGTCTTGAAGCGTTACACTGATATTGTTTTTAAATCTCATCACAAAAACGAGATTCAGATATCCTTCAAAAACCACTCAACACTCAAGAGGGCACCACGTTTTTCATAAATACAAATAAAAGATACGTAATACCAAAGACAATACAAGCATAGCAATTACATACACACATTAGGGAAAAAAGATAAATATGTCTGTGGTTATTGATTCATTAGCATTTTAAATTCAGAATGAAATCGAGTGGGTACAGAACAGCAATGACCCAAGCAGTCACATTATCAAAAGTAACAAAGATTAAAAACAACACAAAGCTTTTTTTTTTCCTTTTTTGATTGACTTGTGTTTAGACTATTGGCCGAAAAGTCTAATATAATATCGGCTTAGATACTGTTTTTGTTTCACAAGACTACCATCATGCACATCTGTACAGTAGGTTAACATATGTGTAAAGGAGCAATAAGCAGTGTTTTGGGGGGATTTGTTTGTCACTCAAATTACTGCAAGCTCTCAGCAGGTCACACATTTCATGACTCTGGAACAGGAAGTTAAAAAAAGGCATTTCCTCCCCTCAAGACCTGCTATGAGAGTGCACTTCTAATCACTGGGTAACATTCCACACACTAGCACTGAGTAAGGTTGGTTTTTTTTTATTATTTAGTATTACATTTTTAATGGAAATCTACTTATTGTTCCTTTAAAATGAGAGTGAATTATGATGCTCTTTGGATAGATACACAAAATGATCATAACAACGTAACATAACAATGTAACACTTTCGCATACATATTAAGTGTTAAGCCTAAGTATCAAAATTCTTGTCGACCCCCTCCCCCGCCCCACCCATAAACAAGTCCTGCCTTGGTGCAAAACTTCGATCTGCGGTGTCAGCTCGCCACGGCCGCCCGTGATGATCCTGGCCGCGTGTGCTCCCGCTGTCCTCGCCCCACTCCCACGATAAACAAAAGGCCGCGTCACTCGCCGGCGTTTTTCTCTTTGACCGCTGCATCGCACAGTGCCCGCTTCTGCATCAGTGAGTAAGGGAACGGCGCACCGTTGCACGCGCTATAGTCCAACTTGTTCAGCTTCGCCAGCGTCTTGATGCTCCCGGGAGGTCGGCCGGGGCTGACCTTGTATCCGGCAGCCTTGGTCGTCCCCAGCGGCCTCCCGGGGCTAGTTTTGAAGCCGGCGGCCCGCGTGGTGCCAGGCGGTCTGCCCGTGCTTGTTCGATACCCGGCAGACTTGGTGGTGCCGGCAGGTCTCCCTCGTCTTCCTGTCTTGCCCAGTCCCTTCTTCTTCTTGGAGCCCTCCGGTGCCTCTGCGCCCCTCATCCTCACAGGCTGTGGGTGAAACTCATTCTGGGAGTCTTGTATCTGGCATGACATGGGTTTGATCATGGCCTGTGGGAGAGGGGGCAAGTTGGGCAGGGGCAGCTGCAATGGGGGAGGTGGGGCAGATGGGTAAAATTTGCTGGACTGCGAGGTGCATAACTCAAAATGACTGTTTGGGTGTTGGCCATCTTCAGGTAGGCCACCCAAGACATAGTCGTTATTGTTACTTGCTACCTGATGCATCATTTTCTGCGAGGATAAAATACAGGTAGAGAGGGAGTCAGCTAGAATGCTTAGCATGTTAAACAAACATGTCTATGTTAGGAAACTGAGAAAGTTATAAATAATACATTCTGCATTTACTTAGCGCTTAGTAACATCATTTCATACGGCAAGTAAGTTCAAGAATCGAATCGTTGTATCACGGCGCACTAACATTTCGTTTGTGTTCTTTTAGGTCGGCTGGAAGAGTAAATCAAAGAGAAATACACAGTCTACGCAAATAGCCTACATAAATACGTAATAACGCAGACAGAGGGAGGGGTAACGCATCATGGTAATTGCAAACTGTGGCGAAGATTAAGCTTGTAGTAGGCCACACTGTATTATAAGTTGAAACAGACACATGCACTTAACGCAAAACGTAAAAAGACCGACAAAAGACTTCCTACGCAATCGCATCGGTGTGTTCTGTCATGTAGTTATATTCTTGTCTACCTCCATGCAAAGATTTATACGATATATTTTTTCGACATATAACGACAAAACGAACATTAAGATCAAATGGATATTATTTAAAATGTCACTAAAGGCGCGTATTACAACGTATAAAAACGCTACTTTACCTCATTTGTACGCGGACCCTGGTGTGCAAAGGGTTAAATATGAAACAGATATATCTTCCATCCTTGAAACCAAATCTTAACGCTATTTACCGCAAAATATAAACATCCAGGAACGCTTACAGTTGTTTCTTCATTGTGGATTGAAAATATTACGGTTTGCTGAATAGGTATTTTTCCTAGAGCGCTGAAGCTTAAATCTGTGGGGCAGCCATTTTCGTAAAAAAAATTACAATATTGAAAGATGAGTCAGTACGCATGCGCCAGTCGCTGAAAGAAAATTATACTGTTCTTGTGGATTCTCATAAACCCAAAACAAAGTACATATATGCAATTGTTAGAAAACCATGCTCTAAAAATCAACAGTACGTAAAACAGCCAGTCGTTCCCTACTGATGAGAACATTTATTTTCTTTAAATTACCGCTTAATCGTGGAGAAAATGCTGTACTTTTTCTTTGTGGGAGAATATGTATCGCGCCCCTTCTCTAATTCAGTATCTGAAAATAATCGGAATGGGATGACGTATTTACTACATATCTCAAAATAAATAGTTTTATTTGGTGTTGAAGGTTTAATGAAAAGTTTAAGGACAAGTTTTATTTTATTTCATTAACCATATATTTCCAAATATTTCTAAGGTTATGCGGTTAAGACAGAGCTTTTATTTAGCACTGAAAAACACTAACCTAGCACGTAGCCACATGGTATGACTAAAACTGTCTAATATGTAAGTGTTCATGAAAACGGGATGTTTTGTACAGCAAAGGTCCACGTATACTTGGCTATACGTGGGGTTATATCTAGAAAAAGACATGAAATGAAGTATTTTAGCCACAAAAAGAAGTAACTGATGAATAGGAATCCGTGACCACCCGGTTGCTCAGAAAATATTCGTTGGTCTCTGTCAGATATAGAGTCAGCCCTTCTTTCTACTATTTGAATGTAGGTCCATGCCCTTGCTGAAATTAGGCACGGACAGCAATTCAAAGGACTAATTGAAAGTGGTTGCAATACAGTACTCAGATACAGTCCCATCTGTTTGCTTAGTCTCTGTCTACAATATTAGAAGGGTAGAGCAAATCTGAAACTGCATACAGGAAACAATCTGCACTGTACAGTAGATGAACCTTTCAGCTTCCATATGTAAATTGTGTTCATACTCAGAAAGTTCTTGTACTGACGTTTGGTCACATAAGGTACAGTTAAAAATCAAAGTTAATTTGATGTACTTTACAAATTATGATACATTTCTGCTTTAATATGTAGAGTGACAATTTTGATAAACAAATAAATAGCACTGCTGGACAGTAGGCTTGCCAGTGGGAATCGAAAGCTGTGCTTATCTCAGCACTGTAGTGGGGTCAAAGGTCAACTTTGAATTTCCTCAGCATAAGACAATTCATTCACACAATGTTTATATATACATATATATGTTTATATGTATTTTATATA
>JAOXYF010000007.1:15780167-15793655 GCA_028565775.1 Sternarchorhynchus goeldii
AGGTATATACACATATATGTATGTATGTGTGTGTGTGAGTGTGTGAGTGTACAATAAAGCGATCAAGACAAATTAGATACGAAGCCACTAAAATGTTTTCATTATCTCAAATATACTCAAAACAGAAATAATTTCTGTTATTTTTATTATAATAATCAACTAATGGATCCACGCCAATCATGCATATCTATATATATCTCGATAGGCTGCTGAATTCGATGTATGGTGACGTTGAACGCGACAGAAAAACTATGTACCACACCAAATTTTCACGGTGTGAACGCTGCCCAGATTCTTCTTCATTGCTGCGCGCGTGCTGCAGGCTCTGGCTGGCAGAGAGAATCAAGAGGGAGCTGAGCAGTAGGCCTGCCTATGACCCGGGCACTTCTTCATTAGATCGGAACAATATTTTTTACGCAGAATATTTATATCTTTCGTCTCATTTTGCGTATAGCTCTAGAATTTCTCCATATTTTGGACCCGTTTTATCCGCAAGTCCCGGATGACATGAGACATAGTTAAGCAAGTTAGCTAAATAAATCTGTTTCCACAGTTTCTGTACGATCTTAATTTTTTTGTTTTTTATTGTTTATCTAAACTGGCACTATGGACGAGAAGGTATTTACGAAAGAACTGGATCAGTGGATCGAGCAACTGAACGAATGCAAACAGCTATCGGAAAACCAAGTAAAAATTTTATGCGAGAAAGTAAGTTTCCTCAAGTTTCATTTCACCAGTAATCCGCCTGAGTGCTTCGCTGTACTTTTTATGGCATGTGTTTGTCATACAATCGGTTATATAGCTAGCTAAATAAATTACTTACTAGCTAACGTTAGCTTAGCCTACCTACATTTATAATACGCCCCTGCGCCTGGTTGCTTGTATATGAAGATGGCGGCGGTGATTTCTATTATTATTGGCCCTCAGTCCTCTATAGAAGGAAGCCATTGGCTGGTAACAGTGTAATGCAGTTAGCAACCAAAGCTCGCCGGGTGTGCCCACTTCAGTATTATTCGTTGTTGGGCAGATATTCCGAGAAATATGGAGCTTAGAAATAATATCTTATTTCGTCTTACAAAACGATACTCACCACTGCACTTGTGACAGCGGTACACTAGAAAATGGGATCCTGTGATTCAGAATAGGCCGCTGTGAAAAGATAGAATCAGATAAACTAATCCTACCTGATTTGTGTAGATGTTTGTTACAACTTAAAAAACCATTCACACGCGCTTCTAAAGACTGGTCAAAAATAATGTGCTTTGTAAATCGACACAGAATGAATCAAATGGAGCGCTTGTATGTGACAAATACAGTAGGAACAACAACAAAAAATGGTCTCCTGGGAAACGCACCAGTGGGCCTGGCAGGCTGGAGAGCACGGGATGGTCACACTGGTACGTGTGGTAGGACCTGATGATCCGCTGGTTATCTGAATCACACGTGTAATAGAAGGGACACTTGTAAACTATGAACAAATTCTTTTCCTAATTGGAGAACAGAAATCCTCCCGACCATTACCCGCAGCGTGTCTTGCGTTAACAGCCATTTCAACTTTGGGGCGTGATTTTAATTACAGGAATATTTTGCCTTTGTCGCAAATAAAGCGACGAGCAAATATATTTAAAGCGATGTCCTTCATGTGTTATTTCATTCGGTAACCTACATTCCTCATTGTTAAAGGTGTCAAGTATTTTATACACCTCATTTTCTCACTTGTTCATTCCGAAGTAAATGCAACCAGAAAAAAACGAGGATTTTAATTCCAAAATGTATCATAGTATAAACAAAACGACCATTTAGATTAATTAACATGTATGACCTTGACCATTGGTTCCTGCATTCGCAAAAACAAAGCAATTAGTCTAAGTGCACCATGTCACAGAAAACCTTTGCTCAGCGATTTAGAAAGTTCACTGAACAACCACCCCATTGTTGTGACAGCCCTGATTGCGGCCATAAACCGAACTGTGATTTGATTCATTAACTGTGATCACAAAAGCTCTTTCAACAGTTCAGATTGAATTCAACAGACAGTTGAATGCAGTTTCAGAATGTATTATTTCTATGAATACATGCTTAGGCACCACATCTGTGCTTCTTTGTACCTGCTTTTTCAGGCTAAAGAAATTTTATCAAAGGAGTCCAATGTTCAGGAGGTACGTTGCCCGGTTACCGTGTGTGGTGATGTACACGGGCAATTCCACGACCTTATGGAGCTTTTTAAGATTGGAGGACGATCCCCAGATACCAACTATCTCTTTATGGGTGACTACGTTGACCGGGGCTATTATTCTGTAGAGACAGTCACGCTTCTGGTGTCTTTAAAGGTAAAAAAAAAATAATAATAATACAATAATAATACATAGTTTTTTATTTTATTTTTTGAGCATTTTTTTTATCTTTCCCTTTAAGGAATTTGAGAGGTGTGTGCATCTCTCTCTTTCACACACACACACACACACGTGCGCCCACCCCTTATGCTATTACCAGCCTTGACAAGACTGATTTAGGTTTGAAGATTATAGTTTAAACAGTTTATCTGTATCACCACTGCAATAGAATCAACCTCCCAAACATAAAAGAAGTTATTCCTTTTTTGTTGGTTCCAAATGGGAAATTTTCTACCGTAATTTTTCAATTTTTAAAAATGTTTTTTAACTCCTCAGGTTCGTTATAGAGAGCGGATTACCATTCTGAGAGGAAATCATGAAAGCAGACAGATCACACAGGTGTACGGTTTCTATGATGAGTGTCTGAGAAAATATGGCAACGCAAACGTCTGGAAATATTTCACAGACCTTTTTGACTACCTTCCCCTTACGGCCTTGGTGGACACGCAGGTAACCCACATAACACAGATGACTCACAAAAACACATAACACAGATGACTAACACATAACACAGATAACTCACAAAAACACATAACACAGATAACTCACAAAAACAGCACAGGTAACCCACATAATTATGCAATTTCCCTCTGGGATCAATAAAGTATTTCTGAATCTGAATCTGAATAACACAGATAACTCACAAAAACAGCACAGGTAACCCACATAACACAGATGACTCACAAAAACACATAACACAGATGAGTCACAAAAACACATAACACAGATAACCCACAAAAACACATAACACAGATAACCCACAAAAACACATAACACAGATAACCCACAAAAACACATAACACAGATAACCCACATAAATAACACATTAAGAACATCGATAATACAAAAGAACATCATGCCTGTAATTAACATGGAGTTTGAGCCATGAATATTTTAAAGGGCAGAGTGTACAAAGGACAATGAAATAATGTTCATGTATGATTATTTGTTTGTTACATTATACTTATGTAAAGTACTGACTTTAAATTGGCCAATAAATAAATAAAATGAAATAAAAACCTTTAATAAGACCTTTGGAAAAATTATTGAGGTCCAGTGTGTGCGTGGACTGATGCTGTATTAGAATGCCTCACAAAAAGTAAATTAAATCTCTCTCCCTGGTTTTGTAGATCTTTTGTCTCCATGGAGGACTGTCTCCATCCATCGACACTCTGGATCACATCCGGGCTCTGGATCGCATTCAGGAGGTCCCTCATGAGGTCTGCATCCTCTCTGATTGCTCCAGGCTTTCCAAAAGCCACCACCACAGATGTCTAGCATTTTCGCAATACGTTTAGAGGTTACTTTCTGCTTGATAAGATGAAATGATTTAGACATTTCACCTTAAATATGGCAGATCTAATCACTGTGAGCCGAAATATTAAGGTTTGAATTCCACGCAAGCTGTGTAATGCTAATACTAACATGTAGTTGTGACCGACAGGGTCCCATGTGTGACCTTCTGTGGTCAGACCCAGATGATCGTGGCGGTTGGGGGATATCCCCCCGAGGAGCTGGCTACACGTTTGGCCAGGACATCTCCGAAACCTTCAATCATGCCAACTGTCTGACCCTTGTCTCTAGAGCCCACCAGTTAGTGATGGAGGTAACACACAGAATAGTAGCATGATTCTTTAAGCTCAGATTTTACCAGAGAAGAGTGGACACACTGTAAAAGTATATTCTTTTAATTTTTCTTAATGAAAATAGATCAGCCAAGGGAGTCGGACCAAAATATTTGGTAGATGTGTACATTTGTGTGCATCCATTTTTTTGGACTAAAATTCTGATTTAAATCTGGGCGCTTTTCATCAGTAAGTCAAGGATTTGATGAAGCCTTGATTTGATGAAATTGCCTCAAAAATCATGTGAAAAGTCATTTTTGCAGTCTATTTGTTCTGGTGTAGTACGTCGATAACACCTTACTATGGCACTAAATGTTGTTATTGTATCCAAGACAATGTGTGGCTGATGTCATCCTGTGTTTTCGCTCTCTTTTTATAGGGCTACAACTGGTGTCACGAGCGGAACGTAGTTACAATCTTCAGTGCTCCCAATTACTGTTATCGCTGTGGTAACCAGGCTGCCATCATGGAACTCGACGATACGCTCAAGTATTCATTGTGAGTGACAAAGTGTGTGCTTGTGTGCCTTGCAGTGTCCTAAACATCTCCAGCAGTTTCATGTAAAAGTTCCATTAGCACCAGAGTCCTGTCCTTCAGCGCTCTGAAAGGAGGGGGGTTGCTGCTCCTGTGAGCTCATGTCAGAGTGTGCGTTTAAACGGAGTGTGTTTCTGTTTCTTCAGCTTGCAGTTCGACCCTGCACCAAGAAGAGGAGAACCTCACGTTACCCGCCGCACCCCAGACTACTTCCTGTAAAGCTCCTGAAGAAACCCGCTTCACGGCATGGTCCACCTCATGGACTCAACTGACATCATCAGGAGGAAAACAAACGAAAAAAAGATATCTTCTCTCATTTCGCTAACTGGTAATAGAATTCCTGAATTTGTCCATGGACCAAAATATATCTATCAGCATAAAGTATAAAGGAGAGATTCTACAATCCTACAAAAAAAAAACAAACAAAAACAAGAAAACATCTGCTCAAGTGTCAAAATTAGAAGACATTAATGAATTTTTATTTTTTTTTTGCCTGTCTGTTTAGTGACAAAAAACAAACAAAACCCCTCTGCTCTATATGTAGCTTCATTGGTTTCCCTTTATTATTTTACCGTGTGTTTATCCTTCAGGTCATGTACAGTTCAGTAGGTGCTTTTTGTTGGACAGTGTTGACATTGTGTTGATTTTAAAATATTGCCATTCATAGCATCACTGCAATTCAACCCTAGAACAACTTCCGTTTCAAAATAAGCTGTCATGTGATTTATCCCTGACTCCAGACGAATGATTCATTTTTTAGAATGGGGAAATACGAAACTGAAAAGTTTTACCCTGCACTTTATTGATACAGTCTTTTATCAGTGTTATTAGATTATAGAATAGCTATGACTTTGATTTTGCTTTGGTTTTGTCATTTGTTCTTGTAATTTGTAAAACCAGTCCCTTAATTTCTTTTCTTTTCAGCTGACGGAAACTGCACGGTAGAATCCTTTTTGCTATGATTGTATGAAAAATGTAAACCCTGTTTTTAAGGCTTAGGCTCAAAGATAAACTTTTTTTCTGCAAGAAATCTGTTTCTTACTGTGTGTATGTGCATGAACGTAAGCGTGTATTTTACGTGTAGGTTGCGAATGAGGGGGAAACTACACCCAGATCTTCTGTGTTCATTTCACAGACAGATCATTTCATTTTCTGTCCAGTGGATGGCAGCATTTTACTTATTGGTAGACTGTTGCAAACTAATTAAGGCCTTGTTTAAAATAACACATTTTGTAATCATATTCAAATGTGCACGTACCCCTCATGATGGTACACTGTTATGACAAGTTATGCAAATATCCATGCAGTCCTTGGGGGCACTGTATTTTCTCAAGTTAAACACAGTTTTGAAATCTTTTCATGTTAGACTGAATTGGGTTTATCACTCTTATATTAAAATTCACCATATTTTGCCCCAGTTTGATCAACTGATGTTTTCATGAAATTTCACTGTAACAATTAAAAAATTATACAACTTTTTAAATGTTAATGGTTCAGTCCTCTATCTAAAAAAATCAGACCAGTCAGACAGGTTTAGTATTATACATTTAGAAAATCTTTCTAGTGATAAGAACACTGCAGGTTCTTGATTATTCGTAATTTTTTGATATTCGTAATTAAACCCGAGCACTTGGGCATGAACTGACTCCTGGTGGTAATGATGTAAGTAACCCTCATGCACCCCTGCAACATAATGCAGTCTGAAGGAGAAGAGGCCGAGCCGACGGTGCCATGGTGGTATCGGAATTCTTCCACCCAATGTATGCGCACACACACACACACGGTACACACACAAAAAAAGTACACACCAGCATGACAAACCAGGAACAGATGGAGAGGGGCTGAATCAGCAATCAGAGAAAAAGTGAATTGGCAAATTATCAGAGAACAATAATCAAGACCGTGTGCAGCATAAACATTTATTGCCGAAGTTAGAAATTTCCACAACATTATGGTATATTGTAAATAACCCAGTATGATTGTATTATGTTACATGGTGCCATCTACTAAGGGAAAAACAAAAGACATTCGAGGAGGGTAAGACAATCTTCCAGATGGTTTAAATGACCTTGTGTGGGTGGGAGGAAGAGAGAGGGGGAGGGCAGGAGGCAGAGAGAATGTGCGTTTGCTATTCATTTATTATCTGAGCACCAAGAGTCTCGCTTAGCCTTTGTAAATCCATACCCTCTCTCTCTGTCTATCTCTCTTGTTCTCACTTACATGCACACACATTAATAACACTGTAAACAAGTTTGTGTTTGGTATGTTTTAGAGGTCTAACACTGGTTTGATCAGTCCTGAAAAAACGCTTCTTAGCTGCTGCTTCTTCAGGAAGAGTCAGGCACTGATAGCACATCTCAATTATCTCAAGCGTGAACAAATAAAGGTGCTTTAAATGAAAAGTCCTACTGGCCAGTTAGCTGCCGTTGTGTTTGTTTACTCAAAACGTGGGTACAGCACACATTGTTCTAACTTAAAATTGTATTTCTATATAGTGTATTTGTTGTTACTAAATTATTTACATTCAGAATGCTTCATAGAGCAGACACAACCAACTGCTACAGATTGTGGATATTATGCTCCGAAATCCTATACAATACTGATGCATTCACACGCACACACACTCACTCAAACAGGAGATATGACCAACGACAGAGAAACACACATACACACAATCAGACAGGAGACAGCCAAGATGACACACATTCATGCAGACAGGAGACGGTAACCTAGAGCCCAGAGGCCAGTAAACCTCAAAAACACTGTGTGCAGATGCATGTCACCTCTTCCTAAGGGAGATCTATTCATCCCAGTGTCTACAGGCTTTCACTCAGCGCTCACTATTACAGCTAAGTTCATTAAAAATATACTTCCATTGCTTTACACAGGATTTCACCAGTAACTGCCCAAGCCAATACCTAAAGTACCTCCACATCTTTTTAACCATGAAAGAATCCTAATTAAGAGAAAATCTGAAAACATATTTAAATTCAGTGTGCAAAAGTACATAAGAACCAAGTATATTTTGCAGGTAGCAAAATCATTGTGTAGGCAGTACTAGGCGTGGTGGAGATGGCCTCTCCAGACCAGCTGTCTTTAGTGCAGCTGTTTCAAAGGCTCACTAAAAATGGAACAAAAAGCAAAAGATCACTGAGGACTGTGGCAGCAAACAGACAGGCCTCAGTCAGGTAACATCTGAGTTTATCATTGGTGAGCAGAATGAGCACGTCAGATGTTACGAATTCTTCCCTTAGACCTGGTCACAGTGAGTGGATCAACCTACGAATTCTTCCCTTAGACCTGGTCACAGTGAGTGGATCAACCTACGAATTCTTCCCTTAGACCTGGTCACAGTGAGTGGATCAACCTCCACCTCTGCCAAGTTGCCACTGCTGGGCCCCTGATCAATGCCCTTAATCCTCAATTGCTCAAGATGTATACAGTCATAATTATAAGTTGCTTTGGATAAAAGCATCAGCTAAAAGCCATGAAATGTAAATGTTTAATGCTCTGATTGATGTGCTAGAGCAGGAACATAAGAGTGTCTTTTCATTGCTTCAGTGTCCTGCAGCTCCAGATCTTGACTCTGTTCAGAGTCTTTGGACTGAGGAAGAAAGTGCTGTTTCCAGCAGAACTGTGCAGCTGTCCACACTGCATGCTCTTTTCCACATGGTACAATATTCCCGCACCATGTACTGTATGTGGCATCCTGAAGTGCGTGGACTGCGTCATGCTGTTATGGAAACCAAAGGAGGCACCACAGGTTATAAGACAGGTGCGCGAAACCGGCAACATAATGTCCAAATCACACAGAATGCCGGTTTAAAACCGGACTGGCTCACAAACTCCATCACCCCGCCCACCTGCAGGAGGTCTCATTGGTGCAACTCCACTTCAGTATCACCGTGACAAATGCATCCAATTAATTGCGGATTAGGACATGTGTGTATTCATACCTGTCCATAAACCACTGCAGCCTGCAAAGTCTCATGCTCTCTAGTCAAATTTATGAGGTGTTTCTGTGTCTTATTCCACTTTGCTGCTGGTTTTGATGATATACTGTTGCTTTTTTGTAGATTTTTTTCTAGCCATAGTGTTGACTTCCTCTCTTTTTTCTTTTTGTTTAACCCGATCCTCTGTTGTCTGTTTGCTGACTTTATCTCCAGTAAAATCATCTCGCGTGTGTATCTTGTATCTCTGCATAATACATAACATAGAGGACTTTCCCAATCGGGTCTGCTACAGGAGCGGCGGCGTTGTTACATTGTTATTCAAATTATTTATCAGTACGATGTTCAGATTGCTGTCAAAATGCAAGATTCACACACACCTGTCGTGGGACTTAAGACACAGTTTGTACGCATCTTTAATTTTTCTTCCATGTGGAGTTTTTTTTAAAGCTAAATCCGCAGATTTGGCTCATCAACGGCGCATAAATCCCCAACTGAAGCAATGCAGACCCTCTGTGGCAAATCTACATCTACATCTACATCCCTGTTAATTATGGAAATAAATAAATAAGTCGACATCCCTGTTAATTATGGAAATACATAAATAAATAAATCTACATCCCTGTTAATTATGAAAATAAATAAATAAATAAATAAATTGCGCAAATCCCCGCGCGTAGTCCCATCACTGGAGTTTGGTTCGGTAAGTGCGTGCAAGGGCGTTAGTGACAGATCCTGGATTATTCACGTGTAACAAAAGTCACTTCCGTGGCAGGGTTAGACGCGACGGTGGACCGGCACTCGTCTCATGAACCTGTTTTCTTGATGTTCCCTAGCATCCGTCCCTCCGCGTATTCAGGTAGGTGCACCTGTTTATGTTTGTTTGTTTGTTTTGTCACGCACGTTAATTGAGATGGCATAGGCAATAAAGGACATTAGTAATACGCACGACGGATTTACGGCAACGATTTTTTTTTTTATCGTGACAAGCGATGTTGACTTCTGGTAAGATTCCAGTTCTCCCGTGTAAGCTTCGTTGATCGTTTAATTATTTGGGAGTTTGAATACAGTTTTATGCTGAGTGGTACTTTATAGATGCTCTGTTACCGTCATGTACAGTAGGCAGTGAGGCAGAGAGCACCGGGGACCTCCTATTAAAATGATGTAAGCCATCTGCTATTGTAAATCGGGACTTCTAACTTTTAGTAACACACGAGACGAGATTATCCATTTCATTTAACTAGTTACCGTTTAACTAGCTACAAATATGCCATAAGAGTACCGTTTTATGAGCATTTTGTATTTTTGCTGAATAAATGAGTTTTATTTCATTTTACTTCGAAGACTGAACTTCCACTTCACTAACCATGAAAGTATATTTACCGTGCTCGTGACTGCGTCTGACGCTCCACTGCGGTCCACCAATCCTGTTAATTTTAATATTTACCTAACTGTGCACCTAAACGTATAATTGATTCATTTTGATTTACTAGTTTTGATATTTACCTAACTGTGTACATAAACGTGTAATTGTTTGGGTATTTTAGGATATAAAATCCTACTCAGTTCATCAGTTCCACTGTACGCTGTAACACGTAACAGGCAAACGCTTAAATCTGAATGGAAATTGCCAGCGTTTTTATGTTAACCACGTAAAACTGAACTACTTTTGATCCTTAAGTAGGGCCATTCTTTTAGTGGACGTGCGGATTATTAGAGTCTGGACTTTCACGTTAACTATTCGAGTCTCGTTATTTGTACGTTTACTGAAGAATTGGTGGGCTCCTTCCACCACTGCCACTTGCATAATTGAGAACCCCTGATGTTCGTGTACATCTGTAAAGACTGTTGGGATGGAATGGAATGGATGTCATGCAAAATAGTGTATGTGAGTGGAATACACCAAAACGGCCCAATACAGGCACACATACATTAATACATTAATATTTTAAACACACACGCACGCACACATGCACATACTCACAAATACAAGTATTGCTACATCAATTATTGCTATGTAATTTCTACATCAAAGTTAAATAATGGTTAAAATGTTAATAAATTTGCTTTTTTAAATGATAGCAGCATTTTATTAAAAAGCACTTTATTGGCACATCATCAGAGCTGTCAAGTTTTCCTGTCAATACTGGGACATCAAACAGTGATCATCAAATAGCAAGGCTATCAGATAGAGATAGAGATAGAGAACTTTGATGGTACCAACACTCTGTTATGCAAAAGCGTCTGCTGGAGTCCCGGACTATCACACAGAGTCATTCCCTGCTCTGTACAATGCATCTGCTACTCTTGAAATCACATAAACACACACACACACACACACACACACACACACACACACACACACAGTCACGCGCACGCACGCTGTGTGTCCCAAGTTAACCTAGAAGCTTCAGCTTTCTCTGTGAATAAGAAGTCTCACAATAGCACAATAACGCTTATATAAGTGCAGTATATATTGTATGTAACGTTTTATTTGGACTGGATGTCCCATTTCTCACAGTAAGTTCTGGAGTCTTTACAATCTCACAGAGCCTTTTGCCTTTTGTTCTGTTTTATTGGGTGGGTACATCTTGGACAAGCATGCGCTTAAGAGGAACCATGTTCTGACCTTTGACCCCATAAACTGGTGGTGCAGTCGAATAACAGAGGAGGCGTATAATTAATTTAATTATCCATTAGCATTTTAATTTATGTGGCATAATTTGCGTGTTCATATGGCACGTTCTTCTTTTCTGGTGTGTAAGTCAGCCTTCGTGCTGTTGAAGATTCTCTAGTACCCTGAGTAAGACACTATGCTAAGTGTTTGCCTTCTAGTCTGCGGTTAAATTCTCTGTTCTTTGTGCCATGGAGCCAAGACTGCAGGTTAGTGTGGACACTCCACACAACCATGCACAAATCAGCTTAAATAAATAAATGCTACTGAATTGGCAATATTTTAAAAGTTTTCAAAATATTACATAGATTGCGATATTTTCACCCGAAAACGCATTACCCAAAGCTCAAAAATGAACATTAAGTTGACAGAGCTAGCGTCATGGTGGTGGTGTTCTTCGATGAATTAAAAAAAACTTGAAAAACATGGATCCAAACTGGCCAGTATAGATGGCTGCCTTGGGCAGCTCTGCCATTGCTTTGGAAAGCAGAACGTCAGAGGTGAAGGGAAATGTTGCTACTAATGGCACAAGGACGAAAGAGGCTGAAAACCAAATAATGTTGGCAGAGGAACATCTGGTAAAAAAAAACCAACCCTGAATTAACCAACACCATGAAACAAAATGTCTAACTGGAATCCAGGACTGGACAGCTGGAAAATCGGAGTGGAGAATTTTTTTTTGCAATTGTTCAGCTTCCGACTGAACACTGAAAGCAGCCAACTATGACTGGAGATCATACAGGACTTGGTACCAAAAAATAACTATCCATCGAATTCAACGTAATCCATACAAAATGGGCGTCCTCCACACTGGAAGAATACGCCTGTTTTCTTCACCAAATGATGCGGAGGATTCCCTCAGTAGACACATCTGAGAGGTCTGACTGGCAGTGAGAGCTGTCCATTCAAACCAGCTGGTACTGGCTGTTTAACAGATATAAGTTTACCTGAATTAACATTTACAGTAAGCAATACAGGTAGTTCAGTGGTTACCTTGGTTTCATTTTTATGTTACAGTGGGGAAAAAAGTATTTAGTCAGTCACCAATTATGCAAGTTCTCCCACTTAAAAAGATGAGAGAGGCCTGTAATTGACATCATAGGTAGACCTCAAGTTTGAGAGACAAAATGAGAAAAAAAAATTCAGAAAAATCACATTGTCTGATTTTTAAAGAACTGATTTGCAAATAATGGTGGAAAATAATTTTTATAAAAAAAATTAAAAATAGTATTTGGTCAATAACAAAAGTTCATCTCAATACTTTGTTATATATCTTTTGTTGGCAGTGACAGAGGTCAGACGTTTTCTGTAAGTCTCCATAAGGTTGGCACACACCATTGCTGGTATGTTGGCCCATTCCTCCATGCAGATCTCCTCTAGAGCAGTGATGTTTTGGGGCTGTCAGCGAGCAACACGGACTTTCAACTCCCTCCAAAGGTTTTCTATGGGGTTGAGATCTGGAGACTGGCTAGGCCACTCCAGGACCTTGAAATGTTTCTTACGAAGCCACTCCTTTGTTGCCTTGGCAGTGTGCTTGGGATCATTGTCATGCTGAAAGACCGAGCCACGTTTCATCTTCAATGCCCTTGTTTATGGAAGGAGGTTTGCACTCAAAATCTCACAATACATGGCCCCATTCATTCTTTCATGTACACGGATCAGTTGTCCTGGTTCCTTTGCAGAGAAACAGCCTCAAAGCATGATGTTGCCATGCCCCATGCTTCAGGTATGGTGTTCTTTGGATTCACTCTCCTCCAAACACGACAAGTTGTGTTTGTACCAAACAGTTCTACTTTGGTTTCATCGGACCATATGACATTCTCCCAATACTTTTCTGGAACATCCAAATGCTCTCTGGCAAACTTCAGATGGGCCCGGATATGTACTGGCTTAAGCAGGGGGACACATCTGGCACTGCAGGATCTGAGTCCCTAGTGGTGTAGTGTGTTACTGATGGTAGCCTTTGTAACGTTGGTCCCAGCTTTCTGCAGGTCATTCACAAGGTCCCCCCGTGTGGTTCTGGGATTTTTGCGCACCATTCTTGTGATCATTTTGACCCCACGGGCTGAGATCTTGCGTGGAGCCCCTGATTGAGGGAGTTTATCAGTGGTCTTGTAGGTCTTCCATTTTCTAATTATTGTTCCCACAGTTGATTTCATCACACCACGCTGCTTGCCTATTGCAGATTCAGTCTTCCCAGCCTGGTGCAGGTCTACAATTTTGTTTCTGGTGTCTTTCGACAGCTCTTTGGTCTTCACCATAGTGGAGTTTGGAGTGTGACTGTTTGAGGTTGTGGGCAGGTGTCTTTTATA
>JAOXYF010000007.1:15798546-15815038 GCA_028565775.1 Sternarchorhynchus goeldii
TTAATAAATAGGGGACATTTGAATAAATAGGGAGCATTTAAATAAATAAGGGACATTTTAATAAATAGGGGACATTTTAATAAATGCTTCTTACATGTGTTCAGCTGTGTCATACATACTATGTCCCTACAAATTTTTTTTCAAAAATCTTTACAATCGAAACGTTGCATACTGTCAGAACATAAGCATATAGTAACTGAACCACCACTATCACACCATGAATACCTAAAGGAAAGCAAATTCGCATGATGATGAGCCATGGACAATGGACAAGTTAGAGCACAGAGACCAGACGTTCAAGACATTGACTGGGAAATGGCAATGCGTAAAAGCCTAAAAGCAACCCATGAATACAAGAATGAAGCTATAAATGCTTAATGACAACCTACATTACCCCTGTTAAGCTGAACTGTTGGTCCCTGGACATTCCGGATACTTGTATAAAATGTTTAGAAGGACAAGATACTCTGTTTCACTGCATACAAGACAAAAGAAACAGACACTGGAAAACAGTTGTTCTGATGTTATCTGAGTATTTCACCCAGACAAAATATTTGTTCTAGTTATATGTCAAGAGAAATTTATTGTTGGTTCTAACTCTAATTGACTTTGGGCTCCTGCATGTCAGGACTATAGCCTTGTCTTGTAGAAAATATGGATATACCTTTGATATATGGGTGAAGGAGATGGCATTTTGTATTGTACTTGAGAGCCTGATTTAGATAAGTAGAATGGCAGGAGAATCTGAAAAAGTATGGAAACTTCTAGTAGATTTTAATGGATGCCAAGGTGCATAATTCTTTTGAAACTGCTGTATGTTGTTGAATGATTTTATGTTGTTTTTATTTGTGACTTCTTTAAAGCTATTCTTTTTGATGATGGTGAAATGAGGTCTTTTTCACCTTTAATTGTTTACATTTTTGTATTTATTTGCCTATTTGTGTGAAACATGTATAAAATTCACACTCAGTTAAATAAGTGGTTGACTCTTCTTGATATGTCCAAAGGTTTATTTGATTTTGGTCCTATATTGTACATCTTTTTTTCAGTCCCTTTAAAAATGTGTAAAAACTTTCATGTACCAAAAAGAGTGTAAATAAATGTTTACATGTTCATTTCCTCGCATTTCTGTCCCTTAGTATATATCAGAATGATTTTGGTACTGTGTCTGTAAGGCTTATTAACGTTAATGAGCTCTGTTCTGATTAGCTATTTCGCGTGCAAAATGTGATACACTGTGCCCCGCCAGCAACATGTGTTGAACTGGAGCGAAAACACTCGAGTAACTAAATAATGGCAACTGTTCAATGTAATGTGATCCAGCCAGCAACACTGTCAGATCCTGAATCAGAGAAAACAGAAGACAACGCACCACCTCCACAACCAAGATTACAGCAGGACGTTACAGAATGGTAAATTCCAAGCTTATGTCTTTGTTATTCAATGTTATTACAGTATATAATACCGCAATACAATAGCTATAAAAGTGTCTTTTTAACATGATGCAATAGGACAACATTTCATGCAAATAAAACCAAATTTATTCGTTTATACTTCCTAAAAGTGACCTTTTCATAATAACACAGCTGTCCGATTTCCATTTGGCAAATTGATCATGCATTTATGCAGTAGATCATACAATCTAGTTTTGCCATATGTTTGTAATATTTGGGATTATTTGGAGAAAATGTTAATATGCAAAGAAGCATTCCAACGGTATTTTGAAACTGTTGTATTTATTTCCACATTCCTACCTCTGCTATGAAAACAATGTAAAGTCTCGAACAGGTTTTGTTACTTTGATGTTCACACCTGTTGCAGAACGTCATGTACACATGCTGCCATGGTGGGCACAGTCTCGAGGAAGTTAAAGTGGCTTCTAAACATCACTTTCTTTAAAATGGATAGTGTGGATTTAGGTGGGGAAGACTGGTTCTGATATGCTTACAATGTTTCCATTCCTGACTAAACAATTATGGGAACTTTATATCTCCCTTCACAATATGGCACTTTTATACCAAAGTTCCTTTTTATAGGGCAATGGACAGATTTGTCATATTTACTTGGTGACATAAAGACACACACATACCCACACACACGCACACACACACACACACACACATATAGATAATTCCAAGTGAGTAATTCCAGTGTAGTGTAGTGTGTGTATGTGTGTGTGTGTGTGTGTGTATACACACACACACACACACACACACACACACACATCCACACACACACACACACACACACACACACAAAATGCAAGCCAGCAACCACTGTATATTGTGCTCGGCTACATTACAATGAAACCAATTATTAGAGAACACCAGTGTTAACCACAGTGGATTAGAGAAGACTAGTGCTTACCACAGTGCTTAAAGAATTATATCAAATCCCATGGTTTACTACGAGATATTATAACTACGACTATAACAACGAGGTAAAATGTTGGCTAAACCTCACCTGCACCAGTGTACCTATTCCATCCACATTTATTATGAGATGACAGGTATTATGGGACAGTAACACATTATAAAGAAATATGTAAGTAATCTTGTTCTCAAGTTGAATTTAAGGTGTTTAAATGAGATTTTAGTAGGTTGTATGCCAGATAAATCTTTATACAACACATAGAACAGAACCAAAACATTTATTTCATTTAAACTGATCACATTAAGTCCTTTGTGTAACTATTATCCACACTTAATACTGATGGTTTGCAGTCATTGTGAAAACACGAAAAAAACTCGGACACTACACTTAATTTTTTTCTCAGAAAAAATTAACCTACTATCTCATTCTCAGTTAAACCTATTGCACATTTTATGCAAACACACATAATTAACCTGAATACACAAGCCATATATCCACAGACATTGGCACACATTCACTTTCTACAAGGACATCAAAACAACTTAACACTGCAGAAAAATATAAAATATAATAAGCAAATGTAATTTGCCATCATACTGTAAGAAAAAAGTAATAAAAGAAACAGAAAATTTGAGTGAATTGTTACCTCAAAATTTTAATCTTAAATTCAAAATAATATAATCTGGAACTAGAGATTACAGTAGTTCAATGCTCAAATTTGTGGGGGCTATTTTAACCTCAAAATAATATCATCTGGAACTACAGATTACACTACTACAATGCTCAAATTTTGGGGATATTTAAACCTCAAAATAATATAATCTGGAACTGCAGATTACAGTACTACACTGCTCAAATGTTTTAATTCCCAGACAATTAACATCCAGGTCAGTTGTCATTACCAAGTATCTTGCTGGAAATTAAACTATAAAATTGAAATACAATAGATTTCTTCTGCAAATCATGAATTGGGAGGTTATCCCAGTTAACAAAAATTGGTCAGTTTTAGCTATGAAGACAACATCTCCCACAATGCAAGGTGCCAGCCTGCTCCACACTCGCGAGTATCACTTCAGCCCACTAAAAGAGCATGTTTATGTGTGAGCCTATAGAGCAGTCTGTATAATCTCCAGAATCAGTCACTGAAAAAGACCAGTTTGGAGATTAGAGCAGATATTTACGTCATCCAAACAAAACATCAAAAATAATGACAATAAAATCATGTTGCTTTGTGGGTTTTGTACAGTGTTCTCTTCACAACGACAAGGCTGCAGAACTGTGACAGTTATGAAAACAAAAGCAATGCACTCATCATTTCAGCATTTCTTTATGCAACCTAAAGAAAACATGCTAAAATTAAGGGAGGTAGCTTTAAGATACAGAAGCTATAGTTTTGTTTATGTTTTTCTTTTCTGAAATGTTGGACAGCATACACCATTAAATACAAAAATGGCTTAAATGGTTTTCTCTTGATAAACAATTAATCATTTTGAAATGTATAGAATAATCACTAGTTTTCACTCTAGTTTTTGTTCTTGTTATAGGCAGATCTCCAGATGTCCAGATGTGTTTACAGGCTACAGATTGGCCAGGGATGTATTGGATGTCAGTCCTCTTCTGGATAGTTGGAGTGGCAGGAGCGAGGGATCCGCTCTGGCCCTGCCCTCAGCGTTGTGAGTGCTTACATGAGTTTCTTATTGTCAACTGCTCCTCAAATCATCTGACCTCTGTACCTGAGGCCATCTATGCAAACAGCTTACACCTCAACCTGTCCAATAATCGTATTAAGATACTTGAACGGCGGCAGTTCTCCAACCTGGCCGAGCTCCGCGAACTTGACCTCAGTGAGAACATAATTTCAATGATCAAGTTTGAAGCATTCCTAGGCCTACAGAACCTGCTCATGCTGCGGCTTTCCAGGAACCAGCTCAAGATCCTTCCACTTGGAGTGTTTATTGGACTTCTGAATCTTCGCTTGTTGGACATTAGCAAGAATGAGATCCTTATATTCCTGGACTACACATTCCGTGAGATGGCGTCTTTGCAGAAGCTGGAGGCCAGTGGGAATGATATTGTGTTTATCTCCAACCATGCCTTCAGTGGCCTCCTGAACCTAGAGGAGCTGAACCTGGACAGGTGTAACATCACATCAGCACCAGCTGTGGCACTGTCACAGCTCCCTGGACTGACACGGCTGCGGTTCTGCTGGGTTGGTCTTACAGTGCTGCCCAACAACTCCTTCAGGCGGCTGGGCCAGCTAAGGGAGTTGACCGTGTCCAAATGTCCGTGGCTGGGTTCACTTGCCACCAACAGCCTGATCGGCCTCAACCTCACTTCCCTGACACTCAGTTACTGCAACCTGAACTCTGTGCCCTATGTTCCTCTAAAACACCTGGTCTACCTGCGTTACTTGGACCTGTCCTATAACCCCATAACCTCCATCCAGCCTAACCTGCTGAGAGACCTTCTTTGGCTGCAGGAGTTCCACTTGGTTGGTGGGAGATTACTGAGGGTGGAGCAGAGAGCATTCCAAGGACTTGTCCACTTACATCTGCTTAATGTGTCATCCAATCAACTGTCAACGCTGGAGGAGACGGCCTTCCACTCAACAAAGACGCTCAAGGTGCTAAGGCTTGATGGGAACCCACTCGTCTGTGACTGCCGCTTGCTCTGGGTACTGCACAATCGTTTACATTTGGACTTTGATGGTGTGCCACCTCTGTGTGCCTTACCTGTGCATATGCAAGGCAAAACGTTCTGGGACTTTAGAGCGGCTGAAGTGCCAAGGCTGTTCACCTGTCGGCAGGCGCGCATTCTGAACCGCAGACCCCAGGAAGTGCGCACGGATGAAGGCCATACGGTCCAGTTCTTCTGCCAGGTGGATGGAGACCCCACTCCCTCCATCATCTGGGTGAGCCCCCAACGCACCCTCCTAACCAATACCGGTCGCATCCGTGTGCTGTCCAATGGAACTCTTGAGGTGCGGTACGCACAGGTGCAAGATAGCGGATACTACTACTGCTTCGCCTCCAATGCAGCAGGGAATGACAGCATTTCTGTCAGTCTGCGGATCTGTGGCTCTCCAGAATCCTCATCCCAAAATCACTCTGCCCCCTTCTTCCTGGAGGGGTGGAACCTGGCATCCATCCTTCCGTCAGTCAGCCCAACAGTTAGCACCTCGCAGGGAAATCCATTTGACATGAAGACACTGGTGATTGTGCTGACTATGGGGTCCATGTCCTTCCTGAGCTCTGTGACAATCTGCTTTGTGTTCATCTTCTTCTGGAGCCAGGGCAAAGGGAAAATCAAACACTCAGCCAAAATAGCCTTCGTACCTCACAGTGTAACCGTAGCAACAGAGAGAGCAGAGACTACCACGGAGACTGCCAAGCTCACCATGAGACTCTGAGCAGACCCTGGACCATGAAGCCCCGATTAGCTGTTTGGTTTAAATCAAATATTTGGTTGGTTTGATTGACACATTTAAGAATTTTTTACAAAACTGTCAAAGTCAATTGTGTCTTTCAATTTGTTATTTAGTTTTGTTTATAATTTTACTATATTATCCCAATCTTTAAATTTTTAGACGAACATTGTTAAGAAAGACATGGTACTGAGTAAACATTGTTGATTACTGTAATTGCTGACTGGAGGTGAGCAGTGTTGCCGAACAGACCAATCCCATCAACTGATGAAATTCATGCTTTTCGTGTATTTTAAGATTTGGTTAAGATTTTGGTTTGGTTATGTTTGGTTTAACTTTAGGATCTGTAATTGATTGTTCATATTGCACTTTCAGAAGACAGAAGACTGAACTGAATGTATGTTTAGCAAAAGCAACCTTTATGGGTTTAAATACCTCATCTACTGTTGGAGTTTTTTCTTTCATTCATTTTTTTTGTGTGTGTGAATATGAAAAAACAAACAAACAAAAAAAAAGTCACACAAAATAATAAAGAATTAAGAACCCACTAGCAGTTACTAAGCTTTTGTTGTGGACAGAAGTGAATCCTTTAATGATAAATTTCATGTTCTGTTCTAGATTTATGCGCTTGAGCCCGTTCTTGTTGTACCTGTACACATTTGGAGACTTTTCTGAGAAGATGGAGGAACTTATGTGAGCAGGAATTAAGTTCTCAGAGCATCACAGCTAGCCCACAGGTTTTACCCAAACACACAGACCCAACACTTTCTTTGTGCATTCACTCCAGTTGTAAGTGCAGGATCAGGAATAGGGCAAAATGTCTTTGACTGCGCCAGGTGCATAGACAAGTAAAATAAGCATTGAATAACATAGACTACAAGTAAAATAAGTATTGAATAACATAGACTACAAGTAAAATAAGCATTGAATAACATAGACTACAAGTAAAATAAGCATTCAATAACATGCAAAATTCACTGATGACTTCGCTATTTCCACTGATTATGTTCTGTCTAGCAGGTGATTAAAATCTACAGAGAATGACATGGAAAATAATGCTAAAGAACTTTTTGCTTTGATACTTTTGGTCTTTTGCTGAATGTTACACAACAGTTCCAACATGTCTGATATTGTTTAACAAAGGTACATAAATGAGAGTACATTATCACTATATCTACATCCCAAGGTGCAGACTCTGTTGCTGCACTACTTGATCATTTCAACTGGAAATTTCGATTATTACAGAAACTGTTATGGAAGACTAAGAAGACTTTGAGCAAACAGAAAACTCCATGGAGAAAGACTATGGCAATACAAACCCTGAAAAGAGAGTGCAGTAAATCCAAGCAAGTGGAGAAAAAAAACATCAAATTTGCCTTTGTACCTTTAACTGTGAGTTAAACAGGGCTGGGTAGTCTCATCTATGAAATGTCATTAACAAGAAAAAAAGCAGCTAGCAAGAAGAGCTAGCAAACTTCCCAAAGCAGATGTCCACCAAACAATTCTCGATTGAGAAATGTAATGAATTTATAGCTTTTGAGTTTTTTCAATGATAAAATCAGAAACATTATCCTTATCATCAATACCTCACAATCAAATAAAGAGGGAATATTGTCTCCAACGCCAAGTGATATCAAGTTCCCACTCTTCCGGCTTGGTTTGATTTCCTTTCAGTCTCACATTGTGCTTATTTATTTCTTAGCTTCAACTTGTTTCACTTCCACCTTATTATTGTTTATCCTAATCGTTATTGACCATAACTGACTGTACTTACCTTGTCTGTTCATGTGGTGGGGTGGGGTGGTAAATTTCATGCTAAATTGACCACTGTCCTCCATGAGATCATGGTCCTATCCTATCAAGCATTCCTTCAATTTGAAACATTAACCGTGCATTAACTGTGTAACTGCGCATTAATGGTATAAGAAAGGTTTCACTATATGTTTTATTATATATGATGACAGGTTGGTTGGTTTGAGCTTGACAGAATCCATCTAATATGAAAAAGCAACAAATAAACAATATAAAAGAATGTCAAAACTTTCCTGCTTTTAATCCTGGTTGCTTCAACTACTGAAATGATGTCACTTCCTCTTTGTGATGTTTAAAGCAACAGTGTATTGAGTCACTCGCAATGCCAGCCAGGGTCCACCAGAGGGAGGCAAAGAGCTAGGAATGAGAGAGGGCTCATTACCCTGATCCTCCTCAGGTGACCCCATCCTGTATAAGCAGCCTCGCAACACTCAGTGTTTGTGAAGTCTTTGTGTGTGTAACACTGGTACTGAATTGAACTGGTACTGAACATCTCGCCTTTACTTCAGGCCTCTTGTCTGTAGTAGAAATAAGTGGGGGTTGGCCTACCTGTAAACCCATCCTATCTGGTTGGGTGAACCACCTGCCTCCCTTATTTCACCACCAAGCACTTTCTCTTCATTGTCATCAGCTGTGTTCTCACCGCTGGGGTTTGCCATCCATATTCACCCCAGCAGCCTGGCAACCCCCTTACAGTGCATTAATGCAGTTCATTAATACAGTGCATTATTTAGAAGTTACAATAGCTCGGGTTAGTGGACGGGGTGGTTAGTCAAACTGAGGAATTCACAGTATTTTTACAAAATATATGTTTATAATATAAACTAAATATATAATATAAATATAAAATATATTTAGAAACAGGAACACATTTAATCCTAAAATCAGTAAAGGTCTGATAAAAAACTAAAATCTATTTGGTGATAATTTAGTTGTCATATTGGTCAATCTGAAAGTTTCATTGGTCACGGACCAATAAAACATAAAAATAATATGCTATTCTGTAAGAATATTTCCTCATGTTGACAAGAGCACTTAAATTTATAACTTTAAGCTTTGGAAACACACATTGACACATTTTTTTGTTTTATGCATCTCATCAAACCTTGTGGACACAAATGGCATCCACTGCATATAATGACTGACTATCAATGATAGAATGTTTCTTTGATCTGAATGCTGTTGGCCATTTGAACTTCTGTGAGCCGTACGAGGTTGTTCCCACTGCTGCAGGATGAGAATGTGACTGAATATTTAAAACTGACTTTTTAAATACTGCCATATGGCCATTTCTTAAAAAGTGGAAAAATATAACCCCTTTGTGCCTAATGTAAAAAATTAGGACATTATAAGGTTAACCAGAGTAACATTAAAAAAGTCCCTCATTTTCACTCCAGGGTTCTTTCTAAGACTTATCTGGGATCTTTTCTGGCAGTAATTACTTGAACACTCCCCTGGTAGAAACCTTATTCAGAGCCAAAGTCCATCATCATATGCACATTCACTGAACATCCACCCTATAATTTCATAAATCTACACTACTAATTGCATAACTCTATACTTCCAGATAGGCACACATCACTTAATTCGGTAGACAAAACAAACAAGGTCAAAAACAAACAGGTCAAACACAGAATCTTCAACAACACTGCAGGTCATACAGCTGTGTACCTGTAGCAAACACAAGAGAGTTCACCACAGCTACAACAGACAGGCCTTTAAATAAGGGAAGCTGGTTAGAAACAGGTGTGTGGGTGTGGCTGGTGACCAGGGAGATGTAGAGGAAGAATGCTGGATGGTGGGTGAAGACATGGTGGGCAGAGTTACAGCAGATCTTTCGGTCACTCATTAAAGAGTGCAATGCACCAGGAGTCCAGGACTCTGGTACAATCACTCTGAAGTACAATAGTGTTGCCAACCATCATGGAATACAATTATAAACATGCTGGTAAAATGTCTTGGTATAGGTATAATGTGCTAGTGGCATTTACAGATGCTAAAGATAAAGATTATTTATACTAGCATGAGCTAGAGGTAGGACACTTTTATGAACAGAAGTGGGAGGAAAATCGATTATTGCTGAAGTACTGAGGATGAACAGACTGACAGGGGCAGAAGACACTTTAACTAAAGGTATTTAACAATAAAAAGGCATTCAAATGATTAACTTTACATTATACAAGACAATGTATAAAGCTGGACTGCATGCGCATGTAAGAGAGTGGGTTTGGTTTATTAAAACAATCATATTTTCAAAAATTTGCCTTTAAATTCACTTGCACATAACATGATACCCATATGTTTCATATCAAAATGTTCAGAACAATCTCATCTCTCTTTCTAATAAGATACAATTTGAGTTAGTTATAGGGACTGAGATAACGTGACAGAATAATGACTTTATACTACATATCAAACTTCATGTGAAGAATGAGCATTACAACAACTATAAGCAAAAATGGCACATAGAAAAGTCCACTGTGTAGCTGTTCTTGGAGTCAAGAGCCAAGATGAACAGTATGAATCCCCATTTTGTGGGTTTTGCTTTCATACATTGGAACATCCCATTTTTAGTCGTGGTTGGAGGTAACCACTCTTTCATCCACAGTCAGCTCTCTGTGGGGATGATAAAACGACTTGCATGCATTTTTAAGGATTCAAGGAGACCTTATTGTCATTCACATCACATGTGGTACATGAGGTGGAACGAAACTAGTACCCAAGATCCCGGTTTAACCCCAAAAGCAGCATGAGACATAAAAATAGACTTAAAAATAGACTAAAATAAAATGAAATAAATAGAACAGAATAAGCTAAAATATACTATGACAAGAACAAAATATACTGTAATAAACCCTATGTACAATGAATGAATATAAACCTGTGTAAAGTGGCTGTAGAGGTAAGTGGCTGTATGTAGGGTGGCAGTGCATAAAGTGCATGTGCGTAAAGTGGCTGTGCGTAGAGTATCAAGTGTCCGACGGAGGGTCTCATTGGGAGTTTATGAGTCTCACAGCTTCTGGAATGAAGCTGTTCCTCAGTCGGGTAGTCCTGGACTTAATGCTCTGCAGCCTCCTGCCCGAGGGGAGCGGGACAAAAAGTGAGTGTGCCGGGTGGGTGGAGTCCTTCATGATGCAGGTGGCCCTCCACAGAACACAGAACACTCTCTACTACACATCTATAGAAGGAGTTGAGGACTGTGCTCCCAAGTCCAGCTCGTCTCAGCCGCCTGAGGAAGTAGAGCCGCTGATGAGCCTTCCTGACCAGACTGGAAGTGTTGTTGCTCCAGCTGAGGTTGTTGCTCAGGTGTACTCCCAAGTACCTGTAGCTGGAGACCACTTCCACCGCAGATCCTCCGACGTGCAGAGGGGGGTGGGTGTGTCTGCCCCTTCTGAAGTCCACAATCATCTGCTTGTCTTCTTTACGTTGATGCAGAGGTTGTTTTTCCTGCACCAACCCTCCAGGTGTTCCACCTCCTGCCTGTAGCCGGACTCATCACTGTTTGTGATGCATCCAACCACTGCCGTGTCGTCCGCAAACGCTTAATGACGTCCATTAGAGATTTCAGGTGGAAGAGTCAGTCATGCTGGACTGTGCCCTTTTCCCTGACATTGTGGACATAATCTGGGTGGATAAGATGAAGATTCCAAGATATTGTCCTGTATCTGTGACATGACCTGTGCCGGCAGAGGCAAAGAAGAGAGGTGATCCTGCTTCCAGTAATCACCGAAGCTGCTGATTTTTTTTAAATCAAAGTCATGTACAGGAGCAGCCTCATGTATTTATAAAAGGCATCTACATCCAAATCAGTCCATTTGTACTTCTTTCCCCGTGATTTATTTTTAGCAGCTTGCTTGTTTGTGTTTTGGCACAGTGTTAGTACTGTTTGTACAGAGAAGAAAAGTTGAAAGAACTTAAGTTGACTGTGACCTGGTAGGGAAAAAAGGAGGTAGCGGTGAGATTGTGGCTGCCGTAGAGACGCTCCATGTGCTTAACTCGGCCTTGGCAGCCGATTGTAAGTGAAGGTTAGTTTTACACAAGGAATACTTTTCAAAGTACACGCGTACTAATAGACATACAGTTACATTTTACACAGTAAACATTTACTAATGGACAGTCAATTTTGTCAAACAAAAGTCATGACTAATATATCACAAATCTATTTCACGCATGCTGCAATAGAAGAATTTAATTAGCTAGCTAGCAACGGATACCGCTGCCAACAAGCTGTCCGCGCTTCACGTGCAAGCCATCCACTTTAACTTTTAATGCGCATATAAGCGCGACATTACGGTATTCCGATGCTTACCGCAAACTAACACTCCACTTGCAGTGGACTAATTGTGGTTAATGTACAGACTAGTTTTGTAAATTACATTACAAAATGAAAAATACAGTTTTTAGTTTGTAATTTTTTTTGGATATTTAGAGTCTACACTATAGACCGTATATACAGTATATCCCAATGCTCTTCCAAAAATACTAAAGTCTTTCTGTTTTGGATGTTTTCGGTGAACGGTGGAATACCGGAATATCGCGTTTATAGACGCATTAAAATTTATAGCGCGGTTGCCATCCACTTCAAATGGATCTCTTTTATTTTCCTATTCTTCTTCAACAGGGAATCAAATCCCTCATGCCATTAAGTTCGGCTATCTTCTTCGCTACTTTCCAAAATCACTGCGTCATCTTCAGCAGATGTAAACTTATTGCACGACATTTTATCTCGTTAGACTTTTCTGTTGTCGATTAAATGTCGTAAATCCTTAGTGGTTTTCTGATTGCCTGTTGGCTAGTTTCACACACATACATGTGTACAGCAATCCACCAATCACACACGGTGATAGTTGTCAATGTGAAATAAAGTCCTGAGTGATTTTCGTAATGTCCATTCGTCAGTTTCAACGAAAAATTCACCAAACACACGGTGAGAGGTAGATGGCATACCTTACCATCTATTGTACAGATATGAGTGAGATACGATCCAAAAAATAAAGGGCAGATTCTACAGATTTACAAATGTTTCAGCTACAAATGTTTTGCTCTGTATTATCGCAAAGATATTTACTGAAACATTGAGAAACATCAAATTTGTCGCCGCGTAATATATTATACAATATTATATGTTATATATTACACACATATGAATAAAACAAAGCTACACAAATGCTAAAAATATGTCTAATGCTAATATCGCTAACCTTAGATCATCAACATTCACTGGCAGAACCTTTAAGATCCATTGGTAAGTGCAGAATAATGCGCGCGGTGGGGGGTGATAAATTATATCTGAAGTTAAATAAATTATATTTGTTATCCATCCATAGGAACCCTCACGACAAGATGAAATCTGACAGGTCTGCAGTGCCAACTATATTAAACTGAACTAAACCACAAAATAAATGTATGATGAAATCACGTTATTGCTTCAGTCCAATTCCACTCTAAGACTAGTATAATCAAAACAACATACATACTTCTGTGTTAGCCTTAATGAAATTGTGGACCTTTCTGGCTCCATCTCATAAATATATCATGGGAAAATGCGCTATGTGCTATGTATGCTATAAAAAAAACATTTAACCATGTGCAGTTCAATTTAATTTTTTTAATTGGAATTTTGTATAGGATGTCCCTACAAATGAAACAAGCTTAGTGGACTCTTCCCTGATAAATAAACAACAATTAAATAGAAATAAACACCAATTAAATAGATGTATTTTCTTAAAATAATCACTGGTTTCCACTTTCCTCTGTTGCTGTAGGCGGAACTCCGGATGTGTGTGAAGACTACTGATTGCCGGGGAATGTGTTGGTGTGCAGTGCTTCTGTTGATAATGGGTGTGTCTGCAGCAGGGAAACCTCCCTGGCCCTGTCCTCAGCGTTGTGAGTGCTTACCTGAAATTCTCATGGTCAATTGCTCCTCACGTCATTTGACTTCTGTACCTGAGGGCATCTATGCCAAATCTCTTCAGTTAAGCCTAGCCAGTAATCTCCTTAAGACGCTCAGACGTCGGCGGTTCTCTGCTCTGGCACAGCTAGAAGAACTGGATCTGAGTGAGAACATGCTGTCAACAATTGAGGTGGATGCCTTCCATGGCCTGCATAACCTTCTCGTGCTGCGGCTATCTCGGAACCGAATCAATATCCTTCCAGTCGGAGTGTTCTCTGGACTTCAAAGTCTCCACCTGCTGGATATCAGTGAAAATGAGATTCTTATTTTTTTAGACTACACGTTTCGTGATATGACATCTCTGCTAAAGCTGGAAGCAAGTGAGAATGATCTTCTGTTCATCTCCAAACGAGCATTCAGCGGCCTTTTGAACCTACAGGAGCTGAACTTGGACAGATCTAACCTTACGATGGTCCCAAGTGAGGCACTGTCACAGCTCACTGGGCTGTCACGCCTGCGAATATGCCGAGCAGAGCTCACAATTCTGCCCAACAACTCCTTCAGGCGGATGGGCCGGCTAAGGAAGTTGACTGTGTCCAAATGCCCATGGCTGGGTTCACTTGCCACCAACAGCCTGATCGGCCTCAACCTCACCTCCCTGACACTCAGTTACTGCAATATGAGCTCTGTGCCCTATGTTCCTCTGCAACACCTGGTCTACCTGCGTTACTTGGACCTGTCTTACAACCCCATAACCTCCATCCAGCCTAACCTGCTGGGAGACCTTCTTCGGCTGCAGGAATTGCACTTGGTTGGTGGGAGTCTGCTGAGGGTGGAGCCAGGTGCATTCCATGGCCTTGTCTACTTCCGCCTGCTCAACATATCATCCAATCAGCTGTCAACACTGGAGGAGACAGCCTTTCACTCAGTGGGGGCCCTCAAGGTGCTTCGGTTGGATAATAACCCACTTGCCTGTGACTGCCGTCTGCTGTGGGTTCTGCGCTACCATTTGCGTCTGGACTTTGACAAACAGCCACCAATCTGCAACTTACCTGTGCATGTGCAGGGCCGAACAATCCAGGACTTCACACAAACTGAACTTCCCACGCTGTTCACCTGTCGGCAGGCTCGCATTCTGAACCGCAGACCCCAGGAAGTGCACACAGATGAGGGTCATACAGTCCTATTCTTCTGCCAGGTGGATGGAGACCCCACTCCCTCCATCATCTGGGTGAGCCCCCGCCACACCCTCTTAACTAGTACTGGTCGCATCCGTGTACTGTCCAACGGGAGCCTTGAAGTGCGATACTCACAGGTGCAGGACAGTGGATATTACCACTGCTTTGCCTCCAACGCAGCAGGGAATGACAGCATTTCTGTCAATCTCCAGGTACGGGGCTTTCCTGCTTCTTCACCCCGGAACCAATCTGCCCACTTTTTTATGGAGGGCTGGGGCTTTACATCCACCCAGTCATCGTTCAATGACTCTAAGGGTCTACAGCCGTTTCCATTTGACATGAAGACACTGGTCATTGCGGTGACGATGGGCTTCTTGTCCTTCCTAAGCTCAGTGGCAGTCTGCTTTGTGTTCATCTTCTTCTGGAGCCAGAGCAAAGGGCAGATTAAGCATACAGCCACCATTGACTTTGTGCCTCACAGTGCAGGGGCAGGTCAAGCCAGAGGAGGGGGCGGTACAGAGACCAGCAAGTTCACTATGAAACTTTTATGATGAAACCAAGAATGCTTCAGGGTTTAGTCAGTGAATGTTCGTGGGTAAAGCAAATACACAGAGCTAATAAGTGCACAAATCCCTATTAAAATGGGTAAATGTGATCTTCAGCCATGAGCGGGCTTTAGGGGGCTGTCCCAACCGTGGAAGAGTGGACGTGAAACTCATGTGAAAATGCTTAAGCATTAGCCATAATGAATGGAGGTACACTAAGAAACACAGGGCTTTGCAACTATAACCACAACGATTCCACTTGAAGATTTGTCAGTCCAACTTAATTTAAGGAAGATTGCCTTCTTCCTTAAATGAAGTCAGACTGACTGCATGCATGAAATCTCTCTTTGAGATCCAGAGAATACTCAAAAAGATGCTCAGTATGACCCCCCCCATAGGACTCATTCTGAAGCATTTTGGCACTTGCATGACAGCATGACATTGTTTAAAGATGAAAGGCTCCCAGTTTGCCATATTTATGCAGTATAGGCATATGAATTAGTATGAATATGTATATACACATATACTTAGATAAATATATATGAATATGTATATACACATATACTTAGATGAATATATATGAATATGTATATACACATGTATTTAGATGTATCAATTTTTTTCTTGATTGCTTTTTTTTTTCTTGACTACTGCAAAAACAGAATCAACCTTCTCCCAAGTAACAATAGTCTTGCATAGGGAGAAACAAAGGCTAAAGCTTCCCATTTACCTAAAAAATGAACCACAACATGGAAACAGCTTTACCAAAAAACAATGCAGGTGTTCATATGTAACTGCTCTATTGCAAGTACCTATTTTGCTTGAAAACCTATAGAATACTATAAAAAATACTATAGATTCATTTAAACCATTTGTGGTGGCACACACCAACACACACAAAGGGAGAAAGTGGGTGTTTATTGTAGTCTGCTGTGGTGGACCTGCTTTTAGGTTCTCCCATGTGCCTGAGAGAGAGAGAGAGAGAGAGAGAGAGAGAGAGAGAGAGAGAGAGAAAAAAGATAAAATTGTACATGAAACAGTAAACACACTGTAAAATGACTTGTTAGAGAATGAATGATAATAAAGAAGCACAAAAATCTGAGCCTTTAATTCATAGTATTGCCAAAGTCATAACAGTTTATGAGAGAATAGACAGATATTGCATGACTCACTTGCACGACCACTGACACCCATCTGAGCTGTGCTGTCCTGTCTGGTTCTGTTTCCATCTGAGCTGTGCTGTCCTGTCTGGTTCTGTTTCCATCTG
>JAOXYF010000007.1:15816165-15826251 GCA_028565775.1 Sternarchorhynchus goeldii
CTGGTGATTGGGAACGGGGCAGGCCACGGGTGGTGGGCGTGGCCTGCGAGCTGGGCGTGCGCTGGGACGTGACAGTAGTGTAATATAATGTGAAACGTGTAAACATTAAATAACAGTTGTAGCCTACTGAGTTATCCATTGACAGGTTACCCAAGTGCTAAAAGTTTGTAAAACTCCTGCAAGAATGAATGACACATACAATGTGGGTATAAAATAATAAAATCATTTGATGGTATAGAACTAGCATGCAACAGAATATTAAGTATAGTAAAATTAAGTCTCGAGCAATAGGCCAAATACTCAGCTATGTCTGTAACAGAAGAGAGCATATATGTAGAATATGTTATTAAAGGAGCCATAATCTTCTAAAATACTTTATATCAGACGCAGTCCACAACAGGTCCGAGCTTGTATCTTTAGTTTGATCATCACAGTGGTTTTAAACTGTCTTTAGCAGCAGTGAGAGATGTTAAGTTGTTGGTACTCAAGCAGAAGAAGGGAATCAGGGTGGATCAGGAAGATCTGCAGATCATGGGTTAGGAATCTGGATCTCTGGTGTCTCCTGGAGCCTCAGATGTAGCATGACTAGCTCGACTAAGTGGGAGGTGAACAGAAAGAGACGGGAAAATGAAATTACAAAACATTAGATGTGCTCTTTTAATGTAATAGGTGCGGAAAATGTGCACTTGTGCAGAGAGCAAGCAGAAACTCTGGCAGGACTGGTTATGACAGCATAACTAAAAAGGGGAGAACCAGCAGGTAACACAGACATGTGGAGCCCCGGGACATAAAGTGTTCAGCCAATCACTGTCACAAACTTGAATGAAAGCATCCAAATATCCAGGTTGGCCAAAACATTTCCATGTCCATAAACCCCCTGGCACTGCACCTTCAAAAAAATATTAACAAAATGCCTGAGTAAGTTTTCAACCTAGACTTAAAGGCAGAGACTGTGTCTGATTACAAAACACTGGGAAGTTATTCCATAACTGTGGGGCTTTGTAATAGAAAGAGCTGCCTCTTTCTAACTGTAGTCTTCATAATCTGTGGTACCCACAAAGAGCTGGCATCTTTTGATTGAAGTAGGCGAGGTGCTTCATAAGATAACAGAAGTTCACTCAGGTAGTGTTGAACAAGACCATTTATTGCTTTTATAGGTAGATAGTAGTATTTTACAGTATAATCAAAGTGAAATATGACTTGAAGCTATTGCAGTGAAGATAGGTGATATGTTCATATCTTCTAGTTCTAGTAAGGACTCTAGCTGCTGCATTCTGGACTAACTGAAGATTGTTTATGTTCCTACTGGAACATCCAGACAGCAAGGCATTACAATAATCTAAACTAGAGGTAAATAAAGTATGAACTAGTATTTCTGCATCATTTAGCAACATTATATTTCTTTTCTTGTCAATGCTCCTGAGGTGAAAAAGGCTATCCTAGAGATATTATCTGCATGGCCTTCAAGTGAAAGACTGGAGTCAATAATCACACCAAGGTCTTTTATTGCTATACTTCAATTAATTGCAAGACCATCCAGAGTTATTTTGTAATCGGAAAGATTCCTTCTATCTTTCTGTGGTCCAAGTACAAGTACCTTTGTCTTAACAGAATTTAATAAAGGATATTTCTTTAGTAAAGGAAATTTCTCAGCATCCACTGCCTAATGTCCTCTACACATTCCTCTACTTTATTAAGCTGGTGTCTCTCACCTGGCTTTGCTGAACATATAGTTGTGTATCATCAATATAAATGTTGAAGCTGACACCGTGCTTATGAATAATTTCACCCAGAGGAAGCATATACAAAGAAAAAAGCAGTGGCCAAACAACCTTTGAATACGACTGAGCAAATCTTGAGCTCTTTCTCAGGAGCCCAACAAAGCCAACTTGGCAGTTGGGGCTTAAACTTCCGATTACTAGTTGAGCACATTGAGCTTATCACCGCAGTATAATTACAGTTTCTGCACTCTTGGATGGAGAATGGACTGCAATGCAAAACCATCCAGCTAACAGCAGTCCAGAAGTGCATTTAAATGGTAAAATGGTCTTTAACAGAATGGAAATTGTCTCTTAATGACTGTTTATATGATGTTTTATGACTTGTTATCACTGTTATAAATACTTTAGCTTTGAAGACATCTGAATGAGCTTTTTTCCCCCATTCTTGAACAAATAAAAAAAAATAAAGAACCCAATTTATATTCAGCTTGTACTCAACCCTGGGGGATATTGAAGGGGATATCATATGTCTGGATATAATGTATTATGGAGTCATTATAAGTGCAAGTGTATGGTAGGCATGTGAATAGGAAATTAGTAAACTCTTTGGTGTATAGTCTGTGTGCTTATGTGTTAATGTATGCTTGTATGTGTTTGCACGTGTGTGTGTGTGTGTGTGTGTGTGTCTGTGTACAGCAACGTAAGCAGATGTGTGTGTGTTTATGTGTGTGTGTGTGTTGGTAGGAGAGGGGGGTGTTAGTTGTTCTGAGTCATGATGAGTATAACTTGTCAGAAGACCATCAACAGATGATTAAAAGACACACATACACAAATAAAGGCTTCAGTAAGAGGCTCCTTCATTCATAAACACATGCATGCGCCCACACTGACATTCCTTGTGCAGCACTGGCATCAGCAATGACTTTGTTAGTCTTCATGTTTCTTGATCAGCAAAATATGAAGAAAATGTAAATGATAAGCTAAAGTAGTTAAGTAAGTAAGAATTTCTTGATTTCGTTTTGGTTTATTCGTTTAAAGTTTAAATCATACTAAACCTGTATATTACATTATCACATTCTTTACCATTTGTCATTCTCAGTGACATATGCAGCATCTACAGTTAGGCTAGCTGCTCTCGGTATAACTCAGCTGTATAACATGCAGCTGATCATAGACTGGAAATGCTGAGCCAATGAAAGCAAGCTATGTGGAGTAATGATCCTCCAGAGCTGGAATTAGATAACGGGTTGGGAGGATCCGTCAGAAACTTTACAATGGCGCCCTCAGCTGGTATGAAGGAATTTTGCATGTAAGTGCCATGAACTATTACAGACATTAGGCCCATATGTTAGTGGCCACCCCAATATTCATGTCCTAAAATTTTGTTCACACAAAATTGACAAAATTAAATATGCAATTTAATGCTGCATTCATGTTCAAGTGAGAAATTAGAAATTTCTGCTTGTTGTCTTTTTCAAATTGATGTATTATAAATGTGTTTTCTTTAAATGTGTTTGTCTTTGTGAATGCTGTCCAGTTATCCTCTACTCCACCCTGTTAGTGTTTCTGCTTGTTTTTTGTGTGTGGCTTTTTAAAGACTGCGCTGTCACCAATAACAAGGTTGCTCCTTGAGCAGAAATGTCTTTTTAGTCTTCTTCTGCACTGATGCTACACCGGTGTTAGAAGTTGGATGCAGCTGCTGAGCTAGAAGAAATCAAGCAGCACATCAACAAACTTAAAGACGGAGAAGCAGCCCAGAGGAAGGGTGTACCAGGCATTATGCCTTCCCCTTGCTTGATGGGTCCATCCAGCTGAGATCGATGAGGCTTTCTGGGGAAGATGGAGAGGAGAGCAGCGAGGCTCAGCAGTGGAGCGGCTGCCTGACTGGCTGCCTGCCGAAAGAGAGATGACGTTGATGGCAGAGTCAGCACCCTTACACACTATGATGGTCAGGGTACCTGGGAAACATGTTCCACACAGGTACAAGGGGACGCCCCCAAGGCTGAACAGGTCTTCAGTGCGGAGAGAGTTCAACAAACTACACAGAACTTGAGGAGATTCTGAACAAGCCGTCAGTGAGTGGTGATGGAGCAATTGGTGTGCTGGCAGTGTAGGGAGAGAACACTGCACCAGGTGGAATCGTGAGCCTTTGCTGGAAAACCTTCAACACCAACATGCCACAGCTACGAACATTGGCTGCCACTCCCTACTTTGGATGGAGGGCAGCATGGCTTGAAGACAGCTCACTGGCCTCAATGCTACTGGCTTGTTAAGTATCACTGCTATGATCAGGCATGCTTCCTCACACTGCAACGGCATGCCTGATGGCTGGGAAGTGACAACCATTCAACTCAAGTTCGTCACAGCAGTCGACATGAGAGAAAGAGAGCTTCCAGTCATGGTAGGGAGTCTGAGTGTGGGTTTTGGCTCACGCCTGTATGGGATTCGCCCAGTCAGCTTAGATTTCATGGTGGCAGACGGGACTGGAAGGAAATGTTGGGCTTAAAGAAGAGACAAGTGAACCTGTTTGTGGCAGCTTGCATCAGAGCAGATGCATAGAATCAGCTGAGGGATCTATGTGTGGGGGGGGGCTACTGTCAGGTCAATAACATGTTTTTTGGGGGGGTTTTTGCGAGTGAAGCCAGTATGAATGCAGCATTTAAACACAATTGCTTTGTTGATTCTGTTTTGATAAAACGTGTAAATACAAAATATAACCAGAACATCACGACAAATGTAATTGAACATTACGACAAATGTAATTGTTTCATTTATTTTGTTTATTTTTTTGCTTAGGACCCCATCATCCATTGTTTAAACCTTTCAACCTTTTTAAGCTTTTAGTAACAGCACTCAAAAATAATATGTCATATAATGCACAGTAATGAAAGAAAGATATTTTCATTTTATTTTTCTTCTGATTTAATACTGTAGGCTATAACAAAATAAATATGAAAGCTTTGAGAACAGTTTGTGTTTTAGAAAGACGTTTTTACAGTTCGCATAGCCAACATTTTATGATTTGCGTTTAAAGGCTTGAAAATCGAATCTTGTTGAAACAGCAAAGACAACTGGAAACATTAACAGTAAATTAACAGTAAATACATTGCATGCGCAGTCGGACGCGCCGGCTGACTGATTCCGCTTGTACCGTAGGGGTTGTTGCTGACCGTGGTGCTGGCGCCTGCTCCGCGTGCCAGGTGCTGAATGGGCAAATTGGTGGAGGTTGCTGGACTCGTGCCAACATCCATGCGTCATTTATTTGCTTTCGCTAAGCTATAGCTAACTGGACTGGATCACAAGATAATCCGTTTTTTTGTTATTATTATTGGACTAATATTCTGAATCTAATACCTAACATGATTGTCTGCATCGAGAGAACACACTTAGTTCAAGTTTAGAGCTCTTACATTACTAATCAGTGTGACAATATGATTAGGAATTAACTCAAACTTTTCGTTTACGTCATAACAATTTGTGCCATACAATAGCCACGTGCGCGCCCCGCTCTACCTCCATTCCAGCCGGTCGTAGCTCCGGATTTTACCGCAATGCATCAGACGGAGTCTCACTCCAGCATCCCCATCGCATGAACCGGGACAGGGGCAGCTAGACTCATACTGTCTTTACTGTCTGGCCACATCGTCTGTCAGCAGACTAAGCTCAGCTCGAGCGCTGCCGGCTCCTTTCCACACACGATTAAGCGTCGTGTGAGCCTTGGAACCATTTTGAAATTTTGGTTCAAGATGGTTTTTCAACCGATGCAAGTCCTCGTTTACGAGTCCTCGTTAAGCAGATAATTAGCCTGTTTCTCGTTTTTGTACTGTGCTTCGAACAGAAACTGTGTATGATTAAGATACCAACAAACAGTGGACTTTCTCGGTGAAAAGGAAACGCGGAGAAAAAACGGGAGAACGACGCCGGAAGGGCAGCGAAAGGACAGTAGCGCGTGAGCTGCCAAGAACAGTATCAGCCTCAAGAGGACCGTTGTGACTATATTCAGCACAGTATAATTGCATGTAAAAAGAGTGTGCTATCTAATTGCCATAATTTCATGTAAATAATTTATTACATTCTATTGACAATAATACAAACAAGTAAAGTTTTATGAGGATCTTGCAAACGCATGTGAACAATTTATAAGCTACATTAACACGTTTCTTATACAAATATCATTTTTTCCTTAGCGCATGGATTCATGTTTTTGAGAAGAAGGCGCGTCTTTAATGTCGGTGATCAGGAAAGTACTTGCAAGCGATGCGTGCGTAGCTGGGCTGCGCTTGCGTAGAGCGGGCACAACGGTATCCTTATAGATCTCAGGATTCTAATATTCTCAGGTCTTGTACTTGAATTTTTTATAGGCAATAATAATTGCCTGATTACAGACGTACACAAGCTATCATGTTTTTTTTTTCTTAAAGCATAGCCTCATTTTAAAAAGCGGCAATAAAGATTTTTTTCAAAAAGCAGTAATAATTTGTTGTGCATGTCAAGCCAAAGAACCGAGGCACTTTGAGCATGTGTGTCTGAATGAAGCTGGGATGACCTATGACCTCTGTGCATGTGAAAAGACCTGTGCTCATTTTTACACAGGTCGTATAACAGCTTCTTGAAACTAAGTTTCAAACCAAGTCTTAGTGAAGCTGTGAAAATTCAACTGCAGAATCCTTGATGCATAGGTCTAAAAGTTGAATAAGTTTTCCATAAGTCTTCATAGCAATACAAATGCGTTATTTATTCTACATATCTTTTAGTTCGAGTCTGTCTAAAGAGGAATTTGTTATTCGAACTTGCACAAAAAGTTTATAGCTGACCAAGCGGTCAGGACAAAAGCAGAACTCTCATCGCAGCTAAAATCTTGACGACTCAAGCCTGCTTGTGAGTCAACACACACACAAGAAAACCTGCTGAAGACCAAGATTTCTTCTGGTTTCTTCTGCAAATAAAGAACACTAACAACCAGAGATTTACCCCCTCTACTTGTGATAAAGACGCAACGGACAACGCTTCACTTCCTGTCAGGCATGTCTACCAGACAGTTCCTCTTCCTGTGTGTGCTCTGTGCTCTGTGCGGTGAGTCAGCATTTTTTTCTTAAGCCAGTGTCTAAATCTAAAGGATGGTCAGTAATACATACATTGATATAACTCTAACCTTGACCTGTTATATCCTTTACATCATAAAGCTCTATGTTTACTTCAAGCCGTGTGTGGCACCGTATGTTATTCTTTCTTTTCTGGGTGAATCATCTAGTGTCTTAATAAATGTTAAATACCTCTAATTCTCAGCCTTATACACCCCAGTTGCATTCTGTACACACCCTTATACACTCCCTACCCACCACTCAACACATGCTTGTACACTCCGTACACCTCACTCTGTGCACCCTTATACACTCTCTGCACCTCACTCCACACATGTACACCTCACCCTACACCCCCTACCCCTCACTCTATAATCCTTTATACATTACACACCTTTTAAGTCACTATTATTGGTCTATCAAATGCTTAATGGTGTAGGAACATACACCAGGAACATGGTGTATTTATCAGACATGCTGCAACGTTATGAGCTAGGCAGAACTCTCAGATCTTGTCACTCAGTCCTGCCCAAGGTAACTATACACAGAGGGGCAGTGGTTGGTTACTATGCTCTTTCTAAATGGAACTAAATGGAGTCCTGACACTGGATGCTTTTAAATTAAAAACATGCTCAATATAAAGAATTATAGACATAACAATCACACTACACACTCGTATACACTCCCTACCCCTCTCCCTACACGCCCTTATACACTCTCTACCCCTCACTCTACACATTCTCTCTCTACACATATACACTCTCTACCCCTCACTCTACACATTCTCTCTCTACACATATACACTCTCTACCCCTCACTCTACACATTCTCTCTCTACACATATACACTCTCTACCCCTCACTCTACACACTATCAATCACCCTAAACACCTTTATATACTAGGGTATCACTGCAGTCACATAGAGTGTATCTGTAAACACATACGGATGTGTTCATAAGATACAGTCGGTGATATGCCTGGTTTGTGTGTGTGCATGTGCACATGCGTGTGCGCATGCTTGTATGTGTGTGTGCGTGTGTGCGCACACTCCAGTGTCTCTGTGCAGCGGGGCCTGTGCTGAGGTGGACTCGGATACCCAGGCAGAGGTGGGGCAGGACTTCAAGCTGGGATGCATCTCCTGCAAGATGAGAGGAGAGGTGGAGGCCACCGCCACTGTTGACTGGTACTTCAGGGCTAAGGGAGAAACAGACTTTGCACATGTGAGCTATGTAAATGTGTGTATGTGTGTGTATGTGCGCATGCGTGTGTGAAGGTGTCGAGCACTACAGGGAGCAGGCGGAGCCTGTGTTTGTGTGTGCTTATGAATGTCTGTGTGTATACGTCCCTGTGTGTATTTGTATATGTGTGTGTGTGTGTGCCTGTACACACTACAAAAAAAGTGTGTACAGGCTGCCTTAAAATTAGAGTTGAAGTATATTGAAGTATATTGAAGATAATTGTTCTGTTAAGTTATTATTTGAAGGTCAATTAACCCAAAATATTTAGGCAGCATAGACACTTTTTAGATTAAAGTTACAAATAATTTTTATAGTGTGTTTTTTAGAGTGAGAGAGTGGAAAAACAGGATGATGATGATGAGGTGAGTTATGGTAGATGCTTGAACAGCAAAACTGCACAGATAAGCAAAACAAAACAAACTCCAAACAAGAGCTTCTAGAATTCTTCATAACTGCAGAAATAAAACTAAAACTACAAAACTATTAAACTAAACTTCATCACTATCAAAATTGTAATTCTAAGATGTACACATTTTAAACTATTTCCTTAAACATGTCTGATGTCTCTGCATGTTTATTCTGAATAAACTGGATAAAAATAGGCTCCATATTTGGAAAGTGCTTAGAAGCCCTTGAAAAGCATTAAGATGCCTGTGGAATGAGTTTGCATGTAGAAGTAAATGCAATGGCGAGAAATAGATTATTGGAAAAGTCAAAGCTACATGAAGCTCTGTGACACAGCAGAGCTTCGGGGCTTCCAGCTTTGATCTCAAGCTGTTGCCGTATCTTCCGCAGATCTACTCGTACGATGGTGTGACTCAGACCATAATCGACGAGCGGTTTGACGAGCGTGTGAACTGGACTGGAAGCAGGAAGACCCACGACCTGCAGGATGCCTCCATCTACCTCCTTAACGTGACTTTAAATGACACGGGAGTGTATCGCTGTTTCTTCAGCCGGACCCTCATCTACCAGTACTATGAGTACCAGACCACCGCCATCAAGCTGGTGCACCTCACTGTGCTGAATAAAGGTACCAGAGCATTTTAGGAAAACTGCAGAAACATCTCGCATCCTGAATATCCTGTAGTCATTCTGTGGCCTGAGAATGACTCATGAAAAATGGATGAAGGATAAACAGACAAGTATATGCTTTTGAGTGTAAAGGTTTTTGGGGACAATGCTTCTGTCCCTTTTGGCTTTTTACTAGTTTCAGATCCAGGAGGCCTTTTTGGGGTTCATATACAGCACACAAATGTGTGTTGTCTAAACATTTTAATGTATTAACATCTAAATATGAACATGTTTATCCAGTGCGCCAAGTATATATTAAATCAGCACTGCAGTATTTGTCAAATGATCCTGTGTCTTGAATGTCCTGAAAGACCAGGACCACGAAAGACGTGCAGTCTCTGAGGTTCCTTATTGGAAATCACTTGACTTAGTATAATTAGTATAATTTCTCTTTGTCTCTTTGCCCCTCCCACTATCTATCTTTCCCCTCCCACTCTCTATCTTGTTCTCTTAGCAAAGCGTGGCACGGCGTCCATCGTTTCAGAGGTGATGATGTATGTGTCAATTATCGGCCTGCAGCTGTGGCTGCTAGTGGAGATGGTCTACTGCTACCGAAAGATTGCTGCTGCTGGTGACGAGGCCCTCCGAGCCGCTGCGTCAGTATCCCCCTTAACCCTCCCTCAGTATCACCCTTAACCTTCCCCCAGTATCACCCTTAACCTTCCCCCAGTATCACCCTTAACCCTCCCTCAGTATCACCCTTAACCTTCCCTCAGTGTCACCCTTAATCTTCCCTCAGTATCACCCTTAACCTTCCCCCAGTATCACCCTTAACCCTCCCTCAGAATCACCCTTAACACTCCCTCAGTATCACCCTTAACCCTCCCTCAGTATCACCCTTAACCTTACCACTGTATCACCCTTAAACCTACCTCAGTATCACCCTTAACCCTTCCTCAGTATCACCCTTAACCTTCCCCCAGTATCACCCTTAACCTTCCCCCAGTATCACCCTTAACCCTCCCTCAGTA
>JAOXYF010000007.1:15826351-15851897 GCA_028565775.1 Sternarchorhynchus goeldii
ATACATACATACATACATACACACACACACACACACACACACATTACAAGGTTATATTCCTGGCCTCCAGATTTTTCACAAATATTAAGAAGGGTTGCCAAATCACAAAGAATCTCTATATGGACCTTTGAAGAGAGTGTCTTATCTTCTCTAGTTTAAGTTATTGAATAATCTCTTTAATCCACTGTGAATAGGTTAGTGGGAGAGAGAGTCTTTTCATCTAAACAATATTAGTCGTCTGGCTAATAAAGAGCAAAAAGCAATTATATTACTTTTGCAATTACTCAACTGGACATTCAAAGGCAGAACACCAACAGTGCAGCATAAGGAGAGTAGTCTATTAGTATTCCCAGGATGTTAGAAAGAATGAAAAAAATAATTCCAAAACAAGTGAAGTAAAATTGTCAGGTCCTGATTACAACTATCGAATGTAAGACCCAGATTCGGTTTCATTTTAGCCAACCTATGGTTTTACTCCAATGAAGTTGGTGTACTACCTTGAATTGTATAAGCAAATGCGAATGTAGTCTCAGTGTAATTTTCTGCTGGTGGGGGTTCAGCTGTAGTGAATAATGGAGCATTGTTAAGTGAGAATGATCGCCTGAACGGATTCCAGATTTTTACTGATTGCATAACGATAGGGTGATAGGGTTATTGCCGTAGGAGGAAATAGACTTTACCCATGGGGGTTTAGAACACAATAAGACTGATTAGGAGGTGGAATCACAGAATAAACTTACTAACATCACCCAGTTAGGGGTCTCGGGGTCTTCTACGTTGTCCATACTGGCTGTCCGGTAATACAACCAAAAACTCGGGAGCACCATTGACCCCCCTTTCTGTAGGGCATATTTAAGAATATGTTTTTTCAATCCAGATAAAGATATCTATGAATCTAAAAAAGAAATGGTTAAAAATAGGATTTGAAAGATTAGATATAAAACATTAGATGTATAAATCTAATCACGACATTCAGATTAATTTTATTGATCCTACCTTCAAAGGAGTGGGACAACAAATCCCAACGTTTAAATTCAGCTTTTATGAAATTTACAAATGGTTCCACTGAGAGTAACAGAGGATTAAATGAGCAAAAGTTGGGTGTTGTCCCAGGAATTCATATGCTCATTGTTGGGGAGGTATGATTTGAGATAGCTATAGATTTGTACTCTGAATCCACAGGGAGAATTTTTTTTTTGTCAATAAAAACAGTAGTCTGTTCACAAAAATGTCTTATGGACTTTTGGGGAAAAAAGATTAGACTCTAGAGGTGGAATTGCGGAATTGCCATAAATTTAAAAACATTCCAGCGTACAAAATTAATCAAGCATTCTCTAGATCCTCCCACCTCACTGCCACCCTCCATGAGATGTAGCCAGGAACGACACTACAATTACGCTCTAAAAAAACCCATAAAACCAAATGGTACAAATGTAAAGTAGCTAACATTAGCTCCTGCCTAACAGAAAAAGAAGGAAAAAAGACACTGGAGTCTTTGAAGTCTCTGCAGCATGTGGGGTTCCACCAGAAATAAAATGAAAAAAATGTATTATCTTACAGTCCTTATTGGCAGTGACTTTAACTAAAGTAAAGAATATATAAACTGGACTGCAAAGAGTATCTTGAGTTAAGTTTCAATATCCTTCATGTAGGTAATTGCTTTTTCCGGATCCAACAAGTCTTTTACGTCTTCGTTGAGATGCGTTGTTGGGCCAGGAATAATATTCCATACCAAATGTCCTGCCGGCCACAGAAGAGATTCCGAACAATTTTAAACACCACGGGGCCTTCATCACCCTCGGGCCTTAGCAACCCTCGCTGTGTAGTCTGGAAAGATGGACCCAGACCTGTTTAATGAAGCGGCCTGCTTTCCCACGCTCGGTGTAGTACCTCAGTCCTGGTAGTAGTGGAGCTCGGCGATAATTATCTACGGCTTTTTGTTGGGCTTTCTCGCTGTGAAAGCCTCTATGTGAACAGTCGACCAAAAATTGCTTTTTCCAGATGTAGTACTTCTTTCAGAAGTTTGGAAACTGCCTGAGTTGGAGTTTGAGCTGGGTATTCTGTGACGCACGTAATGCGTATATCACACCCCCGCATTCTCACCTCCACATCCTCACACTTCTTTTTCAGAGCAGGTGTTTTAAACCCAGCCATTGCAGACTGGTCAGACACCCCCTCATAACCTCTATTTCCATACGGTTAGCTGTTGTACTGTTTACGATTTTATATTTAGCTAACATTAACACACTTTTTATAGCGCTCAGTGGTTAGGGCACTCACCCTAATCACTAAGTAATCAGAAGGTTGCTGGTTCAAACCTCATTGCTGATGTTGGGCTCCTGAGCAAGGCCCTTAACCTTCAATTGCTCAAGATGTGTTCAGTCACAGTTGTAAGTTGCTGTGGACAAATATGTCATGCTCAGTGTTGGCTTGGGGCAAATCTGCAGACCTTTGCAGCGTGAGAGTTTTAGGCCTTTCTCTTATAGTCCCGTGTTTGTATTTTACGGAGTTTGACGCCATAGATAAAACCATTCTTCCTCACACTTTACCACCTTAAAAAGTAGATATTACAGTATATGTAGCTATAGCGTGCAATACAAATAAAAAAAAAAATTACATAGAAAAAAAGCCCTCCATGCATGATACTCTACTGCCACGCTCACCAACAAAAAAAAGATCTTACTGAATATTAATCTATAAAATGTGCCAGTCATTTCATTCTGTTTTAAACTATAGACATTTATAATAGTAGCAACCTCAGTTAATGTGTCAGGTCTTAGACATTGTGAGACATTGTGATGTCACATACATCACATACCCCCCCCCCCCCCCCCCACAGAGTCAGGCATGCTGGGCTTGGATAAGAACAGAGTGTCCCATGTTCCATGTGTAGGATAGACTGAAAATGTATGTTGGCTGTATTGCAATCTACCGTAACTAGAACACAACATCTTCAGATAATCTGAGAATAGAGATAATCCAAAACTTATAAAACCACACAGGAGGAATGAATACAACAACCTCCCATCCACCTACACACACTCACACACTCACACACACATGCACACATACACACACAAACACGCGCACTCACATACAAGTGCATGTACCCAAGCGAACACACACACTCACATAAAGCACCCTCACACATATACACACACACACACACACATAAGTGCGTGCACACACACTGGTGAACACAAACACACACACAGGAGGTATCCAAGCTGGAGGAGAATATGTACCGAGATAATCAGCCTAGAGGAATTGCAGACAGATGCAGGATCTTAAGGGAGAGATGAGGATATTCACACACACATGACCAGTGAACTGGACAGTGTTCACCTAGACAGATGACTGGGAGAGCTGGCAGGGTACACATGTACCAGTGACACTAAATGCCCAAATTTCTAAATTGCTGGGGTGTCCAGTGATGACAGATCACCTTCTAGGTTACTGGGAACCCATAGTTAAACCTGGATAACATGGGCTGCCGACATTTAAGAAGCAAACAGGATAAAACACCACCACACAAATATATTTTCATACTGACCATCAGCTTCGCCTAGCAATAATCAAAACTATGATTAGTCATTTTTAATATGCATGTAGTTTGATATGATGACACATTACCTAAAAAATCTTGTTCCTTTGTGTGTGTGTGTGTGTGGATGCAGTGCGGAGTATTTAGCAATAGCATCGGAGAGCAAAGATAACTGTGCAGGAGTGCAGGTGGCTGAATAACACAGGTAGGTTTACTTCAGTGTCGCTGTCGTCTGATCCTGGGTTGCCAGATCAGTGATTTTTCCCCAATGCACCTCAAGCATGAAAGAAAAACAAAACACATTAAATAAATAAATAATTAACTGCTCTTTGTGCCAGAATGCCATGAAACACATAGCTACTATTTTATGGTCTGTACTACTCAGCCCTGCTAATTTTCAGTCCCTGGACCTTCCTGGACCTCCAGTCTCTTCATTACTGGACCTTCAGTCCCTGGCCCTTATTCGTTAAGCCTGTCTCAGGTCTTGCGCCTGGAGATGTCCCATTAGAAGCGAGGTTTTATTACCTCCAGTCCAGGCACAGGAAGAGATGCCCCAGCGAGTGCTGTGGTGAACGTGGCCTTTAGTAGCAACTGTCTGTGGGCCTGTCAGCTCTGCTTCTCATCGCTCGCTTCAGTCATTTCTGATTCAGGCTGAAGCAGATGGAGGGAGGGGAAGCCGGGGCTCGGAGGCAGGGTCCGCGCCTCTCGCCGACGAGTGCCTGCGGGACAACCCTTGACCGGCTGTCACAGCTGCCAGCAGTAATATCATGACCAGCTGTCATGATGTCATCTGTGTTTTGACACAGTGAATTTACTGCTTTGATTTGCAGAAGCTGACTGGTGTCACTGTGTAATGCGTGTAGACAGGAAAGAGTCCTGATGGGAAATAAACGGAATTTGATTGCTTTTCATTTTATGTGCACCTTACAGTTGCACAAATGGAGTTTTTTAAATTATTTTTTAAAAATCATTATATCGTGATTGTAAAAAGTTCCTGATTGTACCTTTTAACTGTACATACAGACGTTGCACTGGCAAGAAGAGAAGGGTATTGCTATGGGCTGATTTTTTTTTCATTTTTTTCTGTTCATTCCATGTGAAGGTTTTCCCCGTGCTGTCCGCATGCGGCGGCAGATGACATCCTGACATCGTCGTGAACATCCAGCCAGTGTGTCTCTATTTCCTCCACTGCCCAATCCTCACCTGGTCCACCATGTCTGCCAGTCCCATGCCCACGCCCAGTGCTGCCCGCTCAGGGCCTTGCCCACCTGCTGGGGCATGCGAGGCTGTAGCCGTGTAGTCAAGTCACATCCTGGGAAAACGGGGGGCGAAGGGAGGGGGGTTTGGGGGTCAAGGCAGCTGCACAGAGCAGGGGCACTGGGACTGGTGAACTGCCTTCTGCAGGGCAGTAAAAACACTCCTAGTTTGCATGATTTTTAATAATAATTATGGAATGACTCCAGTGACCATTCTAAGTATACTCTGCACTTCATGACTATGCTGTATTAAAAAACAAACTTAAACATGCTTTTTCTACCTGCTGTATGTATTCCTGCATTGGAATTTTAAAAAAATGCAATACTCTGATAGTGCACTAGAGGGCAGCAAGGAGCACCGAATTCTGCATAGTTTTGCTTAGTTTCAGGGCCATATTTACCATGGTGTACTGCTATTGGTGCATGCGCTAACAGCAAACGCTACACTGATATGCTGGGAGGGCGCCTGAGTGCAGAGGCACTTCCAGCCATTCTGTTCCTGTCATTCAGTGCTGGAGGTTGGCACACAACACCCTCAGAGGAACCTGCATCGGCGATGGTACATATGGCCAAGATATAACTGAAACCCACCCCCTTTTTTTTCTTTTTTACAAGCTTTAGTTGAACTTGTGCTGCAGCAGCTATCAGACTACACAAGGCGTAGTCCCCAAGGAGATGTGCACGCTTAACTTGTCCAGTCGAGTGTGGTTTTTTTGTTTTGTTTTTTTTTTTAGTTTAGACAGTATTGCCTAAACATATCAATAACTACTAAATAATTATTAATTCGTGAATGTAATAAATCCTTAAGAATGTGACTAGAGAAAGTGCAATGAATGTATACTCAGTGGTAGATTACCTCTTGCTAAAACGCAATATATTATGACTACAGGATTAAGATTTAGAGTCCAAATACTGTAGTATCAGGACTGACTTTGAACCCAAATACGGTAATATTAAGACTGTCTTAAAGCCCAAATACTATAGTATCAGGACTGTCTTAGAGCCTTAATACTGTAGTATTAAAACTGTCTTAGAGCACAAATACTGTAGTATTAAGACTGTCTTAGAGCCCAGGTACTGTAAGTATTAAGACTGTCTTAGAGTCCAGGTACTGTAAGTATTAAGACTGTCTTAGAGTCCAGGTACTGTAAGTATTAAGACTGTCTTAGAGTCCAGGTACTGTAAGTATTAAGACTTAGAGCCAGAGTGTTTGCACTTTAGTCTCTTGAGTAAATGCATGAGCAATCAGCAACTCCGCAATGCAAATGTATTAGAAACGTATATTAGAATCTTATCTTCCTCTGCTGCTTCACCATGATACTCGCTGTGTGACAGTTTTTAGGATAAATGTATTACAAGAGAGTTATGAGATGGAATATGTGTGTGGAGGGTATGGAATTTAAATATGCAAATTAAATAACTGAAACAAATATTCGTCTTTTTGTTTTATGTTAAAGGAGATTCACTGGAATAATATAAATTTGAGTGTGTTGGATGATTAAAGTCCAAAAGTAAAATCCACCTGCTGGCATGGTTTGGTACTGCAAAACCTTTCAAATAATAAATAATGGAGCGCCAGTGAGCTATTGCAAATCTCAGGCGTCTATATACTGCGAATGTCGGCCATGCTATGCTAGAACCTTGACTGTATTCTGTGGTCAAGTGGAACATGCTCTGTTAGTACAGTCGGTGCTGCTACTCATGTTCCAGTCGTCGGGTGTTTTAAAGATGTTTTACAGCCGAGCCAATGTCAATGCAAGCCCAGAGAATGGGCGATTCCTTCCATTCCAAGCTTGCAGCAAAGCTTTCTTGAATTTCCCTTTGTGATCATTACAATATCTGTCTGTCTATAAGAGCACATATTTAATCTCCCTAAAACATGACAGCATGCAAGTATAAAAACGTGGTTCCAACACCATGGATTAGTCGATCTCTTTATGAGGAACTGGCGGGAAACTGACCACTGGCTCCACAAGACTCAATCAACTGGCAGGGGAGCAAGGCTGGGTAGCCATCTTAGCTGGCGTCAGCTAGAGTAGACTGAGTTTAACCCAGTACACATACCTGGACTTTTGCTGGAAGTATAGTACATTCAAAGTACCCGTCCGTACTTTGCTAACTCGGTTTGCTTAAGGTCAGGTACTTAACACACGTCTTCCAAACCACGAGCCATTATCAGAACGGCTCGCGGGAGTCCACACCTATCACTTTTCTAAACGTGTAAAAACACGCCTTTAAAACAACTTTAAGAGGTAATTCCCATTAACTTTAATAGGCAATCCCCATAATCGCTTATCATGCAAGCTAGTTTGTTTGACAGAGCTCGGTGCCAGCATGTCAGTTTGAACCGGTTACACTTCAGGTTCCAAACGTTAGAACTATACCCCTCAACGCGTGACGTTATTAATCACTATACAAAAAAGCGCTTATTTCTATTTTTGCTAGCCTCAGGGAAAAGTCAGACAAAAGAATACTGTAATGTGAAGGATATGTAGGCGTAACTGCGGTGCTATTAATTGTACAATTTCACCAAAGTCCATAGGAACTCTTGGATCCAACTCAACAGGGAGATCACCTTTTTGGCACGGACACTGTTTTCTATGACGCATTCAGTTGGATGCTCCAAGTATAGCTTTCGTATTAATGTCCTTGTTGACTGCCAACTAATTTCAGAGGGCTGATGTTTTTTCTCATTTTTATACGATAAACGCCACTGAGATCCAAGCTCTAAGTAGTAGCTTTCACGAGATGAATCTTCTCGATAGTTTTCTTTAAAAATCAGAGTATGGTTTCTATAAAATAATGATGTATCTTACTCATTAATGACGTGGCGGCTTATTGAAACAGTACATTTGAGAGTAGTCTTTCTTTCTTTCCTGGTTTCTTGTGTACTTTATTTAATTTGCCTTGTATAACAGATTTACTTTGCTCAAGACTTTATGAGCCAGACAAAAAAACACAATATTTAAAAAATTCTGATACTGAGACAAAATGAGAAAAATACGCTTAGAACTAAGGTAATGAAAACATAATATTTACAACCGGCAAGCTAACCTTTGCTCCAACCGCAAACGTAAATCGAAAGAAAATGGTTGGCCCCGTATATGTCCAAAGCGGAGAAAGTGATGTTTGCATCACTAGTGTGACTACGTGATCACAACATGCCCGTATCCGTGAGCGCGCTTGGAGTGACTCTACCGTGTACCCGCGTGTGAGTGAGTGAGTGGGGGAGAGAAAAGTGCGTGAGAACTCCGATTTTCAATTGCGCTCGTGACAGCATCAAAGACCTATTTTGCACCGTTAGAATGCATGAGGGAACGTACACTTAAATCCTTCGTCTGGCCACGGAGGGAAACCATTTAGATCAGTAGGCTACTTGGTAGCTAGGTTATTCATGAGCGCGCCTCATCGCCTCCCCCCTCCCTCGCTTTCTCTCTCTCTCTCCCTCCACTCTCTACAGCTCGCGTGTTACATTATTCCACAATTCATACCATTTCAGTACCGTTTTACTTTTTTGCTGATGCGCGAGGCCTTCGGCGAAAATGGATTAAAGTGTGGTTTATTTTGTATGTCACGTGCCAACATGGGCATTTATAGCCGCCTACATCTTTACATTACGAACCGATGTGGTTATTCTAGCCCGGATGCCACTTCTTAGAAAGTACCGTCAGATTACCCGGTGAGGCGGGTGACCACGTTCGATGCCGTTGGATCATGTCCTATGTGTCTTCACAAGGTAAGTTAAAATATTTAGACTTTCTCTCTCTCTCTCTCTCTCTCTCTCTCTCTCTCTCTCTATCTCTCTCTCGCTCTCTCTCTCCCATCCGCCGAGACGGGGTTCGGTATGCAGGTAGCATTGCGCAATTTACGGCGAATATAACCTATTCTGCTTTACTCCAATTATTGTATTAGTAATACTGTCAGATGGCGCTTCGTAGAGTCAGGGCCTCGACGTTGTACCCACATTAGATATAGCAGCCTTGTCGATGACTGTTGTGTGATGCAGCTGGCGACGCAAAATCAATGACAACCATTACCTGTTGTGATTAACCACTTTCAAGGAAAGGGATAAACAATTCTCCACCTGCTTTGACAGCAGATAAAATAAATAACGTTTTTTTCGGAAACTACCAGATTTTCCTCACTGTGTTTTTGGAAAGAGTACCTGAATTCACTGCCAATCAAAGACAGTAATTTGTTAAAACCTTGGCGTCAAAACGCGGATCTGTCTTCTCTCGACCGGCTCTTGGAATTGCAGCTGTGCGTTCTAAGGCCATGTCAGTACAAACAGTTTATTTATAGAAGCTGAAATGATCCGATAGTGGAAGGTAGAGGTGGGCAGCTCTCTGGAGAGAAAGGTTTAGAACGGAGGAACACAAACGAGAAAGAGAGGGAGAGAAAATTACGCGCGCGCGCTGTGGAACGAGCACGGGAGAGATTCGACACTAGAGAGTAACAGACCACTTCACTTAAAATGGCGAGGTCATTTGCTGTTTTCACTCACTCGACAAGACAATTGTAATATTAAATCATACGAATTAACGACAACGGTCGCGCTTGTGAAGGCGGTATAGTTTCATGCGGCGGCATTAACGTACGCCACGGTGCCGTGATTTGGGTGGAATTCAGTTTCATTTTTTTTTTATACGGAGATATATGAAGGAGATTAAATTCAGCTAATTAAAAAATATCTATAGAAAAGTATTATGAACTGAATTTCAAGGCATGCCACTGCTACTGGACCCTGTGAAATGGGAACACAATATGTGTACAATATATCCTTATCAGTTAGAGGAGTTTACACAGAATGGTTTCTTACTGCCAGGTAAAAGGGTTTATCTGTAGCACAGATTAGAATGTGCAGACAGTGGTTCCATGAGGTTTCCAGTTAGATTTACATTCTCAGATTCCACCCTTAATAACTCTAGGGAAACCTCAAAACCTGTCTCCATGTTCCACAAAAGGCCCTCTTCCTCCAACACTCCTGATCACATGATACGTAAAAAAAAAAAATACAAGTGCCTCTGCATTCGGTGGTTCTGGGACTCAGCTGGATGCTGAATATAGTCCATAGGAACCTCAGTGCTGCCATAGGACTCCTGATTATAAGGTGTTCAACAAGACATGTATATGTTGACTCTTTGGAAGGCATTGAATTGTGATATAATATGTGCTTTGCTCTGAAAATACATACTGGATATAGAATTGCCAAGTTCCTGAGGTGAACAGGTATACACAGATCCAGCGATGAATGTTCAGGGGAAAAAAGGCGTGATGAAGTCAAACTATTTTGCACATTTGAAAAAACTTTCCAACAACTGACTCCAGAATGTTTGGTTGTAGAATTCACAGTTGGTTTTAGAATGTAATAGATGACTGGTGTTTTATCAACTAGATTGGTTCTGTTGTTACATTATGAATAAAAATCTTGTTTATACGGTATTCAGTTTACATCAGTGTGACAGTAGTTCTGAAAAGGTGAACTATTTTTGCTGAATTTTATCTGGAGCACATTTCTTTTCTGGGGTGTGTGGGGAGTAGGATTCCTGCACTTCTGATGTACAGAACCTGAGTGCCAGTTATTTTTATTGTGTGTGATGTTACAGCTTAAAATAATCTTTTGACCAGCACCTATGCAATATATGCAGGCTTATAAGAGTTTTAATATGTTCAGCATACTTTTAGTGAATGATTTTAGGATGACTAAAATCCAAAGACTGGGTCTGATGTAATAAAAGACCATTATGTCATCTCCACCTGTTTTGTTTCGTTGGATGAGCTCTGTATTTTGTTGACACTACAACAGGTTCAAATAATATGGTGTGTAAAATGTGCATTCTTCTACATACTTCCAATGACCCTAAAATATTATTTTTTAATTATTTTTCGCTGTGCGTGTATATGAACAAGAACAGGTCTCATGCTGATCGGATGCAAGCTCCTATCTCATCGCCCATCATTGTATGAGTTCATTAATGTTTGTTAGCCTTAAACACAATCTGAAATGCTTTGGCTGTTGTTCTATCCTGCAAATGATGATGGTGTGTGCTTTTCTTCCCTTATTCTGATGCAGTATAATATTTAAACAGGAAATTGAGTAAAGAGTTATATAATTGTGTAAATAATAGAGCAGGTGTCATTTTGGATCAATATCCTCTGACTAGTGAGTTTGGCCTATTCTCTGTCTGGAAGCTGTTTTTTACTTTCTTCTAAATCCAAGGCATCTACAACTTTAGGTACTCAGTGAGAATTCATTCATTAACTGAACTGCTTAATCCAATTAGGGTTGTTGGTGGGGGGGGCATCCCCAGGGGAACACATCAGGTGCTGGGCAGACACACCCAGGACAGGGCACCCATGCATCACTGGGCACACACACACACAGAGACACACCCCAGGACAATTTAAAGTAACCAATTCCCCTAATCTCCATGTCTTTGGACTGTGGGAAGAAACCCACACAGACACAGGGAGAATGTGGAAACTCCACTCAGATGGGAACTTGAACCCAAGACACAGCAGCAGGAGGTAGACGAGCTAACCACCAAGCCACCTTGCAGTGAGGACAGCACTAGTAATTTAAGTGTAATGTAATAGCAGTATGGGTAAATTGTCCGTATGCTAAAATATTTTCCAGTCACAGAATAGCTTGTGTAAATCTACAAAATCACCATTCATGAAAATATCTGTTTTGCAAATGTCTTGCTTTTGTGTATTCTCATAACTGTGTACATATTAACCAAATTGAATAGCAGAGTTCGTAACAGAGCCCTTGAAATCAGTGCCTTGCGGTGTGTGAATTTTAGAACACACAGCACTTGAAAGGGACTTTGTGTGTGTCCAGTTTGGTTTGGTGTTATATGAGCATGATGGTGCTCTCATCATGGAGCTAGTGAGTAAAAGATGCCACCGCGCCTTACCCATTATTTAAAGCACCATATCATTGGCGTTCGCTTTGAAATGACACTCAGGCCGTCACTCAGGTCTCGTCGTTGTCACTCAGGTACCGACGTCACAAGTGCACCGACCGAAAAGCAATGGATGATGGTGTGGAGGTCTCACACAGACGTGGGCGTGACAGTTTCGTCATGGTGCTGATGGCACACCCAGTTTGTTCCATCAACAGCCCGGTTACTCAGTTGACCTTAGAAGGGCTGTTGTTTTGGCCTGTATTAGTTCAGTTCGGTGGTGCTGGCCTGTGTTAGATCTGTATAGCGGTGTTGGCCTGTGTTCGGTCAGTACAATGGTCATGGTCTGTGTTAGGTCAGCGTAGTGTTCAGCTGGAAGCTTGCTGCCTTGGGTTAGGCCAATCATGAAGTTTTATGTCCAAATTGATAATCAATTCCATCACTGTGTAATGTAGTTTTGGCTTTTCTGAACAATTAGTAAAGGTTGAATTTGTCTCTGTGTTTCCACTGAATTTTGTATATTTCTTGTGCTGCCTGGGATGGAAAAATTTTAAGTGACAAATAAAATTAGACCCAAAGTCTCTGGTGTAATTTCTCCTTCTCGGATGACTACCTCATTGCATACATTTAAATGTTTCTAAACCTTAAACCTGGTAAATCACCTAGCAGTAACCAGATGCTCATTTTACTCACAGTCTGCACTTACATTGTATCTTATTCCATCCATCCATCTCTCTCTGTAACTCTCTTTCTCTCTCTCTCTTTCTCTAACTCTCTCTTTCTGTTTCTTTCACTCTCTCTCACACACACACACACACACACACACACACACACACACACACACAAATACACTCATTATATTTATGAAGGTTTGGCTAATTTTTTACCAGGTCTGACCTCATTTTAATATGGTAATAGCAGTATTCATCTGCACAGAACACCTTGCTTGATGGTATGAGTTGAAACTCTGCAGATAAACAGCCATTTTTTAGGGAGGTGAGGAGGCAAAAACACCCCTGAAATCCTTCACCTTCACTTTTATTCTGTTCTGCATCCTCAGCTTGTCGATCAGCCTTCAGTAAATGTCGCTGGCAGTGGGCATTATCACCAGCGGCCATTATCACCAGTGCAGACAGTGGCAACCTCCAGCTCATGCTGAACCCCAGGTGGGAGAAGAGCCAAGGCAGCTAGTGCAATGAGAAAGAGCCTATTCAAGAGCTGTGTTTCTGTCAGTTCAGTGGCATCCTTCCCTTCGGCTAGGAGTGACTATGTAGCGGCATTGCTAGTAGTCTCCAGCGCTTTGGCCATTGATGTTTTTTTACATGCTCTCATTTTTTAAATTATCATCACGTTCTTAACTGTTGCTTTTCAGAAAATGTTGATTGGTTTGGCTAAAATATGACAGAAGAATCAACTACAGTAAACAACAAACAACCCCCCTCCCCGAACAACAGTGCCAGATGGAATTCAGAGATGGAAAAAAAAAGTGTAACCTCAAGACATTCTGGCCATTCTTTATCAGGCAGGTGAGCAGGACACATTCCAGTTCATTAAGCCCAAATATCCATAGCAGGTGTTCCCTGAGAAATCCCTGAGGGGTGAACATTTGTGGCAGAAGACTGGCGATGTTTCCCACCAAAACATCAGTGTTCAGTCCAGCCAAACTGCACAGATAGACCTGCCAGTTAGACCTGCACAGTTAGACCTGCACAGTTAGACCTGCCAGTTAGACCTGCCAGATAGACCTGCCAGTTAGACCTGCCAGTTAGCTTTGAACACAGTGCAAACCTGTCCACCTCCAGGACCAGCTAAACAGATCCAATTACTGTTTCCTGTTATACAAATATCAAATGCGCATGCAGATCTTATGTTGTGGCTTCAGATTTTAATAGTGAAAGTTTAATAGTGTGGTGTAACCATATTTTCTGTGTCAGTCGTGCTATATATTGCTGGGGGAGGTGGGGTGCTACTGTCTACTTTAAAGAGATCTGCTGGACAAAAACATACATGTGGTAATCGTTCTAACAAGACGGTTTATGCTCATTCCAATTTTCAATATCACCTTCATCTCACACTGTTTATTCACAGTTTTTTTTAATTTTTTTTTTTTATTTGATGCTTTGCCCATACGGCTCCTGTGTGGGTACTCTCTTACTTAAGTCCTGTGAGGTAGCGGTTGTCAGGACATAAACTGCAACATGCTAAGAAATTCCGTGCTGCCCGTAGTGCTCTGGGAGGGCTGGGTGACACGGCAACACAATAGAACCCTGCGCAGCGTCTGTGACACTGATGAGTTCAACTTTACTGCTGCTGACTCAGACGTGTTATTGCTCCATACTGCAAAACACACCATCAGATTACGGTCCCGCGGCGGCACACACGCACACACACACGCACACACACACGCCCAGTCACAAACAGACACCACACCGCTAACTAGCAAAGCAAAATGATTCGCTGTTCAAGCTCAGGAACATCACCAGCCTGGTCTATGCGGGACAAAATGCACAGAGTGGTCCAGCATAACACCTGATGTGTTTCTGACCTGATAAGGTGCTGCGGTCCAAGATAGTGTGGGTTAAATATGGCAAAGGAAGTGTGAAAGACAGTGTCTAAAATTACACAGTCACAAAAAGGAGGCTTTGTAAAGGAAGGGCCGTACTGACAGAACTGTTTTGTATGTGTGTGAAACCCCCAGTAACTAGACACTTGGCGTGCTTCAGCACCTTGCTGTTGAATGCTGGGGTTTTTGGAGATGGCACAACCTTAAAGAGTGTTTGCTTACCAGCCATTGTTGAAACAACAATACGCAACCTTAAACTGTGTTTACTTACCAGCCACTGTTTTAGAAACACAAATCCTGGACCTGCACTCACTGGACACTTATTACGTACAGCTATCTAAATTAAATATATCTAATGTATCTAATTTAAATGTATCTAGACTGTAGCTGATTTTTTGACATATGCAAATAATCCACATAGCTGGCCTTGTGTTATTGTATGGCTGATCACTCCAAGCACAACAGTACCATGGAAATGGTGGTGTGATAGTAGTGTGGTAATGGTGTGATAGTAGTGTAATTGTGGTATGGTTGTGGTATGGCAGCAACCTGGTAGTGATGTAGTAGTAACATGACTGAGGTGTGGTAATGGTATAGTAATTATGTAGTAATGTGGTTTGGTGTGGGAATGACATAATGGTGTGGTGGTGAATGGTAGGACTATGGCAGTGGGATGGATGAGGTGGTGTAGTATTTAAATGGTAGTGGTGTGCTAGTGAGATGGTAGTGGTGTGAGACGGTAGTGGTGTGGTAATGAGATGGTAGTGGTTTGGTAGTGAGATGGTAGTGGTGTGAGATGGTAGTGGTGTGGTAATGAGATGGTAGTGGTGTGAGATGGTAGTGGTGTGGTAGTGAGATGGTAGTGGTGTGAGATGGTAGTGATGTGGTAGTGGTGTGGTAGTGAGTTGATAGTGGTGTGGTAGTGATGTGGTAATGGTGTGGTAGTGAGTTGATAGTGGTGTGGTAGTGAGATGGTAGTGGTGTGGTAGTGAGTTGATAGTGGTGTGGTAGTGATGTGGTAATGGTGTGGTAGTGAGTTGATAACGGTGTGGTAGTGAGATGGTAGTGGTAGTGAGTTGATAGTGGTGTGGTAGTGAGATGGTAGTGGTGTGGTAGTGATGTGGTAATGGTGTGGTAGTGAGTTGATAGTGGTGTGGTAGTGATGTGGTAATGGGATTGTAGAGATGTGGTAGTGAAATGGTAGAGTTGTCATATTAGTAGCAACAGTCTTTTCCTCAGGAGTGTACATGTGTCACAATCACTGCTGAATTGGGTGGCAACTCATGCAGAACTATCCAAAGGTCAGCATAATATTCACCAATCTCAGTATTATCAACTGTAAGGCAAATAGAAAAACATATTTCAGAACAAGATAAGACCTTCCTCCAGATCTGTTATAGGCTGTTTTTATAGCTACAGCGTCACAGGTTTCTGGAAGACCTGGCATCTCCTGGTTCCTGATTAAGAATGCATATTGCTGCTTAAACTGATCTCTGAATAACAAAAAAATGCAACAGAACACCACTTCTTCATTTTCATAAATGAATTTTTAATAACAAATAGATAAATGACAAAATGTCTTAAGTTATTGTACAAAATATTTTGTCTTAAATAGCAATCAGTGTTGCATTCAGTCCAAAACAAATAGAGATCACCTGACAACTGCACAGAGGGAATGCAAATAAACCTCAATAATTAACAGAACGGTGTAGCATTTCAAATGTTTTGAATGTCAAATTATTTAAATATGGAATTCAAATATGCATATTGCTCATAATTACTGGTGCCAGACTTGTAATGTTCCTTTAAAGAAAAAAAAAATTGGATTTGCTGTAATCAGTGTAACACTAAAAAAGGCCAGAGTACCCAGCATGCCCAGCGAACAGGTACACACCTGACCCGAGCAATAATCATCATCAACCATGACTTCAAGCACGTTGGTTAAGTGTGTTGGGAATTGTTTGCTGCAAACGATTAAATGTGGAAACACGCACATGAGCGCATGTATGCACACACACATACACACAGACACTGACACACATACACACATATGTGAAAGGGGTTGCTGCTGTATCATGAAAGGTAATCTCACCTTTTGGCCTCGGAAGCACAGAAGTGTGTTTCACTGGCTCATTCAGTACTGTCCTGATTTAGTGGTGCATTCAGTCTCATTCAATACTGTCCAGATTTAGTGGTGCATTCAGCCTCATTCAGTACTGTCCTGATTTAGTGGTGCATTCAGTCTCATTCAGTACTTAATGTGTTGTAGGGTTTGACTGCCACTCTTGCTGTCTGTATGTGACACCAGTGGCCTGAAACATGTACTCACAACAGGACCCATATAAATCAGGTCTGGTTTATAACTCGAGTTCACTGGAATGGAAGACATTAAATTGTGTAATAGTCCGTTGGGCCACCAGGACTAAATGTAAGATTAACTTTGTTAATCTCTGTGAGGAAATTCATTTGTTCCAACAAAGCAGGTTGCAAGGTGCAGCAAGCAGCACTATTAAATCAGATACAAAGATTAAAGCATATGTAAAGTAAGAGGCAGAGAAATAAAAGTGGTTGAATGAACAATTTGTGCACTACTCATTGTGATTTATACTGTACGGAGCCATTTAAATAATGAATAATGAATATTACACTTAAAAAATGTCCCTCTAAAATATGTCATTATGACATACCGTAAAATGAATTGCCATTAATATTTAAATAATGATAAATAATACTTAAAAATATAATCTAAAAGTGATATGATGATTTGTACCGTATTAGAAATTTTATCATACTGAGAATGCAAATGGATGTTGGTACAAAAAGCATTTTTGAAATATTTAGTATTACAGTTTAAAGCAGTAAACCACTGGCTAGAAGTGCTTGTACACGGAGCCAGTGTACTCTGTAATGGACAAGTGCAGTTGGCAAGAACTGACTCCAGTTTATCTCTCTTCTCTATTCGAACTTCAGGAGGTTGCTAGCTTGGGATATGCTGAAGAAAGCTGGGAGCATTTCTTAAAAGCATCAGTACCAACTTCTTTCTAAAAACCTGAATGTAACTCAGGGCATGTGTGTTTTTTTAAAGCAAAGTGTTAGTATCACTGGGGTTATGAGTTCGATTTCCAGGCATCACTGATGCTGTTGAATATGTAGGAGACTCTGGACAACGACATCTGCAAAATACTGTAAATGTAAATGAATTGTTACGGCATGTGAGTGAATAATGTAAGAAATAAGCTGGTAAAATGTAAGAAAAAAGTCTGGACAGTTTAAATCCACAGTAAAATCAATTTGAAATTGAAAGACATGTAAAAATGGAAAGAATTCTGCATATGACATCTTCAGAAAACTCAACACCACCAGTTCTCTTCAGATGACACTAACTGGAGTTGTAATGGCCAAAGTAGTACGAAGTTAATAATTGAACACGTATGAACACGGTGGCTGATTTCTCTCTTGGTTGTAGGGCTTGACAGCTCTGCCACTTGTGCTGTGCTGTTTGCATCTCTCTTGCCGTACAGCAGCTAGTCTGAGAAAGGGCGGGCCAACACGCGCTTCCTCCGGGGGGACGTGAGTCCTGTCGTCGCTCACGCGGTGCAGAGGGTGAATGCGCTAACTGCTCAGTTCCGGATAACTGCATGGGACCTAACAGAGAGCCCTGAGCGACCGGCCCCGCATCGACAGCCACAGTGGGACTGTGCTGCCCACTGAGAGAGCAACCAGTCGGGCTTCGTGCATGTCTGTGGGACAAACGGTCGAATTGGGTTGCGGTGAAAGGACACAAATCAGCTGCTCACCGCGCATGACCTACTTTGAAAACACACGCTATCTTAACTTGACGTTTTTAGAACATAAACACAAATTGCCCTGGCAATGATGTTCCCTGTGTGTTAAAGCCTATGGTGTAAGGTGAGGGAGCCTGTGTGGAGCCAGAGGATGAGACTCCAGCACATGGTGCCATGGTACAATGGCTGCTCTTCAGACCTGTTCAAAACAAGCTACACAGGGTGATGGGGGAACATGGAACAGCCACCCAAAACAGGGGGAGGGGGGATCACGGAACAGCCACCCGAAATGGGGAGGGGAGTACATGTAACAGCCACCCGAACAGGACAGACACATGGCCATGCTTGGTATGCTTCACCCTGCCAATGTGTGTGTGTTTGTGTGTGTGTGTGTGTTCTGCAGTGCGAAGGAAAATTTACATCCCCAGGGACTATGACGTTGGTCTGAACGTGAATGGTCTCGACTGGTTTGCTTACTCTGGTTAGGAGTTGCTAGCATGCTGGGGAGCTCTAACAAGCCTTGACTGAGGAAACTGCGGAAATCGTTCTCTTGACTCGCCGGATTTCGCCGGCATCACGTGTGGAAGCGCTGGAAGGCTCATACCTGCTGCTAACATGCTGTTCCCACACTGCTGCTCTTAGCCTTAGGAAAACCCCACTGCAGAGTGGGTTGGAAAGACTTCCAGGAGTGTGAGGTAGTGTAGCTGGGAGGTTGGTGCTGTGCAGATTCGTGCAGAGAAGTCTTCAAACTTGCTGCTAACACCCCCGGGCAGCTATTTTGAGACAAACCAAGACCCCTTGAACATGGGGTTATCTGTCTTACAAAAAAGATATATGTATAGACATATGATTTGAATGTTTACAGTCACTGCAAAGCATGTCAACACCAAGGGGAAGTTTGTTTGACTTGAACAGTTGAATTTTAAAAGCTCTAGTCAAGCCTCCGCTATAGACACTCGCTTGTCAGCTCGAGCGCAACAGAGCAGCTGGGAGTTCCTGTATAATTTAGCTTCAGTCGTGCTGCACTTTATAAAGTCAGCAGCCTCACAAAACCACTTCTTAGAAATCTGGGACCAGACCCCTATTGAGCAAAGCCGAGGGTGATGGTGGCAAGGAAAAACTCACTTCCTGGGCATGCGGAGAAAACACTGAGAGGAGCCAAGATTCCTGAGGGGAACTCATCCTGCTCTGCACCACACCGGACGCTGGAACTGTGGGTGATGTTGGTAGGGGGATTACGATGTTGAGAGTGGGATTATGATGTTGAGAGTGGGATTATGATGTTGAGAGTGCAGTTTTGATGTTGATTTTTTTAAGTACTGTTAAATAGGAACATTGTTAATATGTTAGATAAACCAGTGACAGATATTAAAAGCCTGAGCATCAAATTTCAAACTGTTGTCACCTACAGGAGCGAATGTTTGCCCTTCAGATTTTGGGATTGACATGTCCACAATCGGCAGATGCTCTTACCCAGAATGCCTTAGATATTTACGAACGTGACTGCATTTGTATTTCCTGGGAAATGACTCCGTGACCTTGGTTTTACACCACACACTCTGCACTACCTGCTAAGCAACAAGAGCTACAGATATATGCGCACTTGATGTTTGCTGCTAAGAAACCATAAGCGTCACGGCTTTGGCACTTAAGGCAGCCAGCTAACCACCGCAGGCTGGAAACCTTGGACTTGAGGGTTGGTGAGTTTAAGCTTTTTGTCCACTGATCGCTGATCAGTGGGAAGCGTAACTTCTCCAGGGCCGTAATCCCGCCAGCCTGCTGCACTCACCACACACGTACTTGTGAATGAGAATAACCAAAGCCATATTCTTTCTTTAGTAGAAAATTTCCCTCACCTCCTGCCCTACACACACACACACACACACACACATACCTGCAACACAGAGAGTGAGGGAGAGAGAGAGGGGAAAAGATAGAGAAAGAGAGAGAGGGTGAGATAGAGAGAGGGAGATACAGGTAGAGAGAGATAGAGAGAGATAGAGATGGGGTGGTGAGTGTGGGGAGACTATTCACTCTTGCACATCCATGATGGTTGCTATGGGAACAAAGTGTTGGTTCCCTCTTCTAAAATAGTTCTCCTCTTGTCCCTCCTCCTCCTTCCATCACTCCTTTCCTTCTTTTTTGCCCCATCCCAATATCTCTCTCCCTCTGTTTCTCCCTCTCTCTTTGTCCTTCTCTCTCCCTCTCTCTCTCCCTCTCTCTCTCTCTCCCTCTCTCTCTCTAACTCTCTCTCTCTGTCTCTGTCCCTCTCTCTCTCTCTCTCCTAATCCCTCTCTCTTTTAGTGGTTTTTCAGTCTGTTCCGTGTTGAGTTGTCATGGAGACAGGCTGGGGGTGTGTGAGCGCGTGAAATAGAGTGGGCGTCACGGAAGTGACATCTCTTGGGCTATAACCCATCTTCCTCTGTTTCTCACTCTCTCTCTCTCTCTCTCTCTCTCTCTCTCTGTGTGTGTGGGGGCGAGCAGGACACAAAAGCAGTGTCAGAATGAGGTTTTAAATTCCTCGCTTGTGTGTGTGTGTTTATCATCTATACTGCACCACACAGTATATATCCTGTAGTGAATAGTCCTATTGCAGGTGAAGAGCAGAAGCAGCTGTGTACCTTCCCCTGGCTCTGTTGGGCGTTTGGTTAAAGAATATTTAATGTGTATCTTGCTGTGTGAAGAATTTTTCAGTATGCTATGAAAATACGAAGCAGCTCTTCATTCATGTTACCTTAAGAAAATGTGTTTTACATTCATGAAAAAATTGAATTGTACATTCAGGATTTATTTCTCTTTTCTTCCTCTCCCTATATTTTTGGCTCTTTGCCTCCCTCTGTCTCCCACTCTCTCCCTCTCTCCCTCCCCTTCTCTTTCTCTTTCTCTCCTTCTCTCCCTTGCTCTGCCTGTTTTTCTCTCCCCCTCTCTTCCCATTTCTCCCTCTCTCGCCCCCTCTCTTTCTCCCTCTCTCTTCCCCTCTCTCCTTCTCTCCCATCTCTCCTCTCTCCTCCTCCTCTCTCTCCCTCACACTGTACCCGCCCCAGATGGAAGGTGTGTGTCTCCGTGTTCCCGGCCTCACACTCCTCTGAATGGCCACGCCCACGACTCCCCCGGCTGGAGCCGCCCGCTCCGCGTCCGAGATGGAGACCAGTTCTACATGCTGGACCAAGAAGAGGTACACACATACACACACACACACACAAACACACACACACACACACACACATACACATACACACACATACACAGATACACACATATACGCCCTCATGCACGCACGCACACATGCACAATATTCATACAACAGTGGGCTCTCACAAGAATTGAAATGGACTGTTCTGTGTTCCCAGTCTTTACCACTAGAGGGCGTAATTGTCCTTCAGTGGAGTTCTAACACTCCATGCCCCAGTTCTTTTCATCCATTTGAAGTTAATGGGCCATGGATTAATGCAGATGTCACATGATTCATCATCAGACATAGAGGAAGCCTGGTGCTCAGGATGGTACATGCTGCTCTACCGCAGTTTTGTCCCATGAGATGAGATCAGAGATTGGCACAGTGATGCATTCAGATTGGGCTAAAATCACTCAAACTGCTTACCTCCGCCCTTGAAACTAGAGGATATAGTCTGATTTTGTTCTATTTGAATGAAGCACTTTGAAGGGACACCGGTTCTAACAATTAAATGTGTATTGATACAGCCGTTAGTAGACCTTTAGAAGAGAATAGTTGATTTCTATGTTTTTATGTTTACTACTTTCAGCACTGCGCTGAATTCAAAGATCACTGGGGTAAATAAATGTAAACAAAAGCACAAACACACATTCACTTTTAACCCCACATGTGTATCGAAGCACACATGCCTTTGTAAAGCTTTGAAAACACTTTTGAAAACATTTGCAAGACAGGAATAATGCTGCATAATTTTTATTAATACGTGAATTATACTGCACAATACTTATTAATACCGGAATAATACTGTTCCAGAGGCTTCACCCATTACTTAACGGCCCACTCACATAAAAGGCTGTGCGTGGCTCCACTGGGCAGAAATCCTCTCTCCCCGCTTCATTCGCTGCTCCTAGTTACAGTTGCCTTCAAGATTACGGCGTGTTTGCTTTGTCCTGGAAACAGTGGATGCTTGTTATCGGCAAAATAAAACTTCAGTGGTGTGAGGTTCACAGCACTACAGTACCTCGTCAGACCCGTTTCCTTTCACTGGGAAGGGATACTGGCTGTTGGGGTAGGATACTGGGTATGTTCGGGTATGTTGGGAAGGGAAGCCACTGGGTACTGGGGAGGGTATCTGGGTATCTGCGTATATGCTGGGGATGGATGTTGAGTACTGGGGAGGGTTACTGGGTACATGCGAGTATGCTGGGGAAGGATACTGGGTACTGGGGAGGGATACAGGGTACTAGGGAGAGATACTGGGTACATGTGAGTATGCTGGGGAGGGATACTGAGTACATGTGAGTATGCTGGGGAGGAATACTGGGTACTAGGGAGGAATACTGGGTACTAGGGAGGGATACTGGGTACATGTGAGTATGCTGGGGAAGAATACTGGGTACTGGGGAGGGATACAGGGTACTAGGGAAGGATACTGAGTACATGTGAGTATGCTGGGTAGGGATACTAAGTACATGTGAGTATGCTGGGGAGGGATACTGAGTACATGTGAGTATGCTGGGGAGGGATACTGGGTACTAGGGAGGGATACTGGGAAACATGTGAGTATGCTGGGGAGGGATACTGGGTATTAGGGAGGGATACTGGGTACATGTGAGTATGCTGGGGAAGAATACTGGGTACTGAGGAGGGATACAGGGTACTAGGGAGGGATACTGGGTACATGTGAGTTTGCTGGGTAGGGATACTGAGTACATGTGAGTATGCTGGGGAGGGATACTGGGTACTAGGGAGGGATACTGGGTACATGTGAGTATGCTGGGGAGGGATACTGGGTACTAGGGAGGGATACTGGGTACTAGGGAAGGATACTGGGTACATGTGAGTATGCTGGGAAGGGAAGCCACATACCACTGTGTACAGGCTGTGTACACATTTAAGGCCTTCTGACAGAATGTGAATTAAAGAACACAGAAGATGCTCCCAACTCCTTATTTACAACTTTCACCCCCATTTATAAATGTTGTTCATTCATATTATAATTGGCAGTGTTGTTTTGCTTTGCTGTAATGGTATATTCCACTTTTTCTCCTGATTTGGATGTGTCTTTTGATGTTACATAAAATGGCAACAAAACAGTATTCTAAGGGATACTGTATTCTGAGATAATGAGATACTGTATTCTGAGATACTGATATACTGTATTCTGAGTGCTAGACTTGAGTGGAAGCTTTTATTTTTTAGATTTGAACTGAATTTTTAGATTTTAAACAGTGTTATTTCATGTCACTCGTTTGCTAAGATAAACAATGAATTTTGAATAGAATATATAGTGCATATTTCAGTAGATTATGGTGCCATGCATAAGTATGTATACATTTTCACATTTTGTTTTCTTACAACCTGTAAATTAAATTAACTTTACAGGAATTATATATAACGAATCAACCAAACATATTTCATTATACTGAACTATAAAGAGAGCCAATATAATTTGCAGTTTTGCAATTATTCACACATAAAACATAAAAATGCACAAGTTATTCATGATAGTTATTCACCCCCTTTGCTATGAGCTAAATTAACACCTAAATTAATTCTCCTGCAACCACTTGCCATTAGACATCCCCTAACGTCCACCTGTGTACAATTAAAGTGTCATATGGTCCCAGTATAAATACACCTGAAGGTACCAGAGCTTAAGAGCATACCTGCACAAACATGATGAAGAACCAACACCTATCAAAGCTAGTCTGGGACAAACTTAATTATTAATCAAGGTATAATTACGTATTGATCGGTTGTGATTATAAAGTAATGTCCCAAAATTTGAACATTCTAGAGTTCCATTAACATTCATTGTTAAGAAATGGAAAGAATGTAAGAATATAATGCAGCCACAACTCATGGAAAGTCCATGGAAAGTGAATGATTGAGGAAGGCAGTAATCAGAGAAGCAACCATGAAGCTAAAGGTTCCTATGGTGGAGCTGGAGAGATCAGGGAAGGGGAAAAAGAAGGGGAAAAAGAGGAGCACTGGACAACTATTTCCTGGACGCTGTCTTCCTTTACGGAAGAGTGGTAAGAAGAACACCTTTCTTGGAAAAAAAAAACATTTGAAACCACTTTTGGAATTTGCCAGAAGGCATGTTGAAAACTCAGCATACTTCCGGAAAAAGTTCTTCTTGTCTGATGAGACCAAACTTTTCAGCTTTGTGACAAAGCAGTCTGTATGGTGCAAACTACACACTGCTCATCACACTGAGAACACCACTTCCACAGTGAAGCATGTTACAATCCAAACACTGCTCATGACACTGAGAACACCACCTCCACAGTGAAGCATGGTACAATCCAGACACTGCTCATCACACTGAGAACACCACCTCCACAGTGAAGCATGGTACAATCCAAACACTGCTCATGACACTGAGAACACCACTTCCCCAGTGAAGCATGGTACAATCCAAACACTGCTCATGACACTGAGAAGACCACCTCCACAATGAAGCATGGTACAATCCAAACACTGCTCATGACACTGAAAACACCACCTCCACAGTGAAACATGGTACAATCCAAACACTGCTCATAACACTGAGAACACCACCTCCACAGTGAAGCATGATACAATCCAAACACTGCTCATCACACTGGAAACACCAACCCACAGTGAAACATGGTACAATCCAAACACTGCTCATCACACTGAGAACACCACCTCCACAATGAATCACTATGGTGACAGCACCATGCTGTGGGAATGATTTTCATGAGCAGGAACTTGGAAACTGGTCAGTCAAGCAAGATGGATGGACAAGTTCTTCCAAGAAGACAACAACCAAAGCCACACAGGAGTGGTTCATAAGCAAGAAACGTTAATTTTGGAGCTAGAGCAGTTTTTCCAGAAAGAATTTACAAAAATGTCAGAATCTGGCTGGGCAGAGATGATTTAAACATAACACTCTTGCAAACTGTACTTACAGACTTGCAGGATGTGCAACCAAGTGTTGATCGGTTGATGGGGGGTGTGGGGTGGAGGTGAGTGGGTGGAGGGGATGGGAGGAGTAGATAGGGGATGGAGGGATGGTTGAATGGGAGGTAAATACTTATGCAAGGTACTGTAGTTGGATATATTATTATTACTCGGTTCTGGTGAGTGATTCTGCTGTTGAAAATGCTGGATATGGAGTGATGTAATATGTTGAGTGATGCCCCCTTGTACTGTCTGTTAAACTAATGTGTTAGGTAGGCTGCAGTGATACGAACAGAATCTGATATTTTGATTCTATTGCAATATACATAATCCACATTAGTGGTATCATATGTCACATAGGTGGATATGATGGAGCAGAAGT
>JAOXYF010000007.1:15851997-15864223 GCA_028565775.1 Sternarchorhynchus goeldii
CCCCCCCCCCCCCCCCCCCCCCCCCCCCCCCCCCCCGACGCGGGGGCAGGGTCACAATACCTTAAAGGGGTGGGAAAGCCTGGGACATACAGCTTGGACCCTCAGTGCTTCACATAATTGTGTAGGGTCAGCATGCAGGTGCTGGTGATGACTGGGTGGGGATATAAGACGGAGCCAGTGGTTAACAGGCTGGCCATCCGGAATGTGGTATTTCTGGAGGGGGTTGTGTGGTCAAAGGTGTGGCAGGCTCTGTCATTTGGATCCAAAAAATGATCTGTTTGTTGAAACGTGTGGATCCTTACAGTATCAAAACATCCACAGACATTTAAAGTAAGTCAGAATGCTCCGAATGCACTATAAAAAACTGTAATTTGACAGATATTTAATTTGTATATAGGAACATACTGTGACATGACAACAAAAATCAGATTCTTGCAAATGCAGTGTAGTTAGTATTGTCCAGGGGCATGACACATATGGTGACACCAGTTGCAATCGCCAAAAGAAACTGTGTATCCCTACACTTTAGGGTGTAATAGTGTTTAGAATATCTCATTCTAAGCAGTGCTATATTGTGTAAAGCTCAATATTATGTAAATGTTGTATTCTGGGTGCTATACTGTGTGAAAGTTGCACTCTGGGTGTGATACTGTTTGAGTTTGTATTTTGGGTGTGGTACTGTGTGAAAGTTGCGTTCTGGGTAATGATACTATGTGAATTTGTATTCTGGGTGTGATACTGTGTACAAGTGATATTCAGGGTGATACGATTTGAATGGTGCACTCTGAGTGCTTCACCTCAGTGAGTGATGGCCTCTTCTCTGTTTCTGTAGGTTCATCCTCTGCTTATGAGCGATCGGCGCCCTGTCTCCCAGCGCACCAAGCTCCTACGCAGGACTGTGTCCGTGCCTGCCGATAGCAGACCGCACCCTGAGTCAGGTACACACACACACATACACACACACACACACACATACTGTATATCCAAATATACAAACATGCACACACACCACACACACACACACACACACACACACACAAGCATGTGCACACACATTCAAAATGCATACACACACACGCACACACACACAAACAAGTGTGCAGACACACACTCGTACACTGGTGTGTCATATATTTACAATGATACATGTGATATTGTATTAATGTGTCATGTACATAGTGGCTCTTATTCTCACTCACTGAGGCAAACCGGTACAAACACACACCTTACAAACATGTACAAACACACACCATACAAACCTGTACAAACACACACCTTACAAACATGTACAAACACACCATACAAACCTGTACAAACACACACATACAAACCTGTACAAACACACCATACAAACCTGTACAAACACACACCTTACAAACATGTACAAACACACCATACAAACCTGTACAAACACACACCATACAAACATGTACAAACACACACCTTACAAACATGTACAAACACACCATACAAACATGTACAAACACACATCACACAAACCTGTACAAACACACATCACACAAACCTGTACAAACACACACCATACAAACATGTACAAACACACACCATACAAACATGTACAAACACACATCACACAAACATGTACAAACACACACCATACAAACATGTACAAACACACCATACAAACCTGTACAAACACACACCTTACAAACATGTACAAACACACCATACAAACCTGTACAAACACACACCATACAAACATGTACAAACACACATCACACAAACCTGTACACACACACCATGCAAACATGTACAAACACACACCATACAAACATGTACAAACACACCATACAAACCTGTACAAACACACACCATACAAACATGTACAAACACACACCATACAAACCTGTACAAACACACACCATACAAACCTGTACAAACACACACCTTACAAACATGTACAAACACACACCATACAAACCTGTACAAACACACACATACAAACCTGTACAAACACACACCATACAAACATGTACAAACACACACCACACATACCTGTACAAACACACACCATACAAACATGTACAAACACAGACATACAAACCTGTACAAACACACACCATACAAACATGTACAAACACACACCACACATACCTGTACAAACACACACCAAACAAACATGTACAAACACAGACATACAAACCTGTACAAACACACACCATACAAACCTGTACAAACACACACCATACAAACATGTACAAACACACACATACAAACATGTACAAACACACACCACACATACCTGTACAAACACACACCATACAAACATGTACAAACACAGACATACAAACCTGTACAAACACACACCATACAAACATGTACAAACACACACATACAAACCTGTACAAACACACATCACACAAACATGTACAAACACACACATACAAACCTGTACAAACACACATCACACAAACATGTACAAACACACACTATACAAACTTGTACAAACACACACTATACACATTTTCACTGCATCTCAGGTAGTACATTAGTACAGTCTCCACTCCCATTCACTTTTCTCATACACCTAAACACAGATTATTTGCTGGTTGGAATTTAGTTCTCTAACTCTATCAATGTAACGTTATTTATAAACACACACATACACATACATACAGGTCTGCAGGCACACACCTACACACACACACACACACACACACACACACACAGCCAAAACACGCACTCACATGCACACACAATTAGAACACAGGTGGGATTAATATGTTTTTCTTTGATTCATGCATATTCCATAAAAATCTTAACTGTTACTAGTTAAAGATGACAATCTACTTATTTCCCAGGCTAATATTCAGTGATACTTAATCGAATTTCTGAGTGTGTGTTGGCAGCTATAACAAGGCTGCTTGGGTTTGTTTGTGTTGCGTAACCAGAAGGATGGTCAGGACTGCCTGCATATCATTGTTCTTCAGCCAAAGCTGGCCAGCGGAGAGTAGAAGACTCCTGCATTAGGTGCCATTATGGGCTTTTAATTCATTAGCCTTTTACAGTTTGTTTACCATATGCAGTCACATGCATTTTCTCAAATTACACCTCAGATCATCACAACTGTGAACAGATTGTTACGGATTCCACTGAGGCATCTGGGCTCGGCCAGCCCGGTTCTGTAGCAACATCCTTCAAAATCACAAAATAGCACATCCGATGGTGCACGTCAAGCACAGTGCTGAAACGGCAGCCGATTTCTCCACCATGACGTTAGACCAATTGATCGAACACCGGTGCAAGATACGGAGCCTAAGGCTTTATATGTGTGTTCTGCTCTTTGCAACATTGGTTGGCATAAACCTGTTCAATGATGATTACGGCTTCCCTGTTTTCATCTCCAAACTCTTTCATCTTTATTTTGGCTGATTTCGAAGTCCTATGTGGCATATTCTGATTAAAGGATCCGTTTCTGTCGCAAGCCCATGCAGCCGCAGCCGAACAGGGCGCTGCCATCTTTGCTCCATGTCTATATCTAAACAAGAATGCCGCTGTGCTTGTGTTCATTCTACAGCTCAGACGGTCTATTCAAGAGCCAGACGCGTAGCCTGCAATTAGAGACTGAGCCCGAGTCGAGTGAACGATGTCCTGTTGGCCTTTTGAAAGAGTATTCCAGTACCTGTTAGGTGCTTTTATGATTTTGGTAACGAAAATCAAGTATAATAGTCTTACGTGAATGCTTGATGAATTGTTTTGTTTCAAAGGAGTAAGAGTCCACCATCTTATGCAATTTTTTACTCAGAATACAAGTTCTACATTTATACACTAATAGTAACAACATTAATAGTATAATAATAATATCAACAATACTACTACCACTACTATTACCACTACTAATAACCTGACCTGTGACCTCACCTGTTCACATGTTTGGAATGATTATGGTAATCATAAGGGTGATACCGCCCCCTTGTGCTCGGGATGTATGGTTGCCAACGTTGGTAAGATGAACAGGAAAAGGGACTCATTTCCACAGGATTCTTTCATATATTTTTTGTGTTTGCCACTTTAATAACAAATATGCTGTATAAATTCTGTATAAATCAGTGGAATTTATTTCTGTGTACGTGTGTGTGCATGTGTGTGTTTGCACCTGTGTGTGCAATGTAATTCCTTCATTTTTGACAGCCTTAGTCAGAGGTCAACTCTAAATTCTCGGCTTTAATATCATAACGCTTGTTACAGCTACACTGACAGCAATGGGGCTTTGAGGTGCAAAAACACTTGAACAAATGAATAAATTAGCATGTGTTAGACATGTTGGCGGGCTGCGTCCACACAGAAGGGTGTCCTGAGTGGGAGGAAAAGCCAAGGTCAGGACTGGGGAGGGCGCTGGATGCTGAGAGCCAGCAAGGGCGATCTGGCTGGATACGCTAGTGCAGATCCCCAACCAGTACGACAGGGCCTGTAACCATGACACCACACATCAGAAGCCCAGCAAGGTGAGCCTGTACAGTTAATGCACACACATTCCAGAGAGGGGGAGAGGGGGTGAGATAGAGAGAGAGAAAATGTGATGGGAATTTAAGCGTTTTAATGGCTCGGAATGAAGGTGTTTAAAAACATGGACTTTTTCTATGGAGGAAGGATAGCTGTTACAGCTCAGAGGTCAGCACTCATCTATGCTTTGGTTGTAACCATGGCAATAATTACAGAGTACTGTAGCTACGCTGTAAGCAGAGGCAGTGGGGTCAGAGAGAGAGAGAGGGAGAGAGGGGTGTGGGGGGTGGGGGGTGGGGGTGGGTGCAGAGATATTGGTTGACTGAAGTCCCAAACCATTTCTTTTCCTCTTTGTCCCTTTGTTTCTCTCTTATTTTTCCTCTTTCTCTCTTTCTATGCATCTCTCTGTTCCAGGCTTTTACCCCCTACTTCATGGTTGTTCCTCCTGTGCTGGGAACGATAGCCATAATATGCAAGCTGCCGGCTTGCGTTGTCATGGAAACAGGAAGACCTTATTCTATCCCACCCCCTTTCTATGCATCTTGGTTGAGTCCATGCAGTATACTCTAGCTGATGTAGCCTCTGGACCATACCAGTGAATTACAAATAGGGTGTTCAGCAAGCAAACATTGCATACCTTAATGCAATTCCAAATAGAGGGATCATAGCACCCTTTGCAGTGTGAGTGAGTCAGATTATGCATTTTATAGGATTAGTGATCAAATTCCTGAGCAAACTATATGTGGATGTGTTTCTCTATATTGGCCTGAGTGATTCTCTTTTACCTTATGGAGGCAGAAATGTGTGTGTGTGTGTGTGTGTGTGTGTGTGTGTGTGTGTGTGTGTGTGTGTGTGTGTGAATGCGTGTGTGTATGCACGCATGTGGTACGGGCACACGTGTGTTTGGTTTTCAAAGCACAGATACACAGTAGATTTTAATAAGAAATCTCTGGCACAGTGTGAGCAAGGCACAGGTCAGCTCCATTTCGAATTTCTACAGCTCCATTTTATTCCAGCTACTTCATGCAAATCTCACAGCTGATTAAATTAATTCCAAAAGATTTAAAATGGTATTGGTCACAACTCTGAATGTGAGGAAGACTTCAGCTGTTGGTTAAGGAAAACAGTACATATGTACAGAACAGATATGTGTGTATTACCAGATTTTTGTGCATAAACTCATAATTACATAATATAATTTACTGTCTCAAACATAGGTGTTATATGTAAAAACTTTTTTACGTGTAGTTTAGTTGTGTTTGCATTTAAGCCAGAAGACATATTTGTGCATTATGCTTTAAGTGCTGTGTGTGTGTGTGTGTGTGTGTGTGTATAAGGGAGAGAGAGAGAGTGTGTCTAAGAAAGAGAGAGGAAATGTGTGTGTGTGAGAGACTGTCTGCGTGTTTTAGTGGGAGGGCATTCCTCATCTTTCTCATTAGTCTCCCTCATCCCTATCTGACTTACGGAGAGGGAAAAGCCAGGAGGGACAGAGTGCGGTTAAACACGCGCTCGTGTCACACAGATAGATACCCACCTCTCCAAACCGCCCATTGGAAACGCGCAGAAGCCGCGCGCAGCTCTGTGGGTCTGCGCGTTATTTTATCTCACGCGGAGATGATGTGCCAGCGGTCCGCCCACGCACGAACATTTCTGACACGAGAATTCAGCGATTTTATCACGAAGAACATTCAGCAAATGTGCGAATGATCTTTTTATTCCACGCTTTATTGTCGTAAGATGCTGCGCGAGGACGTTGTCGCGCGCATCCCTTGACAAACGCAACAGCGGGGAGGATATTGCAGTTGGCACGCGTCTCTGCCGAGGGACGCGCGCGTGTGATAATTGTCATTGCTTAGACTCGCATGCGTGCATTTAAAATATTAAGTTTGAAGCAACATCGAATAGGACTTTCGCTCGACAGGCTAGCGTTCGCTTCGATGTGGAACAGGCAATGTTCAATATTTAGCAAATCGCACTCCAAATGTGAGATCGTCTGTATGGAGTGACTAGCGCGACTGGAGAAAAAATCATCTGTAGTGTAAACTGAAGCCAAGTCCATCAAAATATTGAGCTGACGTTTATTTTGACGATAATTAACACTGACTGGATAAAAAACACAAGCGAAAGATGAGAGAATTCGGCTTGGTTTCCTTACGGTACCGTGGAAACGGCAGCGGAATCGGGATTGTGCCGGAGGGTTTTAAAAGAGCCGGAGGTGAAAAGTCAGGGAGATACGAGCCAAAGGCAGCCGCGTACACCGAACCTTCAGCCGGACTGCCTAACGCCGAACAGCCGTTTCCCAACCCGGAGAGAATGGACAAGGAATGGCAAAAGAGAGAGACGGCTTCGCTTGAGCAATTATAACATGAACTGCGCATGTTTTTTTTAAGCTGTGAGGATACACACCAAGATTGCCCGTTTGCTCGCCGTTCATTTAAAATGAGTTAGTATATAAATGATGCATGAAATATTTATGCTTTGCAAATAGCAAGCGTCCTCCGCGTGTGAGGAATGTAGACTGCGATTAATAATTTATTAACTGCTCTTTCAACGTTATTTTATTTGCTTATCATTCTAAACACAAGCACAATATAAAACGTATGAAATATGAAATACACTAATCTACAGTGTCTACATGAGTGCAACTAACTGCATTACTCCTTTATTTCACAGTGCACTGCAAACTAATATCTTAATCTTGAGATTTTTAACAGGTTATTTAAACAAACTATTAGATGTTAATGCGCCTTGAAATGTTTCACGTGTTCGCTTGTGCTAACGGGCAAGCTCTAACTAGACGTTTCTGATGCCGGGCTCCAAAAAGTAGCCGGCTACCTGGACGTGCTGACGTCACTGTAGACTTTGTACCGACACAACGGACTGGGTCGCTGACACGCGGCACCGGCGCGCTACTTCAACGGGCGCGTCTCACAGCTTCGGAGATGTGAGGGAAAAGTGCTGATGGATGTCCTAGAAGGAAAGACTGTCTGAAAAGACACTCAGAAGCCTCCCTAGGCTGCTGTCCTGAAGACTTCTTCTCTGAGCACCACAGACTGTCAGACTGACAAACAGACACACTGACGGGGATAAGAGCAGGCCAGGAAGCCTGAAGTCTTCTCTTTCTCTGGTAAGCAGTCAGATCAAGTTTCATAACAATCTCATGTTCTAAGTCTGATAATTACACTAATTCTTGCAGTAGCCAGATGCTCACACAGATCAGCCAAGCCGAACACCTAGAGATGTGTGTGTGTGTGTGCGCATGTGTGTGTTTGTGTGTGTGTTAATTGTATGTGATCTTAATTACTTTTCAGTAAAGGAACACAGTAGTTGATATTTGAGTTCACCTGTGAACCTCACTGAGGTCTGCAAGAAGTTAGTGTAGCCACTGTCATGATCAAGTGTAAGATCCCAAAACTTGTGTGAGTGTGTGTGTGTGTGTGTGTGTGTGTGTGTGTGAGAGAGAGAGAGAGAGAGAGAGACAGTGTGTTACAGGAAGAAGCTGACTAGACAGCTTCTAATTGAATATAATTCTAGAATCAATCCATCTGCTGTTCTAGGGTCAGTGCAACAGGAGTTCCACGGCCAGTTTAAGCTGAGGGCCAAACTGCAATTAGAGTCGAGTATAGATGTGTCTGGTGTGACTGTGAAGGCTTTCCTTGAAACGACTCTGATGAAGGAACACTCCTCCCCCACTCACTGAGGGAAGCAACTCTCAGCCAGCCTTGGAGAATGGTCAAAACGCTATCAACCATCCAGGAAAAAATAACCACCGAGAAATTATGGAAGGCTCAAGTATAATGTAGTAAAATTAGCTGCACTGTCCTGCTGCAGTGTAAGTGTTAAATTACTTCCTACAGCTTTTCCATATAACCATGTTTCAGATTAAATCTGATAAACAGTGAGGAGTTTGCGTGGTGGTATGAAGCCCTTCAGGGTGGTAGGTTGGAATGAACTAGAGGGGTAGAAATATCACTGATCTTCTGCATCTGGATAATCTCAAAGTTTGGAAGGTAGTGTAGATCTTCCCATGTTCACGCAGAGTGAAACTGGATTTTTTACACCAGCAGTTTGGACAGCATAGTGAGAGTCTGGTTTTTATGAACTTGCTTCTACAATGTAATCTTATATTTTTCATGATTTGAATGACAAGTAGTAAAATTTTGCACTCCACCTGGAAATGTTCTGGTGCCTGAAAAAAATGCAGCCCCCCTAACCCCCCCATCAGTTATCCGCTTACCACAACATTCAGAATTACAATCCGGACTAAGAGTTTACATTATCATCATTATCAGTTCACTCACCTTAGAACTTTTGATACTATTTTAACCAATTAATTTGATAAGGCCCCAGATATAGAGATATATAATTAACACCCACAGCAGTTCCTGAATTAGCTGTGTTAGTCACTGGCGTGAAATGCTCTTTAAAGGGACACGTGCGATATCTGCTCATCTTTTTGACTGGACTCCTGTGTAACTTCTGCTATAGGTGCCACAACCCTCAGTCCTGAAGCCAAGGAGCAATTCTTCAGATTTACTTTGCACGTCTTGCACAGGTTGGAGGACAGGTTACAATTGTCAGTAAAGTGCACACAGTAGAAGTTACAGTCCTGATTCGTGAGTCATAATTTGTATATCTTGTAACACATGAAGGATTTATTGTCATCATATGGGTATACAATGAAATTGGATTATTTTTATATTTTTATAAGTTTTTAAGTCAGAATAATTAAGTGAATCATTCTTTGAAACTTGCATTCTGTGAATAGATAATAAATCATTATTTAGTTTAAAATCCAGGTAAACTGTATAAATGAAGTTTGGGACTGTTCCAGTTCTTATGTGGAGGTGGACATGTATTTACTGTATTTAATTAGTACCATTAGTCATTATCAGTGAGGTACTATTAAAGGTTCTTAAAGGTTAGTTTTGATTATTTTTAACTCATACTTTATTAAAAAAACTTTTTTTTAATATCAGGCGTAGCAGAACTTCACCAATAGATTTAATACTAAAGTCTGGACTTCAGCTGGCTGTAATGTGCAAGTCACTTAACCCATTAGTAACCGTTTCTTCTCCTTTTCAAAATCAGGAAATTCATATATATTTGTGTTCATGTGCATTTAATATTCATTCAGAATTATACTAAACTATTCGCTGCAGTACCTCCCAGACATTTTTTTTAACTTCTGCTCAATTCAATCTGATGGAAAAGTTTGTTTGAGAGGGAGTGGGGTGGGAGCGGGTGTGTGGGGGGTGTGTGCGCGATCCAATAAAAGAACTTTGTGACTGTGTTGCATGTGTCCTATTTTGGGAAAGTAGATTAATTTGGGGTTTGAAGGCTTAAATCAACATCCCATTGTACTGGGACTAAGCTCATGGACAAGTACAATTGCAAATGCTGAAAATGAGGTCCAGGTTGTATTCGCAGAGAGGTGAATGTGGATGTGTCCGACCCGGTAGCTCTTTGTGTGCGAGTGGCACATTCCAGAGGGACAGGCCGCCCCCTCCCTTACCACACTGCACCTGTGTTAGCAGATTCAGGTGAGGGAGGATGACGCAGAGCACAGAGGCGCCCCCTACTGGAGCTGACGTCATCTGTCCTGCTGCCCTGACAGTGCTGCAGTATACGCTGCATTGCTGTTGACTCTTTATTTATTCGATCTCTCCTTATTGTCTCTCTCTCTCTCTCTCTCTCTCTCTCTCTCTCTCTCTCTCCCATCTCGTCCACCCACGCACTCAGACTGGTCACTCTTACAACCTGCCTTCCTTCTTTATCCAGACGCCTACCTGTTGTTTGCTGTGGTCATTCTTCAGCATCAGGTGTACGTTGACTTTATATGGCATTTCCTGTGCACACTTCCTGTGACTTCCTGTGGCCCAGTTCATTTTTGACCCTTCATAAGAACTAGTGAACCATGTTTTTTTCAGCTCCAGGGCTTCTCACTCGCACTGCACTCCCAGTGCATGTTAATTAGAAAATGAGTTTGGTTAGGTGGGGACCACTAATCGGTACAGGACAGATTTGTGTAGCCATGGCAATGGAGGATTAGAGTAGGTGGAAACAGCAGAGAAAGGACTAAAGTTTCCTAACTGGTCCAGCAGCTGCTCTGTAACTTCAGTTCCACAGCACTGTGTGATTAATGCAGTTCTGTGTTTAAGCTTGGACAAGATCGCTCAAGCGTTTTAGCCTACGCTGACCCTACACCAAAACACCAACAGAAATAACAGTATATATTCATACAAATGCATGAACCGTACTCCTTCAGATGTAGTCCTTTTCTGACACTTTGATGAATATGCCAAAGCGAGGTTTATTTGAACAGTTATATAAATCATAATTAGCATGAGCACCTTTACAAGGAAAAGGGCAGCATTGCATGATAAAGCAGTCTGACTGACTGAAGTAATTATAAGACAAATGATGAATTCTTTGAGTTATAATTGACACTGTCATCAGTAAATTAACAGCAGAAACATGGTGTGATGAACATGTTACAACTGTTAATGTAGTTTTATTCATTAATATCGGATTCAACACAGGCTCTATTGTTTTGTTGACCTTGAACAGTAGAAAAGAAAATGCAAGAATAAAACATGAGGTTAATCTTTCAAAACCTTGAGATTTGTTGCCGCCAGCACAGACCATACATGTTTGTCATATTCATGAATTTGTACATTTTTATCAATCAACTCTTAATGGTCTGTTATTGTATCTGTAAGATTTACATTAGTAAGTTGAGATTGTGTCCTGCTTTGGTCCTCTGTGTTAACCAGTAAAAATAATAGCAATAACAACAATAACTATACAGTCACAAATAATAATAATAATCATAATTATTATTATTATTATTATTATACAATCACAAATACTACTACTAATAATAATAATAATGACAGTTACATAATCACCAACAGTAATATCAATAATTACACAAACAACAATAATAATTACACAATCATGGACAATAATAACAGTAATTAGACATTCACAAACAATAATAATAATAATAATTACACAACCACAAACAAAGCCCTTCAGTTCCTTAGTTATTATAACTAAATGGATTAGAAATTAATTTATTAATAAATTACTGAACTGCTTCATAGACAGCTTATTATTTTATTAAATTTCAACATTAGCAACTATAAAGGAACATTTTCATACACTTTTAAAAAAACAGTTCTGCTTTTATTGCTGTTCTGTCTTCTTAACCCTAACCCTAACCCCAGCTCTAACCCTAACCCTAACCCCAGCTCTAACCCTAACCCTAACCCTAGTATCTAACAAGGCCAGAAGTAGGACCATATGAAGAACACCTCAGTTGATAAACAATTACTGTATTTCTCAAAGATCCCATTTAGACTTTCAACAAGAGACAAAATAGAGCTTGAGTTGTTTAGGTACAAAAACATAACATTTTTAAAGATGTTACATATTTTTCAAGCTCCAGTAAAACTTTTTAAATCATAAAAAAAGCCTACAAAGAAGTCACCTCTGAAGAAATTTATCATAAACGTGACTTTTACGAAGAAGGTATCAAGAAGGTTGAGTTATGTAGGTATTATGCTTCATCTGCTAGTTTTAATCCACAAATACAGGTTTACCTTGCCTAAGTTCATTCCTTCCGCTCAGACCAGTCCGTTCATGAGCCTGTTATGCAATACATATGTACTGTTTAGAGAGTACATACAGTGCATCCGGAAAGTATTCACAGCGCTTCACTTTTTCCACATTTTGTTACGTTACAGCCTTATTCCAA
>JAOXYF010000007.1:15865231-15897738 GCA_028565775.1 Sternarchorhynchus goeldii
TCTCTCTCTCTCTCTCTCTCTCTCTCTCTCTCTCTCTCTCTCTCTCTCTCTCTCTCTCTCTCTCTCTCTCTGTTCCTTCTTTTTTTTCCGTTGATGCACATAGCAATGCAGGCTTGGCTTGGAGCTGTTCCCACCCACGCACACACACACACACACACACACGCATGCACTCAAACAATCCCTGAATCTGGATGCACATGTGATATGAAGCTGCAGAGTTTGTAGAGTTTGTATGTGTGTGTGTGTGTGAGGATGCTTTTGCATGGCCTCAGCTTGGTGCAGATGAACAGACTGATGTGTACTTTACAATCGGAGCCATCCACAGTGCAAGAGAACAAGCTCCTGTGTTTGTGTTTTTATGACCCATTGGAGTATAAAGAGATTTGTTATCAGACTATCTATCTGTCTGTCTCTCTGTCTAGATATCAGCCCCCGTGTTCATCCAGTCATCTGTCTAAACACCTGTCTCTCACACTTCCCCTGATCACAGTGTATGAAAATCATAGGTCCTGGGTTACACTTAGCATCGAGTGCTATTACAACATAAAATTACTGTTATATAGTAAATACAACTCATGCATGTATTATATATGCACTAGCCGGTCGTGACGTGTGATGTCCTGTTATGTTAACATATGGTGGTACATTTCTACAAACAGCATTGATGTCTGCATTATTGTAGCATATTCATGTGTTGTTTTTTTTCCCCCTAAGAAACCATGTAAAACAAATTAAAACGCGTTATGCAAGCAACCGTCAAGAAACAGCAGGTTGTCGTAAGATCGTGTCTTTTGTATGGCTGCGATCACCCAGCATTGGTGCGCGTACTGTAGTCTTTTCTTTGGGTTTGTGTAAGTGAGTCCACTTTCACTCGCACTGGATCCTGCAGGCAAATTTGCAAAGGGCTCTGCCTTGCTAGTTTCTGCAAGGTGTGAAAGAGGGCATATATGTTTGTATTTTTACATGTATGACGTACATGTGGTACACTGACTCTGTAATGATATGGTATTTATGTGTATGTGTGTGTGCTCATGTGTATGCATCCATTGGTGAAAGAGTGTTTGTGTGTGTGTGTTTACATTCATAGGTGGAAGGTTGTGTGTGTTTGTGCCTGTACCTGCGTGCATGTGTTTGTGGGCGTGTGTATGCGTGTGTGTGTTTGTGTGTGTGTCTGTGTGTGAGCATGCATGTGATTGGGTGTGGTTTTTCCTCTGTGTGTTTGGGGAGGCATGTTAGTGGGTGTATGTGGGTGTGTGTGGATTTATATGTATATTTGACTGTTCATGTGCTGTGATCCCCCTCTTGGCACCGCGTGTCAAAATCTTTCACTTCTGAAATGGAGGCCGTAACCATGGTGATCAAACAAAGATCTGGAATTCAGAATAGAATTTACTGTTTGGAGAGCATAAAAAAGTGAGAAAGAGAGAGAGAGAGAGGGGGAAGCAAAAAGCTCTTCTGAACATTAATGTAAAAGCATGCCTTACTCCTGGAGATCCACTGCCCTGAACAAGCTTGTCACAACTCTGAGCTGGCATATATAATCCTAATAAAAAGAATCAAGGGTTTCTCGGACACCTGAATTTCAGAGGCATGTGTGTCAGGTGTAGGCTGATTCTGAGATCTGCAGCATCTTTCCTGGAGTTGTGCTCCCCTACAGAGTCCCCTTCACCTAACACACTTGATCCACTTCATCCAGGCTTTTCAGTGAAATTGAGAACCTTGAAGTCCACCTTGGATTGAGGACAGGAGCTCTCCTGGGCTGGATTAGGGCCTGGATGAGTCAGGAGGCATGTGGCATCATTGTAATGTCCAAGCTAAAACCTCTAGAGCATTTCAACTGACTCATTACCTTCTGGAAACCACAATAGACTGAAGGTTTAAACCCTCAGCATAATCAAGTGTAGTTATTGTTCATACCTGGTGAGTTGGTGGAAAATCAATAACCATTTATGATTTGGATCAACTTTACTAAAGGCCATTTTTAATTATTTTGAATGTGTGTTAACCATTCAAGATGGGTCCACATTCAGACACTTGATTCATAATGCAGGGAGTGAATTGCAGGTGCTGTTTGCGAATCGTCCGGGCCTGGTTGTTAACGCCATGCACGCAGTCTAACAAATCTCAGAAGAATCATGTCGTGCTAATGGAGCGATGCTTGGGAACATCCTGCTTTAATTATCACCTGTTTAATTTTTCAGCTGTTGCAGCCATTTAAATTCAGTGGCCATCGGGTAGAGTACTTGTGTTGAGATTATTTTTGTTTTGTATAAAACTTACTGTCTAAACTAGTTACCTGCATTCTTTTGATTGGAAACCGAAATCAAAACTGATGTGTTGACACCCTTCTCTGGGCAATCATTTTTCAGGCTCTACTGGAGAGCGGGTCACATGATTCAGAGACAAACTCATATTTGTAGTTAGTTATTTGATCAGCCAAAAACAACTGTATTTAATTTGTATTTTCTAAGTTTTTAACTAACCATAGATATTACTGCTTGTACAAAGGAAATGGGTAAATAAAGGTGAAACCACTGAAAAACATGACATGGTAATGATATGTGATGGAAAGCAACAGAACGACAATTTGCTTAATATCACTGATTTAATTGATCACAGTATTTGATATCGTTTTTCGGCCCAAGCCTGGTTGGAGCCTTCCTCCTCTCATTCACACCTCTGAGAACAAAACCCCCTACAGCAGCACAGCTGCAGACACTGTTTCGTCCTGTGAAAAGTGAAGTTGTGCCATGGATGCAACTGGAAACAGAATCCCTGGTTTTACTGTGCAAATACAGACCGCAACTGGCGCCTTCAGACGGCTCTTCAGCAACATTGTTTTTTCCCCCCCAGAGTTGAAAAGATCAACAGGTTTATTCATTACACCTGTTCCAAATTAGCATGCACTCCATGGGTTCTAGAAATCCCGAATGGACCTTGCCTCGGGTCAAAGGGCGGAGAGCTTTAGAGATAAGAACATGGCTGTTCGCTTGAACGCGTACACCGTTCTGGGAACGCTGTAGAGGGAGCAGTCTGACCCCAGTGAAACCCATACCTTCATTACGTTGCATCTTTCACTGTGGGCCACCACATCTGATCTGCTGCCTCCAGCAAAACACAATTAACTGTACAATTAATTGTTACTGCACTTGTAACGATGGCAAAGAGGAAGCGGAAGGCGAGGCTATCGGGAACATTACTTTTAATGTTTACGGTAGACGAACAGATAAACACAGAACAGTCTTAGGTTAAACAGCGACTAGCTGTAGTAGGCTAGCTAGCTAGAATAAAACATAAGGCAAACTTGCAAAATGGAGTAAACGGAGGCTGGGCTTCAAGGTAATCTGCAGGCTCGGTAATCCTTGGACAAGTCAATGTGCAGCAATGGATCGGCGAGACCTGTCGTCTTATGTCCAGTAGTGAGACGATTATTGGAGATTACCGTCAGCTGTTTGTTGTAGACTGGTGATTGGGACCTGGGCAACGAACGGATTGATGTGGAGGTGGGCGTGGCGTTAGACCGGTGTGCCCGGTGCGACGTGACAGCACTGTTATTTTTGTACTACCAAACTGGATTTTTTTTGCTTTTTACTCTTGTCTCACACTGAAACGAACAGTTGAATTAATCACAACCTTTGCTGTAATTAACCCTAAAGTTAACATGCACATGGAAATAGAATATTTTTTAAACAACACAGACGGATTTGTATACATACATACAGATAAGTACTGTATACAAGAAGCAGAAAATCTAAACGATCTAGGTTAACTTTATTTGACAGTGTCTTAAATAGCAGTGTTGTCTGGGCTAAATATAGGTGCTTATATTTAGCTAATTTTTTGGGACTTTGATTTCTGTTTCTAAAGGAAAATGTGTTAAGCTGTAGAGTGATGCTTATAAACACAGAGGCTTTTGCCTTACCTACACTCTCTCCTAAGTTGGAGCAATAGTAATATGCACAACCGTTTGTTACCTGCTTTAAAGTAAAGGCATGACACAAGTCCCACCTCACATGAAACTAGCATGAGCATTGTCCAATAGCATTGTGGACCTTCATTTTGGCTCCTTCACGTTGACCAATCAGAGCAGTTCTGTCCCAAACCGGTGCATGTGCACCGTGCCCAGTGAACATCTTCCGTTCTGTGCAATATGAGCCACCCTGTTGATCATCTGCTCTGTAAAGATTAGCCATATGTGTTCCTGCACAGTGTTGCGAATACTCTTTAAAGGGGTCAGGTATAACCACTGCTGAGAGTGTAATTCAGTTAGGGACAGAGAGGGGGGAGCAATTCCCACCTTCCTCAATCACTACCCCTCTCTTGGCAGGATCAGTATGACTGTCCAGATTTTTCTTTATCTCCTTTTAATTACTTACACAAGGGCTTAAATCTGTTTAACTGTGTGTGTGTGTGTGTGTGTGTGTGTGTGTATGTGCACGTGCGTGTGTGTGTGTGTGTGTGTGTATGTGCACGTGCATGTGTGTGTGTTGTGTGTGTGTGTGTGTGTGCACATGCGTGTGCGTGTGTGTGTTGTGTGTGAGTGTGTGTGTTCTCTGCCTTTAAGGGCTTCATCACTGTGAGTCTGTAAGGAAAATCAAGAATAAACAGAAGTGGTTTTGTACGTATGAACCGTGTAGCTGACAATATAATGGAAAAGCCAGACAATATATGAACATATTCATAACCAGACAGTCGTCGTCAAATACTCTATTGCCCATTTTGAACAATGTTCCGTAGGCAGTTGGACCAACTATCACACTGAACAGTTGACAACAGGCGGTGTGGGTTGAAGGCTCTCTCTGGAGAAGAAAATCCCATCCAGCCGCAGAATAAAAAAAAACAAAAACAGGCCGCTCAAGCCCTGTGACTCATCGCGGCGTATCACTGTTCCTCTGCTTTGAAGTCGACAGTTTTGTGCTAATTACTCAAGATACATTTCTTAATATGAGTTTAGGTGAGGAACGGTTTCCAAGCGGAAGTCCTGGACCACGCTTCACAGAACAGCCACGGCAGGGAGTTGAGTGAGTGCGTGTTGAGTGAGTCCTTTTTCGAGCTGTTCTCTCTTTGTGTGTGAGTCCAGTTCCTTTTTTGTCCTTTGTCTTCTGACTCTCAGCCACTGGACTTCTAACTCAACGCTTATGAAATATAATGCCCCATGACACAGGAAGCACTTTTTCGGCCTCTTCTCTCTGTTGCAGAGGGCAAAGTGACCCTAGCCTACATAAGCACCAACCTCAGCAAAATTTTCTGCCAGTTTTCTGTACACGTGTTTTATCGCATATAGGAATTTACTCTTGTAAAAGGCAATTTGTAGAATTTTTCAAAGGCTTTCACAAACATTCATGATAAGCTGTTCTGCGGATAGAGTGGGGATAGAACAGTGCTAGATCAGTAATAGAGCTGCAATAGAGAGGTGATAGAGCAGCGTGCTGGCGGCACCAGGGTCATGGGAATGATTCCCGCGGAGCTCGGCCATGGTCACGCTGACATAAGCCTCCTGATAAAACTGCCGAGCACTGAAAATGTAAATGTATCTAAAAACATGCGCCTTCAGCTCCCGGTACGCGAGTCCGTCCACTGAGAGTTCTGGCTGTGAATTTAAAAGAGGCACACGGTTTTCACTGCCCTGCGGCATTGTTGTGCGTGTCTGTGGGTTGAGGTCACCTCTGCGACGCTCTACGGCGCTCTGCGATCGCTCGCCACGCCGCTCCACCCCGCTGGCCACGGCCTAGCGTCTCTGAGCGCATGCAGGTGTTCTCTCAAACCCTGACAGCGTCCAGACTTCATGCGCTTCCTGCAGACACGGACTGGACTCGAGTGGTTTCTGGAGGAACTTTGGATTTTGTTGCTTTACAGTGACGGTTTGCTAACCTTCTTGTTTGTGCTAGAAACGGCCTACAGTACAAGCAGTTTTGCAGATAACTTTCTTGCTGTTTCTCTTAACCTCACATTGAAACATTTTCTTCAATCCAAAAATATTGATGGTGATGATGATGCTGATGGTAACGATGACGTACACGATGACGACACAGGCCTGTTTCTGTAGATTCAAGATGACTCATTCCTCGCCATACACCCAGCACTGAGGTGTCCAGAATAACTGGCAGTAGGTCTTCTCCTTAGGGCATCAGAAACACGATTTCAGGTGGAAACGGTGAAGCACTTGATAACAGCATCCTACGTATCAATCACACTGAGAAGGAATGTCAGTGAAGCACAGAGGACAAGAGGTACTGAGGAAAACAAAACCAGCCAAGGACTGAAAACTGCGGTGTGTGTATGTATGTGTGTGTGTGTGTGTGTGTGACTCACATTTCCTATCCTGAATTGGTATATACCTTTTCTCCTTTATGAGTCAGTGTGACTTATACTGACATGCAGAGCACCACATCTTTCTGTCTTTGTCTCAGTCTGTCTATATATTTAGCTATGTTTAGTTAAGAGTTAAAAGTTAAAAGTCACAGTGTAACTTTTGAAGTCAGGTTTCAGTGTGTGTGTGTGTGTGTGGGACACATGAAGCTATAAGTGCAGTGAGTTAGATGTGCACTTCTAAACTGTGCGTCTAATCTTAGTGCCAGAACCTTCACTATACGTTTGCTTAGTAAGGCTTACCATCAGTGAATTTTTAAAATTTGTTTTAAAGTTAATAGAGGATCTCACTTTGTTTTTATGGAGTGTGAAGGTGTGTGTGTGTGTGTGTCTGTCAGAGTGATAAGTGACAATATCCTTGTTACTGTTTAATGCTGCACTGTAATGTATGTAATATTTTAATTTTAGTGTAGACTTTTTTTTGATAGGATGCGTGTTCTCTTAGAAAGAGAATTACAGGACAAGACGCAGGAACGATGTGACAGTGGGGCGGCTGTGAAAAAGGGAGGGTGGAGAGTTAAATGGAGTGAGAGAGGACGAGAGAGAGAGAGGGAGAGAGACAGAGAAAGAGACAGCACTACTGGAATTATGTAAAAGAGAGGTGCGTGGGAGAGAGAGAGAGACATGGAGGGATAGGGAGAGATAGAGAGAGAGAGAGGGAGGAGGCGATGGGTGTAGAGGAGAAGGTTGTGTATTTATAGCTCCTGAAAATATATAAAAAGAAAAAGGTTAGCACCAGTCCTGGGGGAAATCTAGGACAATAAGCATGAAGGCGTTTTGGGGAAAAACAAAGCCATGAACTGAAAAAAGCTTCGGAAGTGTGTGTGTGTGTGTGTGTGTGCGCAACATGTATGTATGTGTGTGTATTTGCAGCCTATTTTTGGATGTTTTGAGTTCCAGAAGTCATTGCTGCTCATTTAGCCTTTGCCTGTTTTTCTCTAAGCCAAACAATTAGTCTCTCTCTCTCTCTCTCTCTCTCTCTCTCTCTCTCTCTCTCTCTCTCTCTCCCTCTCTCTCTCTCTCTCTCTCTCTCTCTCTCTCTCCCTCTCTCTCCCTCTCTCTCTCTCTCGCTCTCTCTCTCTCTGTAGAGCACGCTCGTGCTCGTAGAAAGAGCTTTGCCACAGTGAGGCAGAGAAGCATGGAAACCCCTCCCACTGCTCCTCCCCAGCCATTCCGTCAGTCCGTGAGTACCACTGGCTCCGCCTTTCTTATGCCCCTTTGGCTCCACCTCTCTCACCCTGGATTCATTGCCTGCTTCTGATTCTGGCTACGCTCAACATTTACATGATTGCATTGATTATATGATTGCATATGATTACAATTAATAATTCCATTAGCCATAGGGCCTAGCACTACGGATAGAAATCATAATCAAGATAATTTGATAAATACTGTAATTATCATTGCAAAAGGAAGTGATTTTGGACTATTTTTGTCCACATTATTCTGTATTCATGAGCATCTTAAACTCAGCTCTACAGAGCATTTTTCACTAGAGCTTGTAAATCATTTATTACATGGCTTGTCATAAGATAGCAGTGCAGAAGGTCCAGGGATTGTTCCTCCACGCTGCTCCTCAAACGTCTTCACCCGATCCAGCCTGTCAGCTGTTCGAAGAGATCGAGTTGGGGAACTCTACCACCAAAGTGTGCACTGCCATCATATTTCTGATTCCTATTTATGCACTTGAGTTTTCTTAAGGGGAAAGTAGTGGAAAGTTCCCTTTTTAGTATTTGAGTGTAGAAATGTGTAAAGTTGAGGAACGGGTGCAAGGAGGTTCTGGTAAACAGCGTCTGTCCTCTATCTGTCTTTGCTGAAAAACGGCTTTTAATGAGGTCACCGCTGAAGCTTCCCACTCAGCTTGCCTGGAGTTGTTCGAAAGACTTCTGTTTAGTTGTGTCTAGTGTTTTAGATGAGATAATTATAGCTTATGCCGACACGATGTTGGCTACAGGAAACTACAAGAGAGCAGGTGCTTCTCAACACGCATGGCCAAACCTCGCTGCTTTCAGAGTGGGAGAGACAGACAGAGAACGATGGAGAGAGAGACGAAGAGAGACAAAGGGAGAGACAGAAAAAGACAGAGAGAGTGGATAGACAGATAAAGAGAGAGCTAGAAGGGGAGAGAGAGAAAGATGGACACAGAGGTACTTTAAAAGAGAGAGAGCGAGAGCGTAGGCAGTATCTGGGCATGAGTCACCAGGCCAGAAACAGCTTGTGAACTGATTCAGTTACAGTGCCATCTTGTGGTCTGAGGTGGAGTACCAACTACCAGGAAGACTAAAACGGTGGCAAACTGAGTCTCATCACCAATAACCATCTGAGCAGATATACGTTTACTCTGAAATTGATGAGAAAATGTGTTGTTTCTCCAAAAAAGTGCGTTTAGAACAATCATTCAATCAAACAATCAAACAATCAGTCAATCAATTAATCAATCAATCAATCAATTAATCAATCAGTCATCTAACTGTTATGGAATATTATTAAATCATCTTAAACAGTGCTCTGCTTTCATCCGTTCACATGTGTTATATTACTTTATAATTTCCTCTTTAAAGATGTGCCTCCCTCACACCAGGCGTTTGGCCCGCAACACACAGCCAGCCTTTCTGCACCAGCTTACTGCAATCATTTGCTTGTGTTCCACTTTTTTTTTTCTCTCCTTGGGGGCTGGCAGTGTTTGTAGGAAAATTTTGATGCCTTGTCAAGAGTAATGAGTCCTTCTGTGTTGCTCCCTCCTTTTGTCATGTGTTTTGTAATATGGGGCGGTTGAAACCCAGGAGATGCACACTTAGCTTAGCTCAGCCTTTTCTCTCCTGCTTGTAATTACTGTACCCAACTGTTTCATGCAGTAGGACCAAACCAAGACGTGCCTCTCTCTCTCTCTCTCTCTCCCTCTCTCTCTCTCTCTCTCTCTCTCTCACACACACACACACACATACACACACACAGTTTACCTGTGAGCTGTCTGGATAACTTTCTACTTCTCTGTCCGTCTGATCAGAGCTTTCTTAGCCGCCGTCTGAAAAGCTCAATTAAGCGAGCAAAGAGCCAACCCAAACTTGATCGTACCGGAAGCTTCCGCCACATGATTCTCCCACGATTCCGCAGTGCTGACCAGGAGAGGTATGAGCAGGGCAGGCACACACACACACACACACACACAAACACACACACAAATTGTCATCTCCTCGGAAAGTGATAACCTTCAATATATATAGTCTTACATGAAAAGAAACCCAGTCCTAGAGAGTAGCCTTGGGTAAGGCTGCCCTACAGGATAGCCTTGTGTGAATGATCCTAGGCTGTCAGGCTTGATTTAAACAATAGTAAACACTGGCTTCATAGAGATTCTGTGCTGCCAATGTTTACTTGACCTGTGGTTCATAGTTCCTCTTGAGTTGTGTCCAAGGCTCCTTTGAGCTTCTTGGCCCGCTTCTTCAGGCAGTCTGTAAAAAAAAGAAAAGAAAAAAAAAACCTAGTGCACAAAAAAAATCTTCACCAACACCATGCACCACTATAAAGAATTATCTCATCCATCCCCTTTTCTTCTCTGTCTCTCTCTTTCTTGGCAGTAACTGAATCTTTCTCCCTGTGTTTCATCCCGCTGGCAGAACGCGACTAATGCAGAGCTTTAAGGAGTCTCACTCCCATGAGTCATTGCTGTCCCCGAGCAGTGCGGCCGAGGCACTGGACCTCACTCTGGACGAGGATGCCATCATCAAACCAGTCCACTCCAGCATCCTCGGCCAGGAGTACTGCTTCGAGGTGTGTTGCTGATTCAAAATGCAAACTAACACAGTTTAGATTAGATCCGCATCGTAAGCCAACAGAAATAGAATCTAGTTTATCATACTTTAGTTAAACCAGATTCTGTTTCAGCTGGATGGGATTTTGGGAATAATGGAATTCTGGGAATGGTGGGATTCTAGGATTGCTGAGACTCCAGGAATGCTCGGATGTGGGAATGTTGAACTTAAGCGGACTTGGCCTTGGTCTCTTGGCTCTTGACTCCAGTGTCAAGTCCGGTGTCAAGAACAAATAACAAGGCTCACAGTTGACCATCTGTACATTACCCATGTCCTGTGTTTGTATGACCTTTGTCCTGTGTTTGTGTGTGGATCTGGGTGCGTGTGACCTTCAGGTGACGACGGCTTCAGGCACAAAGTGTTTTGCCTGCCGTTCGGCTGCCGAGAGGGACAAGTGGATCGAGAACCTGCAGCGAGCAGTAAAACCCAACAAGGTGGGAAGCGCTCTACTGAAACCCCAGAGTGTGTTTCATCTGTGACAACACGTGGAATCATGTGGGAATGCAGTGAGGTATCATTATGCTGGAATTGATTTTCAGAAGGAGCAGAGTGGATGTTGTCTTAAATCATGTCCAAGAAGAACACAGTTACATATGTTTTTGTCTTTGCAGTCTTACCTAGACTCTATTTCAGCCTGCGGAGGTTTTGCAAGAACATCTGGAACCAATATGGTAGCATTATAAAGTTGAGATGAATGACTGGCTATATGATATTGGCTAATTTAAAGTGATAGGTGTCACGGACGAGCCCCGGAGGAATGCAAAAAGCCGACAGGACTCGCACTTGAGTGATGCGAAAGCCGTTTTATTATCGGTTTCGTTTTGACGTACACAACGACAGCGACACAGACTGCCTTCAAAAACCCACACCACACTGTGATACATACATGTTTATAAACGCTCACCTTGACGAGACACAGGTGCAACGTATCACAAACACAACAAGCTCATTCACACGCCACGCCCACTCTCGAACATACACACACACTCATTCATACAACACGATGACAGAACACACCTCCACACAGACACACCCACACAGGCACGGGACAGGGGAGGCGGCCAGGGGGGGCCACCGTGACAATAGGTTTGCATTGGAAACCTTCTTGGTAACTGCAAGTAGTTGTCTGTCAAATTTGGTGGCTGTCACCAGAGTGTTGTCACATGAATATTGAAACCTCAGGATAAACTGAAAATGCGACCCTCTTCTTGGTGACCTTTCAGAGTGACAATGATTTCAGAAAAATGCCAAACTGTGATTCCCACAAGTTAAATCAATTTACAATCATTTCCTTTAGCCACAATTTATTGAGTTGCTGCTTCTCTTTTCCTGTCTGTTATGATATATTTATGAATGAATGTTGATAGCCAGTGTTGCTCAAGAAGGATGTGCTTCCCTTTTGAGTCTGGCAGCGTTTCTTTATACATAAAGTTTGTTCCTGCAGCTGTTGACTTTTGGGAGCTAGAGGTCTGGATTTGAATTCCTGTAAAGCTGATTTGAGACAGTGCTTGTTGTGTTAAAAGCTTTACAGTTACATATATAGTTATATTATATTTATTACGTTAATTTAATTGAATGACCAGCAAAGTCCAGGAGACCAACAGAGACTTTCCATGTTAAATGTCTGAATAATTTTAACTATCGATCAGTCAGTAAAACATCTGCTCAAACTCCAAAATGCATTTAGTCAAATGGACAATTAACCTAAAAACATTGCTGTTATTTTAACAAGAAGTGGTATTATGTTGAGCCTAAAGCAACACAAGTGGATTTGGAAGTTGCTGAACATGCAGTGTTCCTGAAACATCATCTGTTGGGTTTCATGAAGCAAGCAGCAAAACTGTTAGAGCAAGAATTGTTATCTCTGATGTAAAACATTGCAATTCTCAGTGGAACTAATGTATTATAAAACAAATGAAAATTTGTTCACAAAAAGATTACTGAAACACTTTCTTCTCTTCAGAAATAATAAAAAAACTATTTGAGATGATGGTAGGCTAATTACTCGTATTAAAAATCTGTTAGCATCCATTTGCTGTATGTAATCTAATGTTGTGGAGAATAGCACTGACTCGCTCCCTTATTTGATGCTATGATTATGACGGTAGCTGAGTTAGAGAGTATTTAGTCATTGTGAACCCAGATGAACCCAGATTCACTCAAAAGTGAAGGCTGAAAGTGAGTGCTTAAAGTTTGCCATATTTTGGTATGTTTCAGACCCATCTTAAAAGATACCTAGTGCACGTTTCAACTTACAGTATTCCACAATGATGAAGCAAAAATGTTCAAATGTTTTGTAAATTTATTGAAAATAAAAGGCTGAAATATCACATTATAATAAATATTCACACCCCTGTATTATGATGCATGCAGTTGAGCAGTGGTGCTTCTAAACTTTGTGGGAATTGATCAGTCCATTAATTGAATTGATTGGACATAATTGGGAAAGGCACACACCTTTCTATATAGAGTCTCATAATTTATGGTGTGCGTCAGAGTGAAAATTAAAAAAACTGGATTGTGTCAGCGCACAGATGTGGAGAAGGTTACAAGAACATATTTTCAGCTTTGAAAGTGCATGAGGGATGTAGTCTCCATCATTCACATATGGAAGAAGATTGGAACTACCAGCAGCCTTTCTGGATCTTTCTGGATCTCGCTGCCCAGTCAAACTGCACTTCAGTGATTCTGAACAACGGGAGAAGCTCCAGCAGAAAAGTTGGCAAAGATTGAAGGGTCATTTCCAAAGTAAAATGATTCCCAAGGAAGGATCATTCCCAAGAAAACTTGAGTCACTGCTTGCTAAATGGAAATTCAGCTTTATATTGGTAATAAAGGCATAAAAATTATAAAACCCCATTTGTTCTTTGTTACTGTGAAGTAATGTGTGTAGACTGATGAGGTAAATGAGCTGAATCCAAGATGTATCTAAAAGATCCAAAATGTATAAAACTCAAAAGGGTCTAAAAAATCCTTTGTCATGAAGGATTATATTTTATATAATATACCCCTTTTGTCCTTTGTCTGCCTTTATCCATACCATAATCCTGTTGGATTTTATTGTTTTATATTTGAGGTTTTATTTGAGTGTGTGTTATTCTATTTAGATCGTTGCTTTTTTTTTACTTTATCTTTCCTTTTATTTAACTTTATTTATATTCTCTGAAGCAGTTTGTAAACCTTGACCACTGAGTTTTATATAAATGTCACGTTGAGAGTCCCGGGGAGCTGAAACAAGCGAAACCAACTCCAACGTGCGTTAGTTCAGAAAACCGTTTATTTTCGGTTTTATTAAATGATACAAGAAACAAACGCTTACCAACGCCGACGATCACAAATGACACGAACCATAGACCCAGTGACATGCTTCGACTTCGAATGTGTTGACTGACTGTTTAATAGAAACCTCAGTGATTCAAAGGATAATTTCTTTATTACTAATGGTAAAATGACATATAAGAGGGGGAGATAGTATTATTTCTTTTGCCTCATAGTAGGTGTGAATCATTGTTAGCAATATAACCTTTTTGTGTGAATGTTATTTAAAACGGGACATGGCTTTCCACAAGCTCACTGCTGGTAATAGCTTACGTACAGTAGTTTGTATCATTGCTCCTTGTGGGAGTAGTGAACATGTTGTATGAGATAAAACCCTTTGTGCTCTTTGGTAATTTATAATTCTTGACTTTTCTGATGTTGTTGCAGGATAACAGTCGCCGGGTGGACAATGTCCTTAAATTGTGGATCATCGAGGCGCGGGACCTGCCCCCTAAGAAGCGCTACTACTGCGAACTGTGTCTGGACGACATGCTCTACGCTCGCACCACCAGCAAGCCCCGCACCGACACCGTCTTCTGGGGAGAGCATTTCGAGTTCAACAACCTCCCAGCCATCCGCAGCCTACGACTGCACCTCTACAAGGAGACAGACAAAAAGAGACGCAAGGTCTGACTGCTGGACATCGCCGGGCTTTAGCCAGCATCTATCTATCTATTTATCTATCTATCTATGTCCATCAATCCATCCAATGTTGCTAACCTTAGCCAAAATAGTAACATTATTTATATTTTCCTTTTTTCTTTTTTTAGCACAGGAGATCAGTGCAGGCCACCTCACAATGGCTTGTCCTATATAACTGGCTTGTCTGTGTTCTCTGCAGGAGAAGAGCACATATCTGGGCTTGGTAAGCATCCCCATCTCCAGCATCACGGGCCGGCAGTTTGTGGAGCAGTGGTACCCTGTGATCCAGCCCAGTGTTCTAGCCAAGGGCGGAGGTGTGGGTAGTGGGAAGGTCATCAACGCCTCACTGCGGCTGAAATCACGATACCAGACCATGAGCATCCTGCCCATGGAACTGTACAAGGAGTTTGCAGAGTATGTGACGAATAACTACCGCACCCTGTGCTCCGTGCTGGAGCCGCTCCTGAGTGTGAAGAGCAAGGAGGAGGTGGCCTGTGCCCTCGTACACATCCTGCAGAGCACCGGCAAAGCAAAGGTCTGTGAGGTCACTTCCTGCTTTAGCTCTGGGGGTTTTACACAGTCTCACAGAGCTGTAGCTAGGGGAACAGTGGTATTTTTAAACAGATTTTAAGGACAGTTTTTGGTAGTTAATTGAAGATTTATTTTTCTGAGTTTTTTTTTAGTTGAAATATCTGAATTAATTTTGAGAGGATTTTTTCCTTTTGCAGGATTTTCTGTCAGACATGGCGTTGACCGAAGTAGATCGCTTTATTGATCGAGAGCATCTGATCTTCAGGGAGAACACACTGGCCACCAAAGCCATAGAGGAGTACCTCAAACTCGTTGGACACCGATACCTTAAAGATACTATCGGTATGTGGTCAATTGATGAAATCTCCAGAATTTATTCAGGAGTTAGAACACAGCAGTAATAGTGACATGAGACATGATGGTGATGATGATAAAATTGTCCTGTTTTGTTGGGGAATTTATGGATGATGACAATGTTGCTGATGATGAAGGCTCTCCTGTATGTATAGGGGAGTTTATTCGGGCGCTGTACGAGTCAGAGGAGAACTGCGAGGTGGATCCCATGCGAACTCCACCCTCAATGCTTCCAGACCATCAGGCTAACCTACGCATGTGCAGTGAACTTGCACTTTGCAAAATCATCAACTCCCATTGGTCAGTTTCTCCCTCTGCCTTCACCACTCTGATACACAGTTAGCACTTCTGACCAGAAATGGCTTTTGATGTTAGCGGTCCAAATGGCGACTGTTTCTAAAGAGCTTTTTACACGAGACAATCCTCACATTCCAACACTCATGGCACCTTTTGTTCTACCCACCGTTCCACACTGACCAACTGCGAATGTGTTGACCAACTGGAAAGACTTAACGGACGAGCAGTAGTGCTGTGCTGTTCTCACGCATTAACTGAGCGCTTCAATTCAGACTCATTTACTTCAGTTCACTTCAGTTTCATTTGTAGGTCTTTTTACGAGTGATTCTGTGACCTTGCCACAGGCAGCTTTACTGAGCTCCAGGTCTGAACCTCTGATCCTCCTGAGGGTGACAGCAGCAAGAAAGGACTGGGAAAAGCCAAGGCAATGAAATTCGAAGAGGATCAAAACTCAAAAGAGGATTTCATCCTTCTCTGAGCAACACCAGTTGCCAAAATTATAATCACATGTAACTGTTGTATTAAAATAGAGCTATGTGACATTTTAGGGCTTCACCTGGAGCGTCTTAAGTTCCTGAGGCTAATTGCAAATCATGACAAGCATTCCAAATAAATGCTATAGTAGAAGTTGGAACCTCCAGGAGAGGTAATAGGTTGTAGGAGCATAAAGAGGTTTATGTTAAGTGGGTTTTTAATCTGGACCTAAGGATTGAGATTGAGTCTGGCTCACTGACACTGAATGTTGCTGCACAGCTCTGTCACTCACATCTGTGTGGCACGATGGATCACAATTGGCAACAGGAGCACTCATACTTTGGTAGCATAGCAACTGGATTCCAATTAGAGCTTCATAACAGTAGAAGTGCTTTATAATAAATGTGGAGCTGAAATAGGGAAATGCAACCTTTTTCAAATAGTTAATAAAGTCAAATTTTCCTGTTCTATGATCTCTGGGTATTGCATTCTGGACTAACTGGAGTTTATTTAGACACTTACTGAAACATCCATATAGTAAAGCATTACACTAATGCATCCTAGATATGATAAAGACATTGACGGTTTCTCCACATTAGGTAAACAACAAAATGTTTTTAAAACAATGTTCTAGCGATGTTAAAAAACTCTTTAAAAACCAATTTAACCTGTGACGTGGTGATATAGTATGCGAGTTGATGTTTAGCAAACACAATGAGATTTAATAGAAATGAAAGAAAACAAAATCTTAGACAGTAACCAATATGGAAAACAAGAAACAAGAGCAGTACATGCAGGTTGGAATTAGAGAAGGAAATGATGAACTGGTAAAGCTGGGGACTCTACTGAGCATCTAATGTAGGGGCGTGGCAACACAGGATGATAGGATGTCAACAGGATGACAGGAAAAACAAAACCAGGGAAGTATTTGTCCAAGGGCATAGAGGAGGGGCTGATACAGTTACCAAAGAAAAACACTTGGCTGACACCTGCAATTGTCTGTCATCAGCAATATAATGCCATGTTTTTACAGGTAATTATACTCAGTATCAGCGCATACTAAGAAAACAGCAGTGGTCTTAGGACACCATACCTTAGTTCTCTGTTTTTCCCTGTGAGATTTTCCTTGATATGAGACCATTACATTGTAGCCCACCCTCTTTAATCAAAATCAGTTTTAAAAAGTCTCATATCTAAGCCACAAATACTCAGGCCAGGTAACATAAACATGGAGACTTGGAAAAAGACTCTTAACTGCCTTGACTATTGCTTTCTCTGTAGTGTGATAAGGATTAACATCCTAGCTGATGTATTTCATGTATATGGTTGCCATGATTGTATGAGTTTGACTGCTAAGTTACAGATGAAGTGAAGGTTTGAGATATACCAACTCTCAGACACTGGGTATGAGATTGGACAATTTAGATTACATTACATTAGGATCTTTGGTGTTTGAAAATCTCTAATTTGAGTTTTTTGGGTTTAAAGATGCACAGGTAGTTTATTTATTAGCGAGGTCAGATTCTGGAAGCATTTCTGTTGGGCGAATTAGAAAGAGAATATAGAAGTGGATGATTTTGAGGAGCTAATGTTCAGAATTAAACTGGCCATTAATGCTGATGTTCAGAATGAAACTGGTCTGCTGAACTGGTGATTGTTTATTGCATATTTTGAACTTCAGGAGGTTTTAAGAAGATGAAGAAGGTGGCACAGATTCTTTAGAGGAAAAAAAAGCAAAACCCAGTCCAAGGTTGAACTCATTCATTCTGCTTCATTTGGTTCTCCATTTCTTATATCCCCTCCCTTCTGTTTCTCCTTTCACAGTGTGTTTCCACGGGAGCTAAAGGAAGTGTTTGCATCGTGGCGCGTGCGATGTGCTGAAAGGGGTCGTGAGGACATTGCAGACCGGCTCATCAGCTCCTCGCTCTTCCTGCGTTTCCTGTGTCCTGCCATCATGTCTCCGTCGCTGTTTAACCTGACGCAGGAATACCCGTCAGAGCGCACATCCCGCACCCTCACGCTCATCGCCAAGGTGGTGCAGAGCCTGGCCAGCTTCTCCAAGTCAGTCACTAGAGTCCACTGCCATCCAGGCCCGACCCATACTCACTGTCCAGAACAGTCCCATACTCGCTGTCCAGAACAGTCCCATACTCACTGTCCAGAACAGTCCCGTACTTACTGTCCAGAACGGTTCCGTACTCACTGTCTAGAACAGTCCGATGCTCGCTGTCTTGAACAGTCCATGGCTCATTGTACAGACCTGTCCTATACTGTTCAAAACAATCAAATACTCAACCCATACTCACTGTCCAGAACAGAACCATAGTCACTGTCCAGAGCAGTCCATACTCGACCCATGCTCACTGTCCAGAACAGGCCCATACTCACTGTCAAGAACAGTCCTGTACTCACTGTCCAGAATAGTCCAATACTCACTGTCCAGAACTGTCCTATACTCTCTGTCCAGAGTGGTCCTTACTAAACCCACAATCTCTGCCCAGAACAGACCCATACTCTCTGTCCAGAACATTCTATACTTAACCCATACTCACTGTCCAGAACGGTCTATTCTCAACCCATACTCACTGTTCAGAACAGACCCATAATCATTGTTAAGGCCTGTCCTAACCTCACTGGGCAGACATGACCATGCTCCGGGCCCTAACCATAGTTACCATCTAGTTCCAAACTATAATCAATAAATTCCAGACACAACTCATCCTTCCCATCCAGACCATACTCAAACCATTCTCAATCCATACTCATTGTGCATTCCTGACTCATGCTTCACATCCAGGCCCATTTATACTCATTGTCAAAGCCCTAACCATTCCCAACATTCCTGTCCCATCCATAATCAAAAGTTCCTGACACAGCTGATGATTCTCATCCAGGCCTGAACCATATTCACTGTCCAGGCCCAAACCATACTTACCATTTCTGTGCAACAATAATATCTAGCTCAGACTAATCCTTCCCATCTTCCCAACACATAAAACTACCACAACCATAAAAGACCAACATTTACTGGCCATCTGGCCTGTCACATTAGAATTCAACTCTATCTACTTGTGACCCAAGATTTCACTACCACCCAGGACTTTTCTGCTTTTGAGTGCTTTCCATTTACACTCTACATCAGGGCCCAGGACTAATCCACTCTAGCACTGTCTAACCCATTCTAGCACTGTCTTCTATTAAGCCACTCTAGTGCTGTCCTCTATTAACTCCCTCTAGCACTGTCTTCTATTAAGCCACTCTAGTGCTGTCCACTATTAACTCCCTCTAGTGCTGTCCTCTATTAACCCCCTCTAGTGCTGTCCACTATTAACTCCCTCTAGTGCTGTCCTGTATTAAATCCTTCTAGTGCTGTTCTCTATTAACCCACTCTAGTGCTGTCCACTATTAACCCACTCTAGTGCTGTCCTCTATTAACTCCCTCTAGTGCTGTCCACTATTAACTCCCTCTAGTGCTGTCCTCTATTAACCCCCTCTAGTGCTGTCCACTATTAACTCCCTCTAGTGCTGTCCTGTATTAAATCCTTCTAGTGCTGTTCTCTATTAACCCACTCTAGTGCTGTCCACTATTAACCCACTCTAGTGCTGTCCTCTATTAACCCACTCTAGTGCTGTCCACTACATTCTAGCGCTGTTCACTATTAACCCACTCTAGTGCTGTCCACTACATTCTAGCGCTGTTCACTATTAACCCACTCTAGTGCTGTCCACTACATTCTAGCCGCTGTTCACTATTAACCCACTCTAGTGCTGTCCACTACATTCTAGCGCTGTTCACTATTAACCCACTCTAGTACTGTCCACTACATTCTAGCGCTGTTCACTATTAACCCACTCTAGTGCTGTCCACTATTAACCCACTCTAGTGCTGTCCACTACATTCTAGCACTGTTCACTATTAACCCACTCTAGTGCTGTCCACTACATTCTAGCACTGTTCACTATTAACCCACTCTGGCCTCCTTTATACCCATCTTGTTCAGAACTCTTCACAATTACTGTCTGACATTTTTAGGCTCTCAAATGTGTCATGCTGTCCATCACACTTTCAAAAACACTCTCATTTAGCTTTGCTGTCTAGCACTGAGCAGTGTGTGTGAGGATGCTTTGTGTGTGTGTGTGTGTGTGTGTGTGTTTGTGGTGAGGAGTTTAACTTCTGTTTTCTCACTGTTTGTCTGTGTTAGCATCGCACTCATCATTCTCTCTCTCTCTCTCTCTTTAATCCCTCCTTTTCTCTGTCACTCATCACTCACTCAACCCCCTTTCTCTTTTCCCCTCATCTCTGTTCTTTTTACTTCCTTTCTCTATTCTGTCATGTTTGTCTCCTGTCATTCTATCTTCTCTGTCGCTTCTTTCTTCTGCTTCCTTTTCCGTTTCTTTTCGCTCTCTGTATTTCTACTTTCTTTGCCTTTCTCTCTCTCTCTCTCTCTCTCTCTCTCTCTCTCTCTCTCTCTCTCTCTCTCTCCCACACTCCTCTCTGCTCTGTGTATTCTGTAGGTTTAGCGGTAAGGAGGAACACATGATGTTTATGAATGAGTTTCTGGAGATGGAGTGGGGCTCCATGCAGCAGTTCCTCTATGAGGTCAGTAACGTGGAATGTGGAGGGAACGCGGGCGCCTTCGAGGGCTACATCGACCTGGGCCGTGAGCTCTCCGTGCTGCACAGCCTTCTCTGGGAGGTCATGGCTCAGCTGAGCAAGGTACCTTCCTCTACAGACCTTCCTCTACTCCTCCTCTAAGCTTTGTCATGATGCTGTCTTGCAGATGTGGTACAAAAGATACATGCCTAGTGCATTTCTTAAATCGATCACATCCTTTGGCTTTAATCTTAAAACTATATAGCAGGTAAAGACTTTTATAGTGTTAGCTGTATTTTTTGTATGGGTGTCGTAGTGTTAGTTCCATACTTTTCTCTACATTTTAGTTAATAATATGATATGGAAGGCTAACTAAAGTAGCAAACCATTGCTAAATAAAGTATCAAACCACTGCTAGCTCACTAGTGTAAATCAACTTATTTATATATCTTATCATAGTAATATTATTTATTTATTAATGTACGTATTATATTCTACAACCCAATTCCTTATATATAAGCCAAGCTATACCAAAATCTCACTACAAGAAGTAATCTTAAGAATATATAAAAAGTCCAGGTGCACTGTACTGTAGATGTAGAAGCAGTAAAAACTGCAGTGAAGAACACCAGGTTTTCAGAGAAACAGGACATTGTAGGTTTGGACAGAGGCTTTTCAGCAACTATGCAAGCAGAACCCTTACCGTGTAAAAGTTTTCAGTCTTCTTAAAAGTCGTTTGATTTGTCTGGATCATCAGTGAAAATGACACACATTGTTCCGTCATGAATATTTCTTAAAATGAAATGAAGTCAAAATTCATTATTTGTTAGCACACTTTAAAAAAAGGAAATTGCTATTCAAATTAGTACTTGCTAGAACGAACTTTTGCTGCAATAAAAGCATTTGGCGTAATAAACTTACCTGTTGGGGTAAGTTTTTACCAGCTTTGTATAGTCTTTGCAAGTGAGTTTCGCCCATTTTTCCTCACAGGTTTGATCAAGGTTATTCAGGGTGTTTGGATGGCACATGTGGTCCAGAGTTTTCAGAGTGTCACAGATTTTCAGTTGGAAGGGTGTGGAGCTCTGGAGTTAGATTGAGAGGAACCAGCTGTGGTTCAGACATCTCATAAGGATGTCCCCTGGTCAGTCTCACTCCCCGCTGTTCCAGGCATACCACTGGCAGAAGGCCGAGAGGCTGATCCAGGACCAGGCAAATCCACGACCCGCTGGAGGGATTATATCTCGCAGCTGGCCTGGGAGTTACTGGTGTCTTACAGGAGCAGATGGAGTGTGCCACAGAGAGGTGTGGGCTGATCTAAGCCTGTTACCGCCAAAGCTCTTACCAGGAAAAGCTGAAGGAATCATGATGATGATCTTGATGAGGTTCTTGATTGGACTGAAAACTGGTCATCAACTCGGTCATTGTTAGAACATTTGCCTTTTTGTTTAGCCACTCCTGTGTTGCTCTGGCTTTGTGCTTGGGACCATTGTCCTACTGAAAATACATGTTTCTCTCAAGCTTTAGTTTTTCAGTAAACTGGAGCAAACTGTTTGGCAGTATCTCCATGTATTCTGCATTATACATACTACCACTCCTATCCTTCACTGCTAGGATTTTCTTTGTTAGGTTTGTAGCAAATGTCCAACCATCCATCCATCTATCCATCAATCAATCCATCCATCAATCTTCCACCGCTTGTCTGAGTCCAGGTCGCGGGGGCAGCAGTCTAAGCAAAGATGTCCAGGTCTCCCTCTCCCACCTCCTCCAGCTCCTCTGGGGGGATACCAAGGTGTACCCAGGACAGTTGAAAGATGCGATCCCTCTAATGTGTCCTGGGTCTTCCTGGAACACCTCCCTAACGCGGAGGAGCAGCATCTCTACTCCGAGCCTCTCCCATCTTGCCGAGCTCCTCACCCTGTCTCTAAGGTTTATGCAGGGCCACGCTGCAACCATGGCAACAGCCCTCTAAGAGTCCGGAAACCCTCCAAAGAAACCTCATTTCACTGCTTGAATCTGCGATCTCATCCTTTCGGTCACTACCCAGAGCTCGTGACCATAGGTGAAAGTCGGGACGTAGATTGACCAGTAAATTGAGAGCTCAACTCTCTCTTCACCATAACGGGCAGATACAGCATCCGCAACACTGCAGACACTTCTCTCACTCGTGAGCAAGATCCCAAGATATTTGAACTCCTCCACTTGGGGCAAGAATTTACTCCCCATCCACCACCTGTGGGAGAGTTAGGTATGCTGCAGTGTGGACCGGGTGAGGGGGGGGTCGAAGGAGGGAACCTTAGCAAATATAACGTTCTGAATTTTGGACAAAACCTCAGTTTCTCTCTCATCAGACCACATATCAAGTCTCACATTTTAACTGGATCTCTCTAATGCTTTCTGGCAAACTCCATATATGAGGCGATGATTTTTTTTTCTTCAGTAATGACCTTTTGCCAGCTGCTCTCCCATGCAGGCATGTTGTGAGCAGAGTTCTTGATATCGTTGTTTGGTGCACCTTCACTCCAGTCTCAGCCACTAACTCTGGAGCTCCTTCCAAGCGACTGCTGCTCTATCTCTGCTTCCGTCGTATGGTGAATATCGGATGGATGGCCTCGTCCTGGCACTGCCAGGGTGGCGTGATGTAGCTTCCGTAATCCTCACAGCTGACCTCATAGACCTCATTTGCTTCTGATTTCCTTAGGATGCTATTTAGTTACTGTTTTCATAGCTTTCCTTCAGATTCTCAGTCTGACCGATAGTACTTGAATTAAGGGTTATTCTTTCCAGAAAAGGATCTGATGACTCAGTATGTTTCAGACCGAGGTCCTACAGTATATTTAAGTTTTTTAATTTTGTACTTTTCTACTTTTATGTAAATTTATTATAAAAAAGGCAATCATCCAGGAATTCCCCCCTTGAGACTAATTATTTCAGATTTACAGGCACTATATATAACCATTCATGGTTTCAGATTTACAGGCACTATATAAAACCATTCATGGTTTCAGATTTTAGATCCAGTTCTCAGAGAAGCAAAACATTTTTGCAAGCATCTTTTCCCTATATACAGATGAGTTCAGAAATCAGAATATGGACAAACAAAATATCTTCTAGGAATGTATTGTATTCGAACTCTTTGCATCTAGAGAGCTCAATACTGCAGGGTTGTTAAAGACTTACAGAAAGCTAAATAATGATCTGATGCCTTGGTGTTCATGTGGAACAGGTTTTTTGTGGACAAACAGACAAGTCATTAGAGCACTGCTTCTTTAAACAGTCTTTAAACAACTGGATGATTAGATTAATGCTTAGTGCAAAATAAGACAGAATTTGAGTATCATAGAGGCTTTGACTTCAAGCAGAGGCAGGGGTAGTGTGCCCATCTGTAGCCCAGCAGCCCAGAGATGTTTGCACTCATGTGATCTTCAGTCCTGGGGGTTATGTTTCCATCTTTATTTTGTAATATAGTTTTATTAATAGTATAAAGTGTAGAGGCATAATGAAAAGAAATTAGTTATAAATACATAAAATTTATACATATATAACCCCACCCCATGTGAATCCTTCTCGCTTCTTCTCAGGCTTTTTAATTTGACCCCACTTTTAACCCCTTTAACCCCTGTTAAAAGACCCAGAATAGTTGCCAATACATAAATAAGAAATAATAAATAAATGAAAATAAATAAATAAATCAGGCGTAGAAAACAAACACAAGCAAATACAAATAACCAAAACAGATCAACAAAGATGCTGCTATTTGCTTTGAACTGAGATAAGGTGATAAAATCAGGACACAAACTTGATCATATTCACACACACACACACACAAACACACCTTTGATCATGTTAATTAAGGCCTTCAGTGTTGTCACCACTGATCTCCAGAACACCACAGATCTCCAGAACACCACTGCCATCAAATCCTGGTTGCCCTAGAACATCACCTAATAATAAATCATTCTGACCACCCCCACCCCCCTCCGCCCCGTCTGTTCTGTCCCAGGAGGCGATTCTAAAGCTGGGGCCTTTGCCACGGTTGCTGAATGACATCAGCGTGGCCCTGCGTAACCCCCAGCTGCACCGCCAGGCCAGCCACCAGCCACCAGAGCGCCACCTCGCCCGGGCCCCCTTCAGCCGCCCCTCCACCAACGACTTCCAGAGCCTGATGATGAGGGAGATGAACAGGTAGGAGAGGACACACATCCCCCTGCCCTCCATTACACTCACCCCCCTGCATTTTGTTACACTCATCCTCCTGTAATCAGTTACTGCCATCCCCCAGCTCTCCATTACACTCATCCCCCTCCTGCATCCATTGCACTCATTGCACTGCATAACATTGCACTCATCCCCCAGCTCCCCGTTGCACTAATCCCTATGCTCTCCATTACACTAATCCCTATGCTCTCCATTACACTCACCCCCCTGCCCTCCATTACAGGAACATAATACTGCACAGAATTACACACTGGAAATGTGAGTAACCTTTTCAGTGTAGGAACTTGGTGCCTGTAATTTAGTATATATCTCTCTGCAGTGTAAGCTATATCTCAACACCCTACACCTGTATGCTGACCTCATTTTTAGTTCTGTAGATATCTGTACATTGTTGACTGTGTTTGTAGTTTTTTAGATACCTGTGCATTGACTATGTTTGTAGTTTTATAGGTATCTGTGCATTGTTTACTATGTTTGTAGCTTTGTAGATATCCTTACAGTGATTACAGATCTATATCTCTAAAGTGGCTGTGTCCAGAATTCTGTAGACACCAACACAGTGTTGGCTGTGTCTGCAGTTCTATAGATATCTCTCGCCTGCCGTCTCCCACGGCTGGTATGTCTGGGGGCGGAGCTCTCTCCCATCCGGGCATGGCTGCCTTTGAGAGAGATCACCGTGGCAAAGATATATTCTATGTGGCACGCCCACCTTTAGCCCGCTCAAGCCCCGCCTACTGCACAAGCAGCTCTGACATCACCGAGCCAGACCCAAAGGTATACACGAAACAAAACAGACCACGCACAATTTTGAATTCTTTATTTTTTCAAATTATGGGTTTTCTTCAAAATAACAAAAAACAACAAAAAGTACCTTAAAAACTATTATGGTGTTGCTGAACCAATTTTCTTTGCTGGCTGCAGACACTACACTCTTGAAACAGATCACTTTTTTGTGCAGGAAGTTCAACCCAGACATTAAACTGAAGCTCCATTTGTAGTTTGGCTAATTTTGGTGCATGTGTGTGCATGTGTGTGTGCGTGTGTATGAGTGTGTGCATGTGTGTGTGTATGTGTGTGTGTATGTGTGTGTGCATGTGTGTGCATGTGCGCGTGCGTGCGTGCGTGTGTGTGTGTGTGTGTGTGCATGTGCGCGTGCATGTGTGTGCGTGTGTGTGTGTGTGTGTGCGTGCGTGTGTGTATGTGTGCATGTGCGTGCGTGCGTGTGTGTGTGTGTGTGTCTGATAGGTGCTGAGTGTGAATAAGAGTGTGTCTATGATGGACCTGCAGGACTCGCGCATCAACAGCATCTCCAACCTGCACTCCGTCAACGACATGCTCAACTCCTCGCAGGGCTCCATCGCCGGCCTGGGCAGCTTCGGCCCACTAGGTGGCGCCCCTCTGCGCGTGGGTGGGCGAGTGTCTGCAGGCTCGGGCGGCTCCAGCATGTCGGGCGGCCTCCGCCTGGGCCACGCGAGCGGGGGTCTGGCCCCGGATTCGCTGTCCCAACAGCAACAGCAGGTGGCGGCAGCCATGCACGTGCCTCTCTCCTTCCAGAACCCCCTGTTCCACCTGGCGTCGGACGGGCCGCAGTACCACACCCCGCCCCACGCCCCGCCCCACGCCACGCCCCACGCCGCGCCCCCGCCACTCCTCCTGGCGCCGGAGCCCGAGAACGGGCACGTGGGCTTTGGCATGCCTGCATTCGGCCACGGCGGCTTCTCCCGCAGCGAGGACCTGTCGGCCCTGCGCGGGCAGAACAGCCTGGTGCAGCCCAGCATCGTTCACTCGCACAGCTACAGCGACGACTTCACCCGCCACAACCAGGCCGACTACACCCGCAGACAGCTCTCGCTGCAGGTGCAGGTATGTCCTCCGTTTAGTTGTTGTGATTGTTACTGTTTCCTGGTTCATGTAAATCCCCTGGAACTCTAACGTAACCTGAAATATGCGATGTAAATGAATTACCACAGCTAAGAGAAAATCGCCCTTGTTTTTATAACCCAGAGATTCAACAGAAGCTTCATTTGCCTTCGTTGGCCTTGAAACATCGTCACTGTCATATATAAAAAAAAGAGCACAACTCATTTACGTGAAACCGTTGTGACCAAGCAAAATACATAAATCTCTCAGAGAGGTGAAGCTGGAACTTATGAAGCCAAGAATTTAGTGAGTTTCTAAGAATGACTGATTATTTAAAATCGTAAAAGATTTATGTTTTTAATAAAAGGTCTCGATAAATTTTTGAATAGTGTCATTTGATTGTTTTCTGTGACAGCAGGTTTTTTCAGTGATATATGCGTTAAGAGCAGATTTTTCCACTGTGTAATATTCCGGGTTTTCCACTGCTTAATTTTGATTGTCATGGCACTGTTGGAGCACTGAGTATGGGAGTAGTGTGTTGGATGTGGGGGCCCAAGTGAGGGAGTTCGTGATGTGAGGGTCTAGAGTGCCGATTGGGAGGGCATGTAGCATTTGCAGTGTGGATGCAGCTGTCAGGAAGGCCCCCTTCTATATCAGTTATGAGTTATGAATCAGCTGGACATTGCTTTGTTGTTTGTCATTGTGAAAAAGGTTTTACATAATTGGGTCCAGAAGTCTTTTTCATAAGTCATCGTAGCAAGTTTATAGAATTTTGACAACAATCTCTTATTGTTATTTTATTTATTTCTATTGAAATTCTGGACCAGATCATTAAAAGAAATACAGATAACATCCTTGAAAACATGATGAAGATGTGTGAGCCTTTTCTGTTCCATAAAGTGTGGATTAGTGGAGTACTTTAGTGGTGAAGTTTAGTGGTGAGCTCTAGAAAGTTTGTTTTTTTTAAGTTGGTTACATCTTCATGAAGTCAAGGAACAATTGGTAATCTGGATCATTTTCCACCAAACCACCAGTATCTGTATGAGGGTGCTGTGTGGTCTTTCATTGTGAGACTAACAAGTTAGTCCGCATACCTTTCTGGTTGTGTTTCTAACCATGAGCAACGTTTTTGTTTGGAGTGTGTCCAGATGCAGATATACTGTAGTTTATTTGTATGTGTGAAAGCCGAGATCTTCAAGTACTAGGTATTTTTTGAAGTGCAGTGAGCTTGATTCTTGTTTTTTGGTTTTTCCAGGAACATTTTCTTCTTTTCTGAATACGTCATTTAGTTTTAGAAGAACTGGCATTGAAAAATATTACTTTTCATCTGAGATGATTTCATGAGTTCAGTGATCCGCATATGTCACAGCCTTGAAGTAAATCCCTAAAAGACAGTGAAGGTGTGTTTTTGTTTTATTAAATTCTGGACTTCCTCATCTGCTGCCTATATAATCTGCAGACAAATTCACCTGCTGAAATCAGAGGTGCATTAAAATCTGTGTAAACTAAATGCTACTTATCAGTTGAACTGTGTGGCACTGACACTGATGGTTGTTTGTTCATGTATAAAATGTGCACATGTGCTCTTTCTTCCTATCTGTAGGAGAATCTGCAGCAGCAGGTGCTGATGGGAATGGCCCCTCAGACTGCTACAGGCACTGGCACGCCTGCCTCGGTTGCCACGCCCCCAACCACCATGCACCCTGTCCGTCAGGCTTCTATGGCCCCACCCGCACCCCAACGGGCTAAGCCTCAGCCCGCTCACCAGCTGTCCGTCAGCTCAGCTGCAAACTCCACCCCACCCAAAGCTCGGCCCCAGAGTGGGAACCTCCTTCAGTCACCCGAGTCGAGTTTTGGGGCAAGGCCGTTACCACGGCAGCAGCTGTCGGTGAAGGACAGCCCTGCCCCTGGCCTCCCACACCAGTCCAGCACAGCCAGTGACAGCCAGCCACCACAAGGGGGCCCTAGTGAGAACACTGAGAATGCATCAAGTGAAACACCTGCTAAACCTGCTGGACAAACCAACCAACAGCACCTGCTGAAGCCAACTACTAACAAACAGGTATACATACACATGAAGACAAACACATATACACACACACACAGACAGATTGTGACTCAGCATTTCACAAATATGTTTTTATCTGCTAGAGGCTTCCCTTAACACCCAACTTGTTTGTGTGCTGTGTGACAGGGCTCGAAATCTCCCTCTACGCTCAACCCGCCGACTCCAGCGTCGGAGCGGACGGTGGCCTGGGTGTCCAACATGCCGCACCTGTCCGCCGACATCGAGAGTCTGCGTGTGGACCGTGAGGATCTGAAACTGAAGGAGCACTCCAAGAGCATGGACGAGTCTCGGCTGGACCGGGTTAGTGTCTCTCCTCTCGGCTCTCCTCAGAGTCTCTGGGCTGGCGAAACGGGAGCAGATAGCTCTAGATTCACCCTCATAACATTTACATACACAGCACTTACAGCGTCGAGCAGACACTCTTCTCCAGAGATTATTACACAATTGCTTGCTGTCTCTTTGGACAAATGCTCTTTATAGTACATCTAGGCTAGAGATTAAGCCTGTCATACTAAAGGCCTGTCAGAGATGCGGTGTCTCAGTGTATCTCTGTTAGTAGAGATACATAAAGCACAGTTGGTGCTTTTTTCCCCAGTTTTTCTCCATTTGAAGAGAGTAGGACTCGGCTCTACCTTAGATGCACCCTGAATCATCAATTCCCTCTTGGATTTACCACATTCGTAGTGACAGTTCACAAACTGAAAATTCACATCGGCCAGGGGAATATGTCTTAATGTACTTTTTGCATTTTATTTAATTTTTGCATGCATGCCTGTGTGTGTGTGTGTGTGTAGGTGCGCGAGTATGAGGAGGAGATCCACTCCCTGAAGGAGAGGCTGATGATGTCCCACCGTAAGCTGGAGGAGTATGAGAGGCGTCTGCACTCGCAGGAGCAGCAGACCAACAAGATCCTCCTGCAGTACCAGAGCCGTCTGGACGACAGCGAACGCCGGCTGAGGCAGCAGCAGCTGGAGAAGGACTCGCAGATCCAGGGCATCATCAGCAGGTCACAGCTCTGCCGAGGCCCAGACAGCAGCCAGGGGAGTGGGCGGAGCCAGAGCCTTTCATCTAGGGCAGGGGGCGGGGCACCCAGCCTGCATCTAGGGCAGGGGGAAGGGCCTGAGCTTGCATCTAGGGCAAGGGGCGGGGTACCAAGAATGCATCTAGGGCAGGGGGCGGGGCATCAAGCCTGCATCTAAGGCAGGGGGCGGAGCCTGAGGGGGCGGCCAGGGGACGGGGGCGGGACGTGGGTCCAGGGGAGAGCACACAAGCATGCATCTTTGGCAGGATGTGTGGCTTGCACACATCTAGGAGAGGAGGCGGGGCATATGTCTATGTGTGTGTGTATGTGTGCGCGCGTGTGTGTGTGTGTGTGTGTGTGTGTGTGTGTGTGTGTGTGTGTGTGTGTGTGATGGAGCAGTCTCGGCGGAGTCCAAAAGAAAATTCATGACCATGTCGACAGGGCTGAGAGAGCAGACAGACACGCACATCATGAGAGCAGCGCCTGCTGCCTGGCTGCGCTCCACTGCCGCCACGATGGCCGTTCGTTCCTCTCACCCTCCTGCACGGTTCTTCCCGTGCACCTCCTTCTCCTTCTCTTCCCCCCTCCACCCCCCCTCAGACCTGGTGGAGGGCTCCGAGCTCATTAATTATCAGCTTGTAGGAAGTGAGGCAGGTGGTGGTGTAGGTGGTGGAGGCGGTGGAGGCGCTGCCGTGGTGTAGTCAAGTCCGCTGCCCAGCTGACCAGTGCTCTGTAGAAAAAGCCAGGGACAGCATGTCACGGTCATCAACGCCAACTTCCTGTCATATGATGTGTCATGTGGGGTGAATGTGTTTTGTCTGTAACTCTGTGGCATGCAGTTGTATGAATGTGTGCTATTTTGTGGTGTACGTCTTTATTATATAGTGTTCCCCTTTTTTTTTATGGCATTGTGCTATGTGTTATTTTTATTTAGCGCTTTGTGTATTATATCGTTGTTTTGGCTCAGTTGTTGTGATGTTTGTTGCCTGGGGTCAGTTCTGTTATCATCTGCAACATCGTGTGCCTGATTGGGTGTGACGTTCGGATTGCTTTGTGGAGTGACCGAGATGTTGTGTGCTGCTCTGTCGTGTTCTGTCATGCTGTTGTGAGCTTGTCATGGCTGCATGGCTGTGTTGTGGATCTGCCGTGTTGTGAGTGCTCTTCCGTTTGGTGTGGTTTTATTTATTTCGTTTTTGTCGTTGTGGAGTTGTGTGATCGTGCTGTTGTGTGCTGTGTTCCAGGCTGATGGCGGTGGAGGATGAGTTGAGAGGGAGTGGCGTTCCTGACATTAAATCCCGAATATTTACAGGAGAGGTCTGTCTCTTTCATACACGCACACACATACACACACAGCTCACCACGGTTCAGCTAACCCTACTCACGAATAGCTACGTTTCCATGCACATAAGAAACGAAATATATCTGAAGCTCCATGTTCATGGTTTATATGAATAAGCCGTATTTTCAAACAGACGATGTAGGTGAACAATTACTTTTTCATGCATCAAATGTGAACTTAATGAAGGGAACCAAATCTGTACACAAAGCCAGGGACAGCAGATAGTTTCAGTGGCGACTGAGTTTACATCGTATTTTCAAGAGGATTCAGATGGCTTTTGAATTTCTCAGGGGTGTCACGTGACAGTTTCATTTTCATTCTGAAGCTGGAAACCATTTGGTCAGAGATAGGAGAGGAATCACTGATAATGTTAGCTCTAGGTATAACTGAATATAATTGGAATAATATAAGAGTATAATTGGAATAATATGCGAGTATAATAAATATGCAAATATAATTGGATTAATATGCAAGTATAATTGGAATAATATACGAGTATAATTGGAATAATATGCGAGCATCATAAGGAGGTGCTTCCATATAGCTGAAATATAATGCTGGTGGGGAAACACATTTGAAAACATCACCTGTTGCTGGTCAAAAAGTATTGAAGTGTCTGGTTTCTATGATGTTGCGATCGTTAGTAGCAGCAGGCATTCAGAAATGCCATTTTAGTTCCTCACAGGAGACTCTGTCACTGCGATACAGTCACCGTGACAACACTGCCTTCAAAAGCACCCCAAGGTTCATACACCTGCAGTGTGCTATCTGCTTCCAGAGTCAAGCAGCAATTTTTCATAAAGATTCTGCTGTAAAAGTCTAAATAAAATTATGAGAAATGGGAAACCAGGGAAATCCTAGATGAGTTAGTGTTTATTAGACACATTATTGCCTGATTATCAGCATAAACCCAAACTCTGCAGGTTGTGATGTGCATGCAAACGTAGTGTGTTGGAGCTCCAAACATCCCCAGCGCCATTTCACCATCTGATGTTCTTTAACACGTAGCACTGTGGTTGTCATTCCGTCTTACAGTCACAGAGTGACTGTGTTAATGTGAGCACGCTGTCCCCATCAGAAAGGTCTTATTCCATACACCCATCTCACAAAACACTATCGGTTTGTGTGTGTGTGTGTATGCGTGTGTTTTCGAGAGAGTTTGAATCTGTCCATTTTTGTTTGTTTGTTTTTTTTTTCTTTTCTTTTCGGTGGCTGGTTTGTCTTTGTTGTGTTCTAGTCAGCTTCAGTGACTTGTAGAGGAAACGGCGTACAGTTAACTGCTTTCAGAGCACATACGCATACAGCCTGATGCTACAGCAAAGTGAGTCTTTGAGGTTCAAGATGTTTTGTAAAACAAAGTCAGGACAGTTGTTCAGAGTGAGAGAGCAGCTTCAGTACCTCTTATGTGAAATCCAATAGCCGTGTATAAGGTTTTGTAGCTGCATTTAAGGTCAGAGTTGTATAACTTGGTATAGGTCTTTATAGGGCTTTATTGTGATCCGTACAAAGTGTGGGTATGTAGGTCTGTGTAGAGGCAAAGCTCTTTATAGGGGTATTGCTTTGTACAGATTGTGTTTAGGGCTTTTATTATGTTGAGCGGTGTATTTCACTGA
>JAOXYF010000007.1:15906526-15928073 GCA_028565775.1 Sternarchorhynchus goeldii
CACACACACACACACACACACACACACACACACACACACACACACACACACACACACACACACACACACACCCCCATCAAAACACCCTAAGCCACTTGGTTGAACTTGGTGCAAATACAGGAAATTACTCTGTTACTCTGCAAAACCTTAAAGTCCGACTGGGATTTTAAATGACAGTAAAGGTGGTTCTACACAAATGTTCTCTTAAGAAGAAGAAAAAAAACCAATGTATAATTAATATTTAACTAATAACCTTATACTAAGTATAATTAATTAAATAATAGTTAATATAATTAATTAGCTTTTTAAATATATTATTAGCAATTATAGCTATTCATATTTTAATGGTGTTTTCTTATACCTATGTCCAGTATCTTTGATTATTGTTATTCATAACGGACTATTAAACCACCAGGTGTCACTCTAATTAAAAAACAAAAACAACAACAAAAAAACATGCTTAACATTTATTACATATCACTGCTAGCAAAAAGAGATGAAGAATGATAACCTCATGCTAGTCTGAGACATGACCGTCTTTATACTGCACAAACAAACTCTGGGTGGAAACGTCTGACTGGATGCGTCCGGACAGAAAACTCCGCCCCTTTTTCCTCCTTCCCAGAGACGCCCGTGAGTAAATACCACACTGCTCACACCCTGCAGTGACTCCACACTGCACCGCTGTTAGCATACTCCGTTAGACCTCAGGTTCTGTAGGGTGACTTCCTCAATTAACCCTGGTGTCACGTTCATCATTAAGCTTCACTGTACATCACATGCAGCAGTTTAAAACTGTGCTTTGCCTGGATTGCCAGGTGATTTCTCTGTAGTATACAGGTGCTTAAAATGTGAACAGTGTAAATTTCAGCAAGCACCTGCCATGGTTGATATTCCAAACGTCACACCAATGGACAACTCAATCTGGGTTCCCTGTAAATGGAAACACACAGACACAATTAGACAGAACTATCTCCATATACATGCAACATAATACAGAGGGGACACTATTAATCACTTATCCAAGTTCAGAATGCCCCTCAATATCTTAATGAGTGTAATAAAATGGACAGTACTAGAGCACCGTTCTCACATCAGTTACTCACACTATATAACTACCCACACAGTAGTGTGTTTATATGTGGATGGCCTCACTAAACCACTTGAGAGCCTCCTACCACTTACTGCAGCAATCATGATGGCGTTGTCTAGGAAACCGAAGCCGACGAAGGGGATGGCATTGTGCAGGAGCACTGAAACGAGAGTGGCAAAGATGAGCACTCAGGTTCAGGTTCTGACATGATAACAAGGTTCAGCTACAAAAGATCCTTCAGAAAGCATTGCATTTAAACACATGTAACACTATGTCAACAAATTAACATGACCAAACACTGGACAAACACTCTACAAAGACCTTTTGGTAAGCTGAAAGAGTCGTCATAACTCTTCCATGCTGTTGATCCTTTGTAATTCAGCTGTATTTGATTTATTCTGCCCATTATGAATGAGCTCAATCTTGCAGTCTGAAGGACAACATTGATGTTGTCGTCCATCATTATTTGTCTGTAGTACATTCATAGCACGCAGTCTGACATGTGCCAATGAGCCTTGTGCCACTGTGCTTCTCCTGGAAAATGATGGAACCCTCCCTCACACAAGGGCGTGAGAACCTCCCTCAAGAGGTGTCTCAGGTTCTTGCTCATGAGTGATGTGAAGAAGGATCGTGAGCTGGAGTGCAGGATGGGTGTGGCAGAAGCTCCATTTTGCCAGATCATCTACATCGCCCCCTCCAATACGTTCATAAACTTTGGGTAGTAACCGAAAGAATGAGACTGCACGTGCAAGCACATGCTTTCTCCGCTCAAAGGCGTGGCCCGCTCACTGAGGAGCTCGGAGGAGCTCGGAACCCCTCCTCCATGTTGAGGTGGTTCCAGTATCTGATAAGGGAGTCCCATGGCCATGTACTGGTGGAGTTATGCCAGACACAGCTAACAGGGAGGAGACTTCAGGCTAGACCCAGGAGTGGCTGGAGGGATTACATCACCCGGAAGGTCTGGGAACACCTGGGGATCCCTCCAGAGGTGCTGGGAACGCATGGGAATTCTCTGGAGTAGTTGGAGGAAGCGACTGACAGACACAGCGGGCTTCTCAACTCACCTACTGCCAACGGCAAAAGAATGAGACAAGTGAAGTCATTAGTCCATCTCACCGTATCTCAGCTGGTTTCCGCTCAGAGGTGAAGACTCCAGTTTCTCTGGGGGAAAGAAGATGTTACGTGCATTAGCTACCTGCTGCTGTGGGAGTAACTGATATGAGGAGCGTGCATGCACACTTTCACACACACACACACAGATCCCCACCCACAACCACCACCACCACCACAACAAAAAAAGATCCCTCTAGTGGGATCTGAATCTGGTCAATGTGTCCATCAATGCGGAAGCCATTTTGTTATTTTTTATTCAGAAAATCAGAAACTGGGAGGGGGGGGGCGGTCTTGTGCTTGTGGGGGGACTTTTTCTTATAGATAATGTCAGGCAGACTGAAGAGGAACATTTGTCTACGTCTGCCATTTCTCTCATCTACATCTAATTCCTGCATAACGGAACTTTTATTTGGTGATTTTGAGTGGTTGATGGTTTTTTTGCTCATGTACCCTGGACACATGCTGGCTGGATTTTTCACTCCACAAGACCTGTGACTAAAGACTCAAGAAAAGCCACAACAATCAATCAATTGATATGACTATTGAATTTCTGATTAAATGCAACTCAATTTGCAAGATGTCATCTCAGCCGTGCTTTAGAACAGTATAACAGCTCATGTTGGGCTGAGAAGAACAGTTTCAGGCAAACCTCAAAGAATCAACCATATCCCAAGCTAATATCCATATAGAAATGAGGTGGCATGCAAAGATATGTCGTTATCTCAGTGTGGATGTTTAAACATCTTCAACAGTTCACCACAATATACAGGAGAGCTGCGTCTTCAGTACCACTGCCATGTCCACCAAATCTATTCCAAGATGTTTCTTAAACTCAAAGTGCAACAGTTTCTTTCAAAAGTTCAGCCCCAGAGTGCTCCCATTAAAACCACTCTGGTGGGAGTGGTAATAGGCCATAATAGGCCATCCAGCACCAACACTGATCTAATTAGATCTAGAGAAGATTTCTAGAGGAAGCCATTTTTGCTGGTTACATAAAAACAATCCATTGATTTGTGCGTGTTTAACATTTAGACACTAATTCCAATAAATGCAATATCACCAGTACATCAAAGTGTAGACTAGGAAGTTGTCTTTCTGCTTGATGTGACTGTAGGACAGAACAAGGATTACAGCTCTAACAATAAAAGGATCTCTCTCTCTCTCTCTCTCTCACTCGCACAAAAACATGCTCTGGGTGAAGACTGTATGTTTATTAGTAGAGTAGGAACTTAAGCCTGATTTCTGTGGCCTGGTCTGCTGGACCACTAATAACCAGAGGGAGGAGCTAGGGTCCAGAGGGATGGGCTAGGGTTCAGAAGGAGGGGCTGGGGACCAGCAGGAGGAGCTACAGTTCCATGAACAAAGAGAAGAGCTAGAGAAATAGTTTTATTCTCCATTACCGATTGCAGAAAGAGGACAACAGGTCTTCCAAGTTTAAAGAAAAACATCTTAGCCACGTCAGGACACTGGTCTATTGTTTACCATTTAGAAAGATCTGTGGAGCTGACGACCTCCCGAGAGCCATGACTTACAGCCAGGTTCTTGGTTCTTTCTCACGAATGAGTGTCATTAAACAGCCTGTGCACTGGAAGAGGTGTTACAGGCTGGTTCTCTTCATAGCCGACATATGTGAAGGCCAAATCTGTAAAACTGATCTTCACCAGAAGTGTGAAGAACAGAAACCAACCAATTATGATAACCAGCATTAATCTTCAAAGAGAGCATCACAGACAAGTTTTCAACCAGTGGTGTTCAAATGCATCAAGTGCGTTAACTTAATAACAAATTTGTACTTGTAACAGTGGCAACATGCAGAGTTGCACTAGTTTCCGGGTTTGTTATGACAATATAACGGGTTTTGTTTTGCCCACACTGCAAAGCACACATCAGGTCAGGCTCCATTCCAATTTACAAACATTCAGCCCTTGTTCACTTCAGAACTACATACCCACAGTCACCTCAGCTTGAACACTGCTCCTGGTGAGCCCTCTTCTAAAGGGGGCACTCTCTGACCAAAGAAGAAAGAGAGGGAAGGAGAGAGAGGGAGAAATGGAAAAAAGAAAGATGGGTGGAAGGTCAGAAAAATATTAAACAAGAGAACTGAAAGGGGAAAAGACAGATGCAGGAACAAGGTAAAGGGGAGACAGGGAGAGAGAGAGGTGCACTATGCATTATGTATCAGGTGACTCAATGTTCTGCACAGATGTGTATTTTTCTAACACACTTGTGGAAACATGAAGCTGAAGGGTGGTGGAGGACAGTTCTAGCTTCTCTCAACACTCAGGGCAGAACAGGACAGGACAGGACAGGACAGGACAGGACAAGACGGAATAGGCCAGAGCAGTACAAGTGTACAGCAGAAGAGGAGACATGTTACAGAACAAGAACTGCTTGTATAAAGTGGTTATCAGTGAAATGTGACTACCTCCAGGGTAAAGTCCTCTCTTTCCTCTACCCTTACCTGGTCTGGCATCAAGACAACACTCACGGACAAGATAAGACTTGGGGAGAAAGGAGACGATGTGTGTAACTTTTGTGAATAAAAAGACAATGACTGGCCCCAAGCTTCTATTTACTACTGCTACGATTTACTATAATTTACACTGCCACTTTTCAAAGTCTGATGCACGTGGGTTAAGAAAAAAAATCAGTGATTCCAGAAGTTCTTCAGAAAAAAAAGCTTGAGGGCGAAAGGGAATTTTTAGCACACTGTGTGCAGACATTTGTGTTTGTGCTGGAATTGCAGAAGACGTTCAGCGGTTCCTTAGTAAGCGCGCAGCTGTTAAGGGTCACGGCGCTGGCCGGTTCTTGGAAACTCCCGTCTGAGACACAGATAGGACTGCGCTGCTTCCTCTGTACCGTCAGCTGCAAGTTTCGGCCAGTTTTACCACCTCTGCTCCCAATATCGTGACCACATAATCACAAAACCTCAAATGGTTTACACAACGTAGGCCCACGCGATCGTATGGCTGTTAACAAGATTTTCAGCATCTGTTTAGTCAGTTGTTGTCAAGATGGGTGTTGGCGTGATTCCTTACCTTGGGCGATGGCTTCGGACTCAAAGCTCTGTAACTCTTTCAGTAAGCAGCTCCGCTCTGTAGGGTGGAGACTATAGATGAAGTCTTTTGCTCCTCGCTGTGTATTCAGCGGCTCTAGTTTATCTTTATGCTTGTGAGTTCCAAGGAAACATTTCTGTGTGTGTGACAGCGCAGGCCGTTTGGGGCTCGTGTTTCCACGCGCTCCTCTGAGTCCGAGCACGTAGGGACAGAGTCCTCTTTGCCAAGTAAACCTCATCATTATGAGAGAGTAAAGCAGGGAATCAATCTGGGGCAGAATCTGAAATGGAAACTGTTCGTTGTTAGACACAACGTAGTTAAGCAGACATAGGACATACTTCTTTCCCAGTGAACCTACTGAAATTGCAAAACAGAAATTCTCACTCTCTAGCCAGTGATTGTTAATTCGTCATCGCTACTGTCCCAAAGCTGTTGAGATCTTTGATTTTGAATGAACGACTCCTATTATTCCATCAAGGAATATACAACATATTAAACCTAGCACAGTCGTTAAGTAACGAAACAAAAACAGCGAGTCTTCTATGCTCCTACCTTCACTCGTTCAGGACCACATCACAGCCGAGTCAGGCTAATGTTTAGCAAGTGGCTAATAGGTTGTCGGACAGATTCCCGAAGGTTTCTCAACCACGGCGACTCAAGTGGAAACTACGCGCAATCATTTTTGAAGGTGTTGTACTTATTAGAACAAGTTTTTTTATTTGACTTCTAATAATTCCATATGAAAATGAACTGCTCAACTAAAACACTTCATTTTAGTTCTATAAGACTTTCTGTCACGTGCCATTACGCTTCGTCATACCCGTTTCACAATGCATTATGGAATATGCATTACTCTTCCGGAAGAACTACAAAGATATTTACTACACAAGCATTATTTCTTAATTTATTATTTAATCCTATTGATAGCAAAATACGCCTCGCTTAAACGACCAAAACAATTCTGTTCGTATCAAATAAACAGCTAGGCACGTATTGGATGCGTTAAAAGCACAGGCTGTATATGGTTATATAGTGTACGCTTAAAACGCTTTAACGTCACCTCTCAGACACTGCCAGTGTAAGAGTCCCACCGTGTGGTTACAAAAAGGATTAACTTCAACGTACATTTAGCTATATATACAGTTACTGTATTATTTCTGTGAGCAGCCTTATACTGATTGGCTTTTTTGCTCGTGTTCAGTTCTACAAATATCTACACTCTTGTTAGAAATTTAACAAATGTGTAACAAATCAAATTATTTAATTGATAACTCAAAAGACCACTTGACGGCTCATTGCCGGTTCACCTGCCCGCCTGTGGATGATTTTTCTAATACAGTTGTTTTATTATCAAATTAGTATCTTAAATTCCGTTTATAACAACCTGATCAAAGTGTCTTGATGTGGCAAACTCCAAACTGTCAAAGTAAAAAAGGTCATTTCAAGTAATTCTTTTAAACATATAATGCAAGGAAATAAAGTATTTTTTATTAAATCCTCTTAGCAAACGGCAAAAATCAACAACTCCACCAGAACTCCAACAAGCAAATCATGTCCAATCACGAAAACCCTTCATTAATTTGATATAGAAAGTCTGAGCACGGTGAGCACTGAGCAAAATAAATCAGTCCAGTTTCTGTTCTGCTGGTCTCAGATCAGTCATTACTCAGTACACTGATTTAATACGACAGACAGATCAGAACGCATAAAGGATTGGCGGGAAGGGGAGGGTAAAGGGGCAAGCGGTCCCCATTTGGTGGCCATACAGACATAATTTTTCAGGCAACTGAATGAGGGAGCCACTCCACAGTGACATTAGGAAAAGAGAGAGACATGATACCAAGTTTCCTTCCCACTGTGAAATTATACCATATCTGGATATTTCTGCGGAAATTATTATGCAAGTGTCCACATACTCTTATTATATGAAAAGAGTCCAAATTGAGAATAGCCTTTGCTTTTTGGGATGTGTTTTCCTTATAAATCAGTCATTTCATTTCTTAATCAAATCAGGGAAGGCAATAACTGATCCTAGATTAGTTTTCTCACTCTAGCGGTTTATATTTATGGCCACTGAACTCTCACCAACAGTAACAATAATCACTTAGTGGTTTACTGCTCCTACTGAAACTGCAAGCCCTATACAGGAGAAGTATTATTTGTGCTGTAGAATGGTTACCAAGGTAAGAAAACAATGTCCAAGCTGTGAGTGAGCTGTTGGATGTGCTGAAATGCAGAAGTTAACACAATTATGGTCTGAAGTGAGACCTGGTTGAGACCTGGGGCAGGGTTTCGCTCAGCCGTTTCTGGCCACCTCTGTGAGCATCCAGAGGGACGCAGCTTTCTCTTTACTAAGGGAAAGCGTGCCATTCTTTTTATTACATGTACAACAATGTACACAAATGGAAGCAAGGTCGCATAAGAGACCAGTAGTAGTCATAAGGAGGTATATCTGTGGCACGTCCCCTTCAGCCTCAGTAGCAGTAACATATCAGCGTCAGCCTCTACATCCGGAAGCAGGGCAGGACACGAAGCGAAGGTTTCTCCCCGTCGAGGAGTGAACCCTCCATCACTGGCATTTGAAACACTCTCCTGAGCAAAACGTTTCGCCATTTTAACCCGCACATAAGCCCTCGTTCATGCCTCTGTATTCTTTAACTCCAAGCAGCCCTTTGAGAGACACAGATATACAAACAAAACAAAAGACCTAAAGGAGCACAGAGAAACAAACAAACAAACAAAAAAACTTCCCTGATCTTGAAAATTAAGATGCTTTTTTTTCTCCATTCATTCAATTTAAGATATCTGTTCAGTCCGTGTTTGAGTCTGTGTCATGGTTAATGTAGTCCTCCTCTACGGGAGTCACACCACTTTGTGCGCCCCACTCGTCCTCATCATACTCAATACTGTCATTATCCTCCAGCAGCTCGTTATCAGGCTCCGCCCCTGCTCCTGCCGCTGGCCACCCCTCCGCCTCGCCCCCTTCTGCGAACTCCGCCCGCTCCTCGCCGGCCGGAGCGTAGCCGTTGTTGTTGGAGAAGGGGGCACGGTCGGGGCCGTCCTCCTCGATGTACACTTTCTGATGGCACATGGGGCAGGTGTCCTGAATATAAAGCCACTTGCGCAGGCAGAGGGCATGAAAGTAGTGGTGGCAGGGTGTGATGCGAGCTGAAGAGGCAAACTCCTGGTAGCAGATGGCGCAGACGTCCTCGATGCCCCGGAGCTCCACCCCCTTCACCTCTGGCAGGGAGTTGATCTTCTTGACGGCGGTGCGGCGGTTGATGAAAGTCTTCCAGCCGTTCTTGGCCTGCAGATAGATGTTGAAGTAGGCGTGGAGACACATCATGCAGGCGCGTATCTTGCTGCCCGACTCAAACATCATGGTGTAGGCGCCGTTGCCGAACATGACCACACCGAAGACGAACTCAACGACGTTGCCGGCCGAGCGCACGTAGTAGACGTAGTCATCGAGCTTCTCCCACAGCACGCTGCACCGGCCGTCGATCATGAACAGGGCATAGACTGTGAGCGAGACGAGAACCTTCAGGCACAACTCCACGCAGAACGCGGTAACAGCGAAAAGCCACGTGTTGAGGGCGTAGTGACGCCACAGGACGCAGCTGAGCAGCACAGGGAGTGTCAGCAGCACCAGCGACACCAGCAGGGCGGGAGCGTGCCGCCGCGGCGATGGCACGTGCGAGGCGCTGAGTGACATGAGCACGGGGTCCGTCATGCCATGAATGAAGTGCAATATGGCGGTGAGCAGGAGGCACATGTTCCTGCTCAACCGCACCAGCCGCTCCTCAGGGTCCAGGCCGCTCAGACCCGTCTGCAGCGCCAGGATGAAGAAGAGCACGGGCGCAACAAAGCCCAGACGCTTGTCCTCTTCTTCGGTGGAGCCGATGAAGGCCAGGATGCTGAGCCCCAGGTAGTGAGCCATGGAGGAGATGACGGCACTCATACCCAGCACGGTGAGGGTAGAGTCGCACCCGCTGATGATCAGACTGCTGCACAGGTCCCAGAACACGTCCCACGTCAGGTAGGGCTGCTCGGCCCCGCCCTCCGCCCTCGCCGCCCGCACCACGTACGCCAGCACCACGGCCTGCGCCGTCACACGCGTCAGCCAGAAGACACGCAGCACGTCGGGGAAGCGGATCCTTTTCCACGTGTCCTCCAGCAGAAGCTGCAGCCCGTAGATGCGATACATGTGACGCACAAGCAGATAAACGTAGCGGCAGGAGTAGTAGAACCACCTGAGGCGCACCAGCAGGCACACGGCCGCGTGAGAGCCCAGGGCCAGCCCCGACGCTATGGCGACCAAGTGCCTGGCGTCTGCCGGCAGCTCCAGGACCAGCCCCGACAGGGGCAGAAGGACATCCAGCACCAGCAGGGCAGCGCCGGGCGGGCGTACGCTGAGCAGTACCACATAACCCGTGCCGAATAGAAGCTGCAGCATGGCCAGACCCAGCCACAGGCTCGGCCCGCTGTGGGGCAGCAACCTGAAGCCTAGCGCCATCCTGTGGTAGGAGCTAGAGAAGTCTATGTGGGATGTAGCGTAGTAGTTTACCAGCACAGCTACAGTCCCCAGCAGCACAGCGAAGAACAGGGTGTAGAACTTGAACAGGGACTTCTGGGACAGCACCAGTACTACGCTACAGACTACAATACCTGAAACACACAGAGTTGAAGTCAGCTCCACACAACCACTCTCAGAATGCATTATTAATGTGAAACAGGAGTTTGGGAGATTTAACCGATTTAATTTCCGCATATTAAAACAGACATTACAAAGTATTAACAAAATCTACTTATTCAAAGTTGAAGTATCAAGATGGGAACAACATGCAAAAATAAGGTATCAAAAACATTAAAGTCTCTTGTTCGAAAGTTCCAGCCGTCTCTTGTTTACTGTCACACAAATAACAGCAAATCCACTGACGCCTCTTATCTGATTGATTTCATTTCGATAAGTTAATAAACCAATGACGACATTGAGGGATACGAGGGAAATGCAACTGAACGTTTCAAAGAGAAAAGCGTCTATTAAAACTTCTTCGCCACACACGTACCTAGTTGGCTCTCTTGTGTAAGGAGACTGAAGTGCTTGTTTTGACAAGTGACAAGGTAGATTTAACTAGCTAATCATCTTAGCTAACTAGCTTCAAATCAAGCTAACTGAGCTAGCCAGATAGCTCGTAAACGTCAGCTCTCTGGATGACAGCAAAGCAAGCTAACAAGCTTAGGTACATATGCTATCTCTAGCCATTAGTGGGGAAGGTCGTTAGAGTAATCTTACCTAGCACTCGTACTAAAACCTTGCCGACTGTCCCGGCCCAGCAAGCTCCAGGATCATAGTAAGAGTTAAAAATGGCGTCGATTATAAAGATGCAAGGAACCCGGAGAGCTACGTCCAGCACAGCCATGGCCTGCTGACTGATTCGGACATTGGTGGATGCCATAACACCGCCGGCAGCGCAGGTCTTGCCCGGTCTGTATCTTAAAAATACGCTGCGTCCTGAATTCCTGGTTGCGACTTCTCACACCTTAGATGGGATCCTCGCAGCCCGCCATCTTCGCTTACCTCCTGTTGCTATGCGAAGAACGCGGAAGTGAATTGAGTTTTTAAAGTCCGCATGACGCTGCAGACTTCTAAGGGTTTAGACCTGATGTCACTCCGTTATTCATTAGAGAGCTAATCAAACTCGGCAAAGTTAAACAAATCGATGCAAAGATCTTATTGTTTTTAATTCCTGAAATGTATTTTGAGACACCCTCTAGTAATACTTTTATTGTGTGCCACTTAAAAGCATACGAGAGTGACGCGAAAGGAGCTCACGAGAGAGATGTGTATAAATATAACGGTAGCAGAGTGCTTCTGCTATAAAGTATAAAGCTTCTGCTAGTGTTTTCTCGAAAGTAAGAAAACTGATCACGCTTTTATCTGCATAACACAGATAGCGATTCCACCATAAATGTGTTCTGTGACCCGTGCAGAAAGCGTTGCTACATTTACTACCACACAAAGTAAAAAAAAATTCATAAGTCACATTTTATAGCATATGGGTTTATTTAAAATGCATTTCATCTCCGGATTCGTTTCGAGTCCGTTTGAACTGTGCGGCGCAAGCTTTCCCTGCAGGTGAAGAAAGACCTGGCTTCACCAACAGTGTGAGCTTGTGCTGTCACCCTCCAGGGAAGAACACCTTCATTGTGGTGTTATAGACAGTGCTGGCCATCTCTTCTGGGTCCTCATTCCTCACTGCTGCCATCACCTCCAGCACTTGTCTGAGAAAGATATGAGACATTTTCTATCAGACTGGTATCGACATGCCAGGTAAAAATGAGACACTATCGGGTTGATATCAGACATGCCATGCTGGTAATAGTTCTCATGTCTTGTCCCAAATTCTTGGAGTAGTACACAATTTATTGTGTTAAATTACAAAAGAACCGTTTTGCATTAAAACAAATTGGTGATCCGACACTCCACAAAAAGCATGACAGTTGTGTGTTTTGGTATCACAGTGCTGCTCTGTCACCCACATGATATGACAGGGTTCATTCCTGTCCTTCACACAGTGTCCCGCCTCCCACTTCTTCTTGGTGGGAAATGTAGTTTTAATGAACTTAGACCCAGCATGAGTGTTTTTGATTCCACACCATGGAGCATCTGAGAGAGACAGAGACCCAGGGAGGAAGAGAAAGGTAGTATATTCAGTGGCTAAAAGGTGAACGATCTGAGGAGTGAACTCTTCACAGAATCAGTGCTGGAAGATGCTGTAATGGTAAGCATTTGCAGTGGCGTATAACTCAAATGGAAACACTGACACAATTAAATTTAACTCGCTGACTTGCACGGGGGGGGGGGGGGGACTACACAAAATGATGAAAATTTACAAAGGAACATGTATGATGACGCGTGTTCCTACTAGTTTCAGCAAACCTGTCTCAATCATGAGTCTCTCTGTGGGAATAGATTTCATGGCCTCGAGATTTGCCTCAGTCTTCAGGGAGCTGAAATCGAGTAGTAATGAGACATTAGTCACCTCCCTGAGTCATATCAGTGCTATTCATTCTGCCTGTGGTCATTTAAAAATGCATTTGTCACACAGTGTGAGGGATGGAAAGATGAGCACCATTTTAAACCAGAGAATGGACTTCAAGAGGGCATCGAGAAGGGTAGGAATTGTCCCTCAAAACAGACATTGCAGGGTGCTTTAAACCAAATCCATAACAATCTGTTTCTCAGTAAGATCCGAGTCACAATTCAGTGAAACTTTTATAAAAACACGCTCACCTCCTCTCTAAGCACCCAGTGTGTGGCCGGTATGCTGATGGCACTATTATCTGTAATATTAGCAGTCCATTACACCGAGGCCTCAGCTGTGTCTTTTTACATGTAAAGCCCTTCGGACATGTTGGATAGATATCCACCACAATGGGATTTCAAGCATACAAGTATCACCACACTAAGCATCAGCCATGTTTATATAGAGAGAGCTGTTCCTTCCACAACTGCAATGACTCATTCAATTATCCTGTCAGTACATTCACTTATACGCTTTCTGAAAACCTGAGGGGAAAACCGGATGCTCACCAGCCATTGATGCCGATATAAAGATCCAGGTCTAGAAGAGCGGAAGCGTCCTCTTTTGTCCCGTCGAAGGAGTGAACCTACAAAACAGCACAATTGCAGACACAGGACACAAGCGTGATTCTCCAGCTGGACAGAAGCAAAGAAAAATGGCCATTCTAAATGTGACACCTACCACCCCTGTAACGCATCTTTCTCTGTTTCTTTTCATAATGTCTGTAGATGAGAGAGAGAGAGAGAGAGAGAGAGAGAGAAAATCAGAGTCTACTCTATAAGAAAGATGGCTTTGTTGTGTTATGATTATCTTTGTGTATCATGAGTTTCAAGAAGTTGATGTCATTGTTTTCTATCAATTTCCTTCCCAGAAGCCCTGGAAGCATAAAAGACCTACCCAGGAATTCTTTATGAGAGTTTCTGCAGTGCAGGAACATGGGCAATTTGGTTTCTTCTGCCAAATCAAACTGCTTCTCAAAGTACCTGTGTGTGGAAGAAACAGAAAGGAGTAACTTCACTCACTATATACCAGTTTCACGATGTGTGCATTCATGCACTGAATAGCTTGTTTTACCAAGACAAATTGAAATCACTGAGTGATGTAGTGTTACTAACTTCAGCTGGGTCTCTTTTGGACAGAACTCTAATCTGTCAAAATCTGCAATACATAAATAAACAGTCAAAAGAGAAAAAGGCCAAGCACCTTTTCATTTTTGAATCATAATTAAATCACTGCAATTTCTATTGGAAAATTAACAAACGCAAGGTTCAATACACTAAATTCACATCTATACTCAAACGTTTACAGAATTACTATTATGGTTATAATGTGGTTACCCAGGCCAAATTCCCCTATAGCCACCACCTTTCCTCTGTTGTTGATGGCCAGCTCTCTAAGTGCACAGAAGTACTCCTCTGCTCCCTGCTGGTCAAACTCAGCGCAGCGTGTTGGATGGCAGCCAACAGTACTGAAGAATTCATCTAGATAGAGACAGACAGACAGCACAGCGCACAACAGTTAGGTACACAAATCGGAATATTAATAGTGAATTAAGGTGTATGCCATTCTATCCATCAAATTAAACAATTTAATTAGAACTGACTTGAGTATATTATTTATGATTGAAAGTATTGTTTTCCATTATCATTTGTTACTTTTCTATAAATACAAGAGTATGATTTAGAAGTATAGTTTAAATGAACAAGAATAGCCCGTTATATTACTTTTTCAGTGCCATGTTTCCCAAAAAGCATCACTAAACCGTCGTAATTACACGAACGAATGTTCAAAGAGATTGCTACAACAATGTGACCAGACCAAGATGTTTCTGTATCAAAGCACAACTCATGATGACTTTGCACACTTCAGTGCAATGATGCTTAAACACAAGACGCGTGAGAGAAGCATGTCTGCTTCTTTCAGTTTAGACAAGTTTGCGGAGAAGGACTTGACTGGAAGGGTTGTGACAGTTTATGTACATACTGACTTTGGTGTGAAGATTCTGTAGTTTGAGTGTATCAGTCGGTGCAGACGTTTAATGAGAGGATCAGTATCCGAATCTTGGCTGGTGACGGCTATACTTAAGCTAATTTACCTGGTGCAAACATCCGATATACGGGTGAGGCGAATTCACCTGATGCGGACACCCTGTCTGCAGGGTGTGATTCTCACCTCTGGTCTGTGCCAGTTTGAGAGCCTCTGTGCTGTCCTCCAGATTTCCACCAGTGATCATGAACTGCAAGGAACACGCACCTTAGTCCACAAGCCTAAAACACACATATGACACTGGCAGAAGCTACGAGAGGCAACACAGGGACTGTACCTTTTCAACACCAATATTAAGAGCTCTTTCAATGATCTGATGGAAGTCATCTATGAAACAGAAGACATTTCACTCTTAAGAAACTTTGAAAACAGTTATGAGCAGAAAGTACAAAAACATGATAAATATACAGTATAAACAATTGGTTCAATATAAGCACACATGCTAATACCTCCATGTTTTTGGTTTCCTCTATATATTCCCCTAAACATGGGATCTGTAAGATTAATACCTATATCTGCACATAGAAATAGAGAAAAAGAATACATAGCTTTATTTCACTTTGCACACTTTACAACACGAACTGAGCATGTTAAATTCAAAAACAGCTAAAGGCTTTCTTAAATGAAAGAGTGAGCTAAATTCATATTTCTACACACGCGTGGCAAATTTATCGTCTCTGAATGAATGAACGCAGCTTGTCCGCATGACGCTTAGTTTTACTAAAGCTAAAAATAAAAAAAACACCGAATGCTTGAGATATCTTCGACCCTTACCTATGAATCTGAAGTTAGCCATGGTAAATTTGGTAGCCACAGAGTGACAAAATCTAAATGCGAGTTTTACCACTCCCATAATGCAAGTAAGCTACCGTAATAACTGATAATGACGCCTAAAACTGTTGTCACAGCGACGTTTTGTGCACATCTTAAATAATTTTGAAAAGCATTCGTTCAGAAATTATAGCGAACAATGAAAACACTTTAATGTCGCACTAATTTCTGAGCTTTTATAGTCGAGCGTCGAGAATGATTTATTGATGCCTGTTTCTTACTGTTACTGAGTCCTAGTAAATTACAAACATCCTGAATCCCATAATCCTCTGCAAGCGCAGCTAAAGTGACAGGGGTGGAAAATGGCTGCGTATTTAACTCATCAACAAAAAGTCTTACGACTGTACAAAAAATCTCTGAGGCACCTCGAGTCATGGTGCATTTTCAGGTACTGTTGAAATGTTTATAAAGATTCATACTGGCATAGTTGTAGTTTGAGTACACGCGAGACAGGGCCGTTAGGACGTTCGGGTCAGTCTGTCATTAGCTATCGTGGGCTAGCTGGCTGGAGGACTTTACTAGGCTAACTGTGCTAGCTAACTATTTTTAGACAGTCACATATCAGGCAGTAATTTTGCGGTAGATATGCGAAACAAACTGGTAGTTGAAACCGGCGATATCATATTTTGAGATTTGCTTGCATATTTAAAGTTAGCGATACGATAGTTACAGTATGAATTATAGCTACGTTAGCCGGGATAGCTAAGTAGATGTTAATAGCAGCGTAAGAACATTTAAACTGAGCGGTTACAGTTTACACAATGCGCATAATATTATCCTAGCTGGCTACTCTAATATCTAGGTAACTTAGCTAGCCAGTGTTGACATATGCTAATGTATTTTGCGTTGTTTATCTACAGTTAGATTAAACACAGGTCTGTCTGTGGCTGTTTCAGGGATAAGTATCGCTTCTACGCTTGCTTGATGAGGGCACGATTTGACGAGCATAAAAATGAGAAAGATATGGTAAAAGCCTCCAAGTTGCTGAAAGCCGGAGAAGAGGAGTTCTGGGCCAGACAGCACCCCCAGCCCTACCTGTTCCCTGACTCACCTGGTGGAACCTCCTATGAGAGATACGAATGCTATAAGGTAGTGACAATAGTCTACTGCATGACTGCTGTTTTTCTTTGGATTTGCTGTTTAGCAGAAGAAAGAACCTCTTCCCTCAGGAGAAAAGGGCTTGTGCAGTAGAGGTCACTGACCTAGATCCCTTTGCTTTTCAGGTTCCTGAATGGTGCCTGGATCACTGGCACCCCTCTGAGAAGGCCATGTACCCCGACTACTTCGCCAAGAGGGAGCAGTGGAAGAAACTGCGAGACCAGAGCTGGGACAGGGAGGTGCGTGTTGACTCCCAGAGCAGTTGTGGAATTAAATGAAGTTTGAGACGAGAAATGTAGCCGTTGTAGCTGTTTGACCATATTTTATTATCCCATGCGAAGATATGTTTATAACTTTGAGTCTGGATATGACAAAAGATTAAATGAAAATGGTACTAGCAACATGCATTAACAGGATAATAATTTTGTTTCCACAGCTAATGTGTGACATTAACCTTGTCTTGTGATGGATCTCATTATAGCCTTTTACACTTTTGTATAGGATTATGATGAAATTGACACCTTTCATAAAATTAGCCTAATCCAAGACTGATTTTTTTTTTATAATTAATCCTTTATTTTAAAACTCCTGATCAACAGAATTCTTAACATCAGTTAATCAAACAGTACTAGTCCTAGTCTGAATTCTAACATGGATCAATCGGATTCTTCCGTAGGTCCAGCAGTTGCAGGAGGAAACCCCTAAAGACGGGCCCAAATCGGAGGCCCTGCCCCCAGCCCGGAAGGAGGGTGACCTCCCCCCGCTGTGGTGGCAGTTTGTGACTCGCCCCAGGGAGCGTCCCATGTGAGCTGGTTTATTCAGCACATGGATGGGGGTGTTGGGGATCTGCATGCTGCATTACTGACCATCTCTGATTCTTCCATCCACTCACCAGGACTGTGTCTCCACACCTGTGTGCTCAGAGTGCACTTGTCCAGTAGTGCATTGAGTGCACTTATAGTATGCAAGTAGGAAAACCCTGGAAAACCATGTGACACCAACTTGTGTGTGTATACTAGGTTAGCTGGAAATTATTTGAGAATGGAGTTCTGCAGTCCATGTGTGATTACGGTCATGGGAAGTTGCAGTGTGTTTGAACCATTATCTGTAAAATGAGACTTAAATGCATCTAATAAATCTGTTCTGTGTAAGTCACACACTGATTGTTTTTGTTTTTTTCTTGCAGGGAATGAAATTAGAAACTTTTCTGGCCTTATGTAAGTTAGTAGTTATACAAGTTAGTAAGCCACAACCTCGCTAACTACAAGGCCAGTGTTCGTCTCTCACACATAGCTATAAACAGTGTTTCTGCTTTTGGTGGGCTTTGTGTGCCGGAACAGCCTGTATTTATGTACTTAATCATTCTGTACTGTCTATGCATGCATACATAGGTTTTTCTCATACTGTTACAAAGCATCAACGCTTTCCATTCTGTTACTCCCAGTAAATGTGGGTTATGTGGTGGTACAAATTCTGTCCAAAATTTGCATTTGTATATGAAGGGATGAAAAATCTACATTCTCCACACTTACACAACTGTGTATAGTTGTGATTGAGTCATGAAGTAAGTCAGAGTTTAGAAATGGAGGGATGTGAATTGAGTATGTTCATTAGAACAAAGATCATGCCTGGATGATTCTAGGGAAAGGTCTGATTACCAGATTCTGTTTTTTTTTTGTTTGTTTCTTTTCTTTTTAAAAATCATTTAAATATTATTTTGTAATATTTAAGTTCTAGCATTCTTAAGCGCCCCCTCTAGTTTGGTGTTATATAGAGACATTTGTAATATTTTGACATGATTTGGACATTGAAAAAACAACTGAAAGTGTAAAGGATTTCACTCAGTATTTTTATTAGCTAAACCAACAATTTAGCACAGGAATTAGACAAACTCTCTAGCACGGAAACACCCAGAACTGCAGCCCTCGTATATATAAATCACTTCATAGCAACTTCTCAGCTACACCTCTTCCAACTTACCCACACATTTGCACTGTTCATTCATAAATGCTAGTGACTTCTTAACAATATCAGAGCAGCTAAATTACTGTTCAGTAACAATATTACTGGCAAGGGTGGTAGTTTAGATACGCACAGATAAATATGTACAGGCAGTCTGCTTCATATGCTTCTAGCATCAGCTAAGGGGAACATTCTAGAAGGAAATAGACCCTTTTCTGCCTGAGCTTCACACAGGCCTAAAGTTACCATAAAGCGTAGAGCACATTGAATATGTATTATACAACGTGACATAAAGGAGATGGGAGAGAAAAGCTAGAACCACAGATTTAATTTACAGTTAAAAAGGAAAAACAATGGTCAGTAAAAGGTTCCTTTGTTTACTGTTTGAATGTTATTAAAATGAAACAATAAACCAAAAGAATTTGAAACAGTACAGTGAAACTGGAATAGACTTTTTCAAAAGAAACTTCCAGATATCATTACAGGTAACGTTTCTGAACCATTTGTGTAGGCTACAGGACCTTGGTACCTTTGACACAAATCCTTCAGAGGGTTGGAAAAGAGCAAAGGAACATGTCACTGTTCTGCCTGTTGTTTCCATGGAAATAAGCAGCGGTGTAGTCCTTGTGTTTTACACCATACAAACTCTCTTGCCCTTGTGCAGTCAGGTGAATTTTTACAGGGTCTTTATCACTGGTCTAGATATTAGCTTCTTTGGGTGACCAGTCAGGACATAGAATATGTAAACTAATGTGAAAAATTTGGTGTTAGGTTGTGTTGTAAGCCATTCAAATGACAGTGGTAATTTGAATCCAGATATTTCTGGTATTTGTCATGACTCGAACAGGCCACATAACCCCCATTATGACCTTGGTTTTATGTTTGTCTTGCCGCCCCAGTTGATCTTATTCTTGATTTGCTGTGAAGGGTGCTGGGGGCAGTAGATCCCCTTTCCCCAGGCTCTATTTTAGGCCTACAGACCACTGCAGATGTGGCCTAGAGCAGGTACAACACCTATAGCTCTAGCAGGAGCAGTTAGCACAGCTGCCATTATCCAGCATGGAGGGAGGCACTGTGGAACTAGCGGAGTCTTCCACCCTGCGTCTGCCACCGGATCAACCTGCATTTACAGATATGTGGTTCACATACTCCATGCTGCGCTTCAGTCAAACACGACAGTCACATACAACGGACCAAGAGGTGGAAGTGACGTTTCTGTTTGAGCCGGCACGATTGTTTCGTGGCACGTGGGATGGTGTGATTGTGGTGGGGGGCGTGGCTTCTTAAAGCACCATAGCACTCTATTTGCTATGCCATTCTGCCTGGGAACATATCTGAGTCTGCATCCAACCCATTGCTGCTGTATTATGTGTTCGGTTTTCCAGGTCTTGATGGAAATAAATGGGATGAGGAGACTGTTAATGCATTTGCATTGTTCTGCTCGGAAGACCTTCATCTTTAAACAGGCCACAGGCTCATCACATCCAGAAGAGAATCAGAAGAGAGAGAAGATATCATTTCCTACCTAAAATGTTTTAGATGGTGCACTTAAGGTCAGGTGTGTTCATTCTAACTGTTCATCGCAGAAACTCGGTTAGCCTGCACATTTATGAAAGTTGGTAATTAGTGTAGGCTTTTACTGAACTAGGAAACCTTCCTCTGAAAAGGCTCTGTAAATGTGACGTACTGCAGTTACGGCCTAACCCTCGTCCACGTATAACCCCAACAAAAACACACACAAACACCCACACAAACCCCAACAAAATGTGAGGTACTGGAGTTGTGGCCTAGAGCAGGGCAAAGCCTCGTCCACGTATAACCCCACACATTGATTAGGACTGCAGACATGGGTCCTTCTGCCATCCCAGCAGTCGGACATCTGCTACTGGGACCCACCAAGAGCAAAGTAACCCTCTGAGCCCTGAGGAAGGAGGGCAAAATGGTAGTGAGGCAGGATGGGCCACTCACCTTGCTCTATAATCTATCACACCACTGCTTTTCTGTACTCTTGAACTAAATGCAACAGAATTTGCATCCTAAGAGTTTTTCACTGTTAGAAAAACATGCAGAGTTGTGCCCAGCGTACAAGCCATTACAGGTCGTTTAAGGGAACATTTTTACGTTTTATCACGATAAAGTGCACAGACTCTGCTCTCTCTGAGTAAGCTTGGGGGGCCCGTCCTGGATCAGATGCAATTCCTGCTTCCAAATCTTGGCTCCACTTCCTCCTCAGTGGGACAACAGTATAACGGAAACTGAAATGTCAGGCACTACGTTTTGGCACCTACAGAAGAAGGGGCTTGTAATAAAGAACTGCACAATCAGAAGCAGTAAAATAATTACTTCAAAACAGAAACTATATGTACAACCAAACAATTAGGTAAGTAGGCAATAATAGCTCATCCCCTATATATATATAGGGGGATACCCAATAGCCATTTTATTAGAGGTACCTGTCTAGATGTGCTGGACCTCCTTTGGCCTACAGAGCTGCAAGAGTTCATTGTGGCGCAGATTCCATTAAGTGTTGAAATAATTCTACATTAATCTTGGGCCATGTTGACATGATGGCTTCTGCCAATTAGATAAAGGTACTGAGATGCTCTGAACAGCTACTGTTGAGATCTGGGGCTGTAAGGGACAGAAACAAGACTCTCTGTCATGTTCCTGGAGGCAATCCATTATTGTACGACCCCTGGAGCATGGTGCATTGTCCTCCTGAAAGAGTCCTTCTGTCATAGGGTAATTAGCTGCCATGAAGGGCTGAACTTGGTGGGTGACAATTCTTTGGTGAACCCTACTGTCCAAACGTCCATCCAGAGGTATTCGAGGACCCAGGATGTGCCAAGAAATCATTCCCTACACATTTATCTGACATTCTCCTTTGACATTTTCCATCCCATTCTTACATTGATAAGATGTTTACGTCCTCGAGATCTCCTTTCACTGGATGTTTTTTCCTCACACCACTGTCAGGAAACTGCAAGGTCGGCAGTTTTTCAAACACTGACCCCGGCTGGTCTAGCACCGATGACCGAGATCGTTTGATTTTCCCATTTTTCCCATCAGTGTGTGGATTCACACAAAACTGAACCACAGAAAACTTGATTTTATCCTATACTCCAGGATCATGTGTCTAATTTCCAAACAGAGAAGGTGCAATCATGAAAGTATAGTCTCTAATAAAATGGCCATTCATTATTCATTGTATGTGTTTGTGTGTATGTATATGTGTATTGTGTGTGTATGTATGTGCGTGT
>JAOXYF010000007.1:15933173-15941478 GCA_028565775.1 Sternarchorhynchus goeldii
TTACTGTAGACAAATTATCACTTTATTTGAATACCATATACCATATATGAAACACATTTACAAACTGCTACATCCACCATTCTCACCAAAAATGCTCCTTTAAACTAATTCGTACCTCATATATACTCCAGTGCTGAAGTATAACATGCATAGTGAGACACTGTTTAACTAGCTAACGGTTTTAACGGTTGTGTCGATGATCACCTGTGCGCTGCTGTCTGGAGGCATTGGAGAGGGACTCTTAGATTGACAGGGTTCCTGAGAGGTGAAGCCAGAGTCATGGGACGACACGCTGGGAAGGCGAGCGGGGCCTTGTTGAAGGAGGGCGGAGCCTCGGAAGCGGAAGTGCGAGGTGGGAGAGTGAGAATGAGAGCTACTCGAACGAGAATCACTGCTGTTCACGCTGTTCAGACTACTGCTGACAGAGAAGGAGACAGGGGGAGAGAGAGAAAGAGAGAGAGAGCGAGATTTGCTCATCTGTGTTCACAAGAGGCATACAGTGTTGTATTTCCTCACTAAATTCATTAGCTTTATGCATCTGTCTATGGACGTCACATAGAGGTACCGTATAAGTAAATGGATGATCTCACTCCTGATTATGTCCTATAACAACATCCTAGTATGTTTATAATATTGGTACATACAGCTATGTGAAAACATTAGGACACCCATTAAATATTTAGTTCTTTATTGGGAAATATGGACATTTAAATATTTGATCTTCTTTCAAACATCTATAGATAAATGAACAATGACTTAAAAAAAGAAAAATATGCCAATTCTTACTGAAGAAAAAGTTATGGAACCCTATGCCCTAATAGCTGGTATTTCCCCATTTTGGCTGAAATAACCTCAATTAGATGTTTTCTGGTCGTTTTGTAGTCACAATGGTTACTCACCTACACATGCTGGACTTCCTGGATGTGGTGCTCGGAGAGGAAGGTGGAGTCTGATATGACCAGTTACACTCTGACCCCTTCAGATCAGCTATCACCTGCACTCCAATAAATAACCAATACACTATACTGTATCAATTGTTATTTTTATTAAATACAATATATGCAAAAAGCAGAAGAAGTTTAAGGATAAAAGGAGTCTGTGTGAGTGTGTGTGGCAGGAGTGTAGGAGGGCAGGTGTGTGTGTGTGAGTGTGTAAGTACATATATGTGTGTGTGTGTGTGTGTGTGTGTGTGGTGCAGGAGTACTCTCACCTGTTCACTAGAAGGAGGCAGCTTGTGTGGGTCCATAGTCAAAGACCTCAGATCATCAGATATTGACTGCAGGTGAGTAATCTCACCCAACATACACATTTCTTCTTCCTGAAAACACACACACACACACACACACACACACACACACACACACAGACACACACACATTCAGAAACAAAACCTTACACCGAAGTCATATTTGAATAGTTTAGGGTGAACACATTTCATAATGACTGATATTTATTAGCAAATGCATTTTGATTAGGACTGTAAACGGTAATGTGTTGATGCTTGTGATTAATTTGGAAACCTTTTACCTTAACAATTGTATTTAACACATATTAGTCATATTACCCAATTGGACCCAAGCCTCCTCTCATACATTTCATGCTGATTTTTACCAGGTTAAATTACTGAAAGATGTAAATACAGATACAGACTTAGGAGGCATCATGCCATGTGCCACTTTAAAAAGCCTGTAGATGGACATTTAGATCAAATTAAAGTCGTGTGCACATACTGCAGTGGTGAAGTACCTTTCCACCGAAGCACAAGAACTTCCACCTTCTGGCAAAGCACGTCTTTGCTAATTTTAGCAAAGATGCTAGCACTGAGACCTAGTCTGCCTGAGCAACTGGTTAGAAGAAAGGTCTTTTATGAAATGGATGACTGGAGCCATGTGACACAGATTCACCCTAAATTTATTCAACCAAGCTGATGAAATTGATTCTTCTAACCAGTTTATCATACATTTCTTTACTCCAGCACTTTACATTTTGATATTAAACACATTTTTATTTTAAAAATACAAAATAAATACTAGGTTTTGAATATTTTAATATTCCAAACTTCACGATTAATTGACATCTATTGTGTTTGCGGTTTAGTATTTTAGACATCGCGATTAATCATGATTAATCGACATCTGTTGTATTAGTATTTTAACATTTTAAACTTATCATGATTAATCTGTGACGGTGGCCACCCCTGCCTCTTCCCTAGTCCTGTGTTTGTGTGGGGGTGTGTCGGTGTGTTTATGCAGGTGTGTCGGTGTGGAGGTGTGTTTATGTGGGTGTGTCGGTGTGGAGGTGTGTTTATGTTCTCATTTGGATGCATATGGATGCATATCTCTGTGTTTGTGTTTGCTCCAACGTGAATAAAATCATTAAAATGACCGTTTTTTGCCTCCTGCTCGTCCTGCAGTGTGTCCGCACCGCATCGTGACATAATTGACATCTATTGTTTTAGTATTTTAATATTTTAAATTTCACGATTAATCATGACTAATCAACTTCTATTGTATTGACAGCACTTATTTTGTTTTTGCAATTTATATACAAACTGAAAAGTGGAAGAGGAGGAGAGAGGAGAAGAGATACAGATCACAGAGTTACAGAAGATTGAAAGATCTCGAAAATAACCCTGAACATGTTAAGTGAGAGAATGAGGAGGCAGAGGGCAGAATAGAGCAGGAACAGATGGATGAAGGGTGGAGGAGGGGCTGAGAAGGGAGGGCCTCACCACGGCGGGTCTGAGCATGGAGACGAGCGTGCAGAAGCGGGCCCTCTCCTCGATCAGAGCCCTGCGCACCGCCTGCCTCTCCGTGTCCTGCAGAGAGACATACCTCTCGCTCACGTCCTGCAGAGCACTGTCCACCTGAGGCTGGAGGTCCCCACGCCCTGGAGCACACACATGCACGCGCACACACACATGCACAGACGCAGGCACACACACGGGCACACACACACACACACACAGTAAATATAACTTAATTCTGTATGTCAGGGCAGTCTTCTGAATGATCATCACTTTGGATTCTTAAAGCTCGGGGAACCCGGTGTGGTTTCATATGAGTGCTCAACCACTGGAGTTAAAATCAAGTGCTTTTTGAAAAGAACCTTAATATAAAATATTCATGCAATTGTAAATCAATTGTATATATTGTATTTTATAGCATTGTATTGTAGTGTAGTGCATAGTGTAGTTTAGTGTATATTTTAGTGTAGTGTATTGTATTTACAATGCATTGTATTGTAGCATAATGTATTGTAGTGTAATATATTGTATTGTAGTATAGTATACTGTGTTTGTGTAGTGTAGTGTATAGCAGTTTATTGTGTTGTATGTAATCTCATATGAATCCTGGTTTTAAACAGGTGTAGCCAAACTTTGGACAGGTTACAACAATCTCTGAGCTCAAAACCACCTCTTGGTCTAACATTACCAGCACTTCAGCAAAAATGGATCATACACATAGGCTCAACTACAGCGCCCTCTGCAGGATAACACATCCACTAACCTGCTTAAAGTAGTATGTTCTTCTATGTGCCCCTGTGCAGTATAGTGTACCACACCTTGTATTTGTGTGACTGAGGTTACAGAGGGTACATAAACACAGTCATAGCAGAACTGGTTCCTTTATGCTGTTACGGTCACACCTTAAGGTAAACTATGGGTGGCTGGACCCACTGAGAAGCATCCTGTTTACAGGATGAGTGCACACACACACACACACACACACACACACACACAAAGAGAGAGAGAGAGAGAAAGAGAGAAAGGGAGACAGAGGGAGAGATACTGGCCACCCATTAGATGTGTGTTTGTGTGTATGGTGTCTTGCTGTGTATGGTGATGGTCTTAAGAAATTGTTACAGGTAAACTGTACACACACACACACACACACACACACACACACCCTTATACCACAGTTTGATGGGAGGGACACAGTGGTCATTGTCCTGGATGTCAGCCTCTGTTCCAGTAAAGATTCATTTGAAATTCTGGACACCAATATATTTGACCTGTATATCACACATCACCCTCCGAATTTCATTAACTTTAATTCCTTTGTTTTCACACTTTTTCAATTTTACAAAAGTAAAAGAACTTCTGTGCCCAGCTCTGATTTAGTCAAACGTCTCATACAAATGTTTCACTGCGGGGCTCTAACACCCTGGACCTGAACGCCTGCTCCTGGAGAGGAGATGGACCAGGGCATGAGGTGGAGGCGGCGGTGGCGGTCGAGGTCAGTTATACAGCCTTGCTGGACTTGCCTTCGTAGTTTCAGTGTGTGTGTGGCATGTTAAGAAGAGAAAATAGAGACCAACCCTTTTTTGCTTTCTTTTGCAGTTTGAGTGTGTCTGAAGATTTCTTCTTGATCTCCTGGCGAGCTCGTTTGTACTCTGTCCAGAGAAAGGAAGAGACACAGAGAGAGAGAGAGAGAGACAGAGAGAGAGAGAGAGACAAAGAGACAGAGAGACAAATAGAGAAACAGAGACAAAGAGAGAGACAGAGAGAGACAAAGAGACAGAGAGAGAAAGAGAGACAAAAAGGCACAAAGACAGAGCAAGAGACAGAGAGAGACAAAGAGAGAGACAAGCTCTGAGCACTTTGAAAAGTTATTTCACGTCAGCAGAATCAGGAAGGTATTTTGTTCAAATGGTAAAGTGATCAGTGAATCATGAGAGGCTTCACAGTACTGAGACTACAGAGAAATGCATGCAGCTATAGCCCACTGTGTGTGTGTGTGTGTGTGTGTGTGTGTGTGTGCCATACCTTTGGCATGGTCCTTATCCATAGTGTTGGCCACTCTCTTCCACTCCTCCATCTGTTCTTGGAGCGGGTTGATCAGTGAATCCACAAACACCCTGTACGCATAAACACACATACACAGCAAACACTGGCACATACATAACCTAAACATAAACATAACCTAACATAACATAACCTAAACCTAAACATAAACATGACCTAACATAACATAACCTAAACATAAACATAAACATAACATAACATAACATAACATAACATAACATAACCTAAACCTAAACATAAACATAAACATAAACATAATCTAACATAACATAACCTAAACATAAACATAAACATAACCTAACATAACATAACCTAAACCTAAACATAACATAACATAAACCTAAACATAACCTAACATAACCTAAACATAAACATAAAGCCTACATTACTCTTATTCAATAACCATATACGTTCTCCTATATTACACTCATCACCATCCCTAATGCTTACACATACATACACACTAGCATACAAACGCTGGTACATGCAACATTACTCTGTCAGTAGTGTGTGTGTGTGTGTGTGTGTGTGTATGTGTGTGTGTGTATGTGTGTGTGTGTGTGTGCGTGTAAGGCTCACATTGAGAACTGTCTGAGTTTGGCCTCTATACTGCGGTGTCTCATGCACAGCCGTGTCAGAGCTGATCCAATATCCCTGGTACCACCTGCATCAGACATGTGAACACAGCACACGCACAGTGAGGAATTTATGAACACATGCTCATGCAATGACTGACAGGAAATTCATTATTCGGGCATACATATAGTACATTGTCCTGTTATATGTTCCAAAGTCAGTGAACAGTTTGAAATTGATGTTTAAAGTGCAATATATATAGTCAGAAAAATGTCTTCAAGGAAATATCCTTTTTTTCACAGAGAGAAAGTGTTCTAGTGTAAGAGAAGGAATAAGAGAGAGATGAGATGGGGAAGGGGAAGAGTGAGAGGTGAGAAAAGAGGGAGAGAGAGAGAGAGAAAGAGAGAGAGAGAGAGAGAAAGAGAACGAGAGAGAGGGGGATATAGTAGGGAAAATAAAATAATTTTTTTATATTTTTGTCTTCTATAAACAACTTTCACTAATTTATAGATGATTGATAAATTTACTGTATTGCATATATACTATATTGTACTATATTGTTTGTCAGCGCAGATCTTCTTGCCTGTCATGCCAATCAAGCACATTTGATTTGATGAAGAGAAACAGAGAGACTTAAGAATGGCACTGTTCTTTTTGCATCTGCGTTTTGAATCACCTGAATTTGTCTGATTTTTTTATGGGAAGCCCATTAAGATGCCATTATAGTAATCAACCCTGCTAGAGATAAAAGCACGGGTAAGTTTCTCTAGATCTGGTTTGATCAGGAAATCTCTGGACTTGTTGATGTTCCCAAGGTGATAAATGCTGATCGAGTAAATGGTTTGATGTGACAGCTAAAACTGAGACCAGTTAAACTGAGACCTATTGGTACGCTGAAGCTATGAGCTCTTCAGAGTTTAGGGTTTTGCATGAAGTCCTAAAAGGAAGCTACTCGTTGCCCCAGTGTTATCTTTATTCAGTTGGATAAGGTTTTTGCCCATCCAGTTAGTGATGTGCTCCAGGCACTTGCAGATAGAGTCAAAGGGACTGTAGATGTCTGGGGAAAAGCCTGAGGAAATGTCGGAGTGTCGTCTGCAAAGCTGTGGTACAAATGTGCAAAAATGATTTTGCAAAGAGGTAGCATGTATTAGTTAAATAAGAGAGGGCCGAGAATCAACCCCTGGGGGACCCCGCAGGACAAAAGTTTTCTATTTCCACAAAGTCATTCCTGCCTTGCAGGTACAATCTGAACCATTTTAGGACTGTTCCTAAGAGTCCAACCTGCTTCTCAAGCCTGTCTATAAGGACACTACAGTCTACGGTATCAAAGGCTGAGATCCAGAAGTAGTAAAACTGAAACCTTTCTTGAGTCTGTATTTAAATGAATGTCGTTTTTACCTTACTTACCTTATTATTTACATAATTAGAGTAGTCTTGTTACTAGTAGGCCGAAATCCTGGCTAAAATTTGTCTAGGAAGCTATTTGAGACGAGAAAGCCAGTAAGTTGCTTGATAATATTCTCAAAGATTTTCCCCAACAAATGTTAGATTTGAAATGGGTCTGTAATTACTTAACAGTGCTGCCTCCAGAGCTTTCTTTTTTAACAGAGGCTTCACCCCTGCAGTTCAGAGTTCGGAAAAACGCCCGATAAAAGTGTGGTGTTTACTATGTGACGTAAACCGGCTGCTGCTGATGGAATTCAATGACGTTTTTAAGGTTTTTAAGTCGATGATGAGGTAACTCACAGACTAAACTGTTAGGTTAAAAAACTGGCTAGTCTACAGTCTACTGGCTGTGTTTGTGAATAACTATGTGTCTCTATGTCCAGCAGTGGATGGTGCTCTGTCCTGGGTGGTGTCCTCCCTCCTCCCTGTGGCTGATCTAATCGGGGGGTGGGGTGGGGTTAGTGATTTCTGGAATTGGCTGCTGCTTCTCACCGGTGTGTTGACTGGATGTAATTGTGTCATGTTGGTTGTCAAGGGTCCTTGGTGGTCTTCACAGAGACAGGCGCTATATACGTATACCTTGGTCATCCTGATAGCTTTATGTGGTGATGACTCACTGGTAGACACAGACAAACATATGCCTTGACCAATATTGTGAATTTTTGGTTCTAAAAAAGGATACAAACTCACTAAATCATTGGTGATAATTCAGGGACCATTTGTGTTTTTTGAATTTGTTTGATTGCCAACCATGGAGAAGAGTATTTTCCTATTGTTAATGTTACTGTCGATAATGTCAGAAAGTTATTCTTGTATTGTAATCAATCTCTGAAGATTTATTTTTGTTTTGTTTTGTTTTACAACATTGTTTCCAGCTTGGCTGTGAAGTAAAGAAAGATAATGGCTAGAGAGAGCAGAGAGCAGCAGAAACACGACAGAGACAGCGCAGGACAGGAGAAAGAACGACCCAACATGCCACAGCCGAAGAGGTCGTAACCTCGCCACAGTGTTTGTCTTGCTCGATATAATTATTTGATTATTATTTTTTTATCTGTTTTTTTTTTCATGTTACTATTATCCATTTCCCAAACTCGAGACCCACAGCTAAACTGTGCAGCAAAACAATACGAATTTAAGAAAGTAAACTGGGATGGATATTATGGATGTGATGATTATCAACAGAGTGAATTCTAGAAAGGGAGAGATAGAGAGAGAGGGGGGAGTAGCCACCCTGATACTCCATCTCTAATCTTCTGACCCCAAATCTATAAATACTGTTGCAGTGTAGCTACATAAATGTCTCTCCCATGAACCCCCCCCACCTTTTATTAATAGCAGTGACACAGGGCTAAAGCAAAGCACTGCAATGCAGCAGTACCTCCCCTCTCCATCTCACACTCACACACACACACACACACACACACGCATACACACACACGCACACACACACACATAGACACACATGCACAGACACAC
>JAOXYF010000007.1:15957917-15971707 GCA_028565775.1 Sternarchorhynchus goeldii
CTGTTTGTAGACTACAGTTCAGCATTCAACACAATCGTTCCTTCGAGGCTCGACGGCAAGCTCCGGGATCTGGGTCTCAACAGCACACTGTGCAGCTGGATCCTGAACTTCCTGACAGACCGACGGCAGGTGGTAAGGATGGGCAGTACTACATCCTCCTCTTTGACCCTCAATATCGGAGCCCCCCAAGGTTGTGTGCTCAGCCCGCTCTTGTACTCCCTGTACACCCACGACTGCACTGCCAGACACAGCTCCAACATCATCATAAAGTATGCTGACGACACAACGGTTGTGGGCCGGATCTCCAACAATGACGAATCGGCCTACAGAGAGGAGGTAAAAATCCTGGAAAATTGGTGCCAGGAAAATAACCTCTCTCTAAACGTCAGTAAGACCAAGGAGATGATCGTGGACTTCAGGAGGCGGGAGAGAGTACACCCATCGATTTCCATCAATGGGACTGCAGTAGAGAGGGTCAGCAGCTTTAAGTTTCTTGGCATTAACATCAGCGAGGACCTGACATGGGCAGTGCACACCACACAGATAGTGAAGAAGGCCCACCAGCGCCTCTACTTCCTCAGAAGGCTGAGGAGGTTTGGTTAGATCACTGTGATTACTTAGCACATCTACACAGCATTGAAATATCCATAGCTAGTTTTACACTCACCTTACTTTCTCAGTACAATATCATATGTTTCTATTTAACATATTTAAAAATATTTAAAATTTTTACAATACTAAATTTTTATGTCTACAGAGTAAGTTTTACCATATGTATATACGCTAGATAAATTGTTTTCCTATTTCCTATTTATAATTCATATATCTTATACTGTAAATATTGTCTCTGCAATTTGTGGAACTCGCACTCAAGTTTTTCACTCACCGGTGTCCCTGTACTCTGGTGATGTGACAATAAATCTGATTTGATTTGATTTTGATTTTGATTTGATGATGTCACATACATGATTACTTGTTTATTTCTTTAAACAGCATGTGTTTATTTCTTTCTCATGCTCACATATGTTATAGGAAAAGGGGCAAAAAATAAATTAGGTTTGTTGAAAAAACAGGGAATTGTATAGAGTACACAGTGTGTAGTACACATAATACAATAAATAGTACTGAGTACACAGTATGCAGTACACATTATACAGTACATAGTACAGAGTATACAGTATACAGTAAAAACAAATCTATAAATCTGATGGCTATCAGGTCATTTTAAAATCTTCCTCAGCTGCAGAGGCTCTGCTCTCCTTCAGAAGCAGACTGATCTGGGATCAGCTGCTGAGCTGTTAAAGCTGCACTCAGGTAATCCTTTAAACCCTGCAGCACTGAACAGTTATTTCTCTCTTCCATGTTTCTGCCTGAGCGCCCGGTGCGCCTGGACCGTGTGAGGAGGTGGCACAACACAGGTGGCACAAACACAGGGACAGACACAGTAACATGGACTACAGTAACAGGAAGTGGTATAGATACAAAAACAAACAAGGGAACAAACACAAAAACAGTAACGGGAATACAAACAGCCTCTTTAATGGAAACACAGATGGGGGATCTGCCCGGTAGGTTCCCTGTGCCCATGTGAGGGTTCTATCACACAGGTCCCCTGGTCCCTGACCTCTTGGTGGCACGGGCTGTCTCCATGATGGTGTGAGCTGGCTTCCCGGTGGCGCCTACACTCCTTGGGGAGACACTCAGGAGGAAACCCGTGTTTTTTGTCGACTACAGCTCAGCATTTAACACTATTATCCCCTCCAAACTCACCACAAAGCTGGAAGATCTGGATCTCCACCCATCCCTGTGTCAGTGAATCTCCAACTTTCTGACGGATAGATCACAAGCTTTGCATTTAGGCACACATGTCTCACATACCCTCACCCCCCAAGGCTCTGTCTTGAGCCCTCTGCTGTACTCATTGTATACCTCTGACTGTGTGCCCACTTCCAGCTCCACCACCATCAAGTTTGCTGATGACACCATTGTGATTGGCCTGATCTCAAACAATGACGAGAGAGCCTACCTGGAGGAGATTAGACACCTGGAGAACTGGTGCCAGGACAACAATCTCCACCTCAACGTCAGCAAGACAAAGGAGCTGATTGTGGACTGCAGCAGAAATCAGGAGAGGAGCTACCACCCCGTCCTCATCAACGGTACGGCAGTGGAAAGAGTAGAAAGTTTCAATTACCTTGGAGTTCACATCTCACAGGACCTATCACCTATCACAAAGAAGGCCCGTCAGCGTCTCTACCGTCTCAGACGTCTGAGGGACTTCAGACTGCCCTCCAAGGTGCGGCAGAACTTCTACTCCTGCACCATTGGAACAGCACCAAGATGGACAGACAGGTCCTACGGAGAGTGGTATGATCAGCTGAACATATTGCCTGGTTAGGGTTAGGGTTCCTGACACATATACATGTGTATTATATACATGTATGTAATTGTTTTGTAAATTTTAAATTGTAAATTTTAACTTCTACCTAGTTCATATTCTCTGGACGATTAGTCAAATAGCATTTCACTGCAGGTTGTACCGTGTTTGACTATATGTGACAAATAAAACTTTGAAATGTTGATACTGTTAATCTAGAATACTGATAGATACAAGAATCAAGTCAATACCTTGAATGAATAAATTAACGAATGAATTAATTTATATAGCACCTTTCTTGACATTCAAGGACACTTTTACAGTACACACACAACTTCCAGACATACATCAGTGAGAATCGGTAGCCAATCACACACAGAGCACTCACAATCAGAAACCTGAGCCCCCTGGCAACATGTACAGGAAGGAGAGGAAAGAGGAAACCACCCAGGACAGATCACCATCCACCACTGGACATAGTCACACTGTTATTCACACACACCAGAGCAACTTTACTTTATTAGGGTACTCATCACAGGACACATGGACACATTATCTTATACAAGGACAATTTAGTGGGGAAGCCAATTTATCTCACCTCCATGTTTTTGGACTTTAGTGCCTCCACCAAAAGTCCACCACAGTGATGCATTCCAACGAAACTGTCATACACAAACCTCAATCACACAAAATTGACCACACACACACACACACACACACACACACACACACACACACACACACACACACACACACACACACACACACACACACAACATGTCAATAGACCCACAGCAACCATGACTTTGATGCCCATCTTCATCTGAACACTGGTCCTCTGGACTCAAGGTAAATGTTTTTGTTTGCTTGTTGTAGTTTCCTTTTGGTGGTGAAGCAAACAAGCTTTTGGTTAATAAGACACATGAATCATACAAATTTAATAGGATTTTTTCCAGACTCATGTCAGGTCTCTGTGACTCAGACTCCTGCAGTGAAATCTGCTCTTTCTGGAGACACAGTTACCATCAGCTGTAGGACCAACCCTGCAAACTGTTATTACAGCAGCGGCTGGATTCAGTGTCTAGCCTGGTATCAGCAGAAACCTGGAGAAGTTCCTAACCTCCTAATTTACGAGGTTAATCACTTACAGTCAGGAATTCCACCTCGTTTCAGTGGCAGTGGATCTGGATCTGACTAGACTCTGACCATTAAAGGAGTCCAGACTGAAGATGTTACCATAGTGGTGGTATGTTCACACAGTGTTCCAGAGCCATACAAAAACCTCCCTCAGTCAGATGGTACAGAGACTGCACTGCTGCAGCTGGGACCTACTGCAGGTGCTGAGGGGGAGGATTTGATACAGCACAATCACACACTCTGTGCAGGAGAGGAAGCACGCTACACCCATTGACAAACAGTAATCAAATCTATGAAGAATCCTATAACCCCAACAACACACTGTGCTACAGGTTCACTTCTATAATCATTTTGTGATCCTTCTAGTACCTTTCCCATACACAAGCTCTCTTAAGAGCATCAGACAATAGAGGTTAAATAAAAATAAAACAGTACATACAGATAGAGTCAGTCAAGAAGAATAATGAAAAACTAGCAGGAATGACAGGACAAAACAGAGAAGGGATTGGGGAAGAGCTTTAAGGGAACATCTATACCTTTGGTTTTGAGCACAATGACACAAAGCTTATTCAGGTTCAGAAAGGATGAGGTTGTCAGGAGTAGAATGGTGATATACTCATTCCTGATCTCCAGAGTTTTAACTGTTGCCATGGTCATGAGTCACACTCACCTGCACCTTATTAGTTCCTGATTTCGGCTTTTGGTCATTGTCTGTTTACTCAGTAAGAACAATGTCTGAGATTGTTTTGTTACAGAGGTAGCGCATTTCAGTCTGGGCACAGTGGCACCTAATGATCACTTCAGGCTGGGGCAGTGTTGAAAATGAACTCTTTCAGTTTAACACTTTGGATGACACTGTGGCCTGGCTCACAGGCTGATCTCTGTTATAGTTAGGCCTGAGCTGACTGCATGGTCCTCTTCCTCTGGCAAAAGACATATGTTGAGGCTGCCTCTAATGGTCTTTCTCAATTTATAAGAGATGATAATTATAAATGAGTAGCCTTATAGTTATAAACAATAATAGTTCATGAATGAAGTATAAGAAATAACTGTAACAAATGTAGCATATCCACAATGCAATTTCGTTGTTTTGAAAACACTGGATTTAGTTTGAAGACTGTGCCAATACAACTGAGAAGTGTTTAATAAAGCACGCAAAAATACGCAATAAAGAGTTCTTTGTCGCCAACCTGTGGTCAACTATTACGCCACTATTTTCCGGAAGTTCCTTATTATTTGGGAAATATAGCTAAATATGAACATGGCGTCGATGACAGTTCGCGACGTAACCCTGTGTGTTATAGTTTTAATAAACTTTGTTTTCGTGTTTGGTACCGGTGCAGATTTCGTACGTTTCATTTCCTTTCGAGCTGTTTACCACAACATCACGGGTGGTGCATCGCTGTGCCAAGGTAAGTTTAGCTAATATAGCGTTCCCCCACATCTAAATGTCTGATTTAATTAGCCAAGTTAGCTAGCGGTGTTAGCTTGTTAGCTAGCTCAACAGCATGCTAATATACTTTTATACAGAGAGTAATGTTTATTGTTTCTAGAAATCAAAATAATATCACATTTCTGGGTAGAGAAAATTATATAGGTTAGCAAACTATCGTATTCAGATAGTTGTACTAGGTAAATTGGTTAACATAGGTAGCTAAGTAGCGTAGATATCTAGGTTAGCTAGCATAGCTGTCTAGCTATCTTTGCTAAATTGGTCACGCCCATATTCAAGCTGTCATATCTAGCTAGCTTGCTACCGTTAAATGGTAGTGTTAGCCCTAATGGAGCTCACGTTGCAGTTAGCATAATTTTTTCTCAAACACTAATTTTATAGTTTTGTTCAAGTTGAACACTCGTATAAGCTATTCTCTAAAAACTGGCGAACTCACTGTTTCTCTTATAGCCCGGCTAGCTCAGTCGGTAGAGCATGAGACTCTTAATCTCAGGGTCGTGGGTTCGAGCCCCACGTTGGGCGTGTCGTTTTCTCAACTTTATACTTGCTTTGCTGTTTATCAGCATTTTGTATATTCTTAATGCTTACGTCCTTAAGCATTTTTTAGTCGTAATGCCGCATTATCTTCTTCAGATGCAGTGTCATGGACTGTTTCTTTGCGGGATGGTGCAGTTCTGAGGGCTGTGGGTGTTGATTTAGTACTCCTAGCCCTTTTCAGTGTCCAGCACAGCCTGTTTGCCTGGGCACCGGTCAAGAGAGTCTGCGAGAATGTTTTGGGGGTCCTAAACCGGGCCATGTACTGTTTTACCACTGCCCTTGCACTACAGGTAACTAAAACACACAGCTCATCTAGAAGGGTCTGGATCTTACTGAATTTGTGTAATTTTTATTGTTTTCTGATATTTGTTTCAAAGCAGAATACCAAATGCCATTAATAATTATAACCTCTTATCTGTATCCTGCGGCAGGTGTTGATGCGTTGCTGGCAGCCTGTGACCAGCACCCCCTGTCTGTGGTCAGTGCGTAGTGCACCTTGGGACATATGGTTTCCCCTCATTTGCTTTACTGTGCACTTCCTGTGCTGGGCAGTTATCTGCAGTATACTGCTTATATTTGACTACCCAGAGCTACTGGGCCTCAAACAGGTATATATGCACACACACCAGATACACACATACACACACATACACGTAGACGTGCGCACACATAATGTAAGGTGTAATCCATGTCCTTTTTGAATAATCTGACTGCTAATGCACTTCATCATAGGAGAAGGACTGTACTTCAGGGAGAAGTAGAAAACAATTACAACCTCTCTTTTTGTCTTTCTTTCTCTTTTACTCCATTTTCTGCCTCACCCCGTGCTTGTCTCTCTCCCCTCTCATCTTTCTTTAATTTCTTTCTCTATCTCTCACTCTCTCTCTCTCAGGTGTACTATGAGTGTTTGGGACTGGGTGACCCACTCTCTCTGAAGTCACCCCGTGCCCAGCGCCTCTATGCGCACCTGCGCCATCCTGTGTGTGTGGAGCTGCTGTTGGTGCTCTGGCTGCTGCCCACGCTGTCGTTGGACAGGTTTGTGCTGTCGCTGTACCTGTCCCTCTACCTGGCTCTCGCACACAAGCTGGACGCCCAGGACTGCACCTACCTCAGAATCCAGCTGCACAGCAAGCTGCAGCTCTTCTCTGATCCACAAGGGGGCAGCACACAGCCTAGCAACAGCAATGATCAAAAGCAAAACTGATAGATTCTTCATGATTGTGATAATGTGCAAAAGTTCTGTATAAAGTACTATCTTCTTATTTTTGAAAATGTGGAGAATATATTTTTATATAGGTTAGTATTCTACAGAGGTATTCTGGTTCTTGATTTTCTATTAGAGGTCAAAGGCCAGTAGAACAGGTCAAAGGTCAGATTACACTGTCTTGACCATGTGGTAATTTGACGCTTCTGTTACTTAAACTCTTGTGTGTTTTTATTGCTGTATGACCAGGCTCTTAGTTCTTGGAGTGCCACTCATGAGCAGCTCCAGACTTGCTCCCCACACAAAATGTGGGCGGGGGCTGGAGGGGGGACCCGTAGGGGGCAGCACCTCTGTTTGCACTCTGCTGTATATGTGCATATGTATGTGCTCTTTAAGCAAGCATTAGACTGCTCATACCATCACATCCTGTGATTGTGATTGTTTTTAATTAATTTTTAATTGTAATTTACCTGTTACATAATGTGCCAACATGATTATGTATATATAATGTATGGCAGTGTGTCATCTTTAAAAGGGATTCTATAAATGTAAACATATAAACACTTTGAAATTTGTGATGATGAGAATAATTTTTTTAAACTATTTTATAATGTACTTATGGGTGAGTAATGATTTGTGTCTCGAGGTGCTGCATAAGTGCAGTGCTGTTCTAATCTTGCTGGACTGAAGTTCCCAATCCCTGAGGACGGGGGTGTGTGGGATTTGGGTTGATCACACACATCAGGGGTGAAGGGCTTTTCACATGTCACTGCTGGGTTGAGTCTAAGCTGTAAACAAGCCCAACTGTACCTGCGATGCAGGAAGAGATGTATTGTTGTGAAACATGACGATGCTTACTGCTCTCGGACAGGAAAGGCACATCATCTAAATTCTCTGCTCTTTAGCCAGACTTGAATGTCTCTCATCACATGGAGGCGCACCTAGGTAAGTGCACCAAGGCAGAGGACATGAGGGCAGGAGCTAGAGGGAGGGGCTGGAGGAAGTATGGAAGGGGGGAGAGGGGAAGAAGCACAGGGTGCTGTAAGAGAAGTGATGGAGAACAGACAGGAAGTAGCCTCACCGCAGACTCTCAGCCTGTTTCACGTCACAAAGGAAGTAAACGTGTCACAAGCCAGCTTCCTGCATCTGTTCCTCTCACTCGTGCAGTGTATCTCAGCTAGAGAAGAAACCTCCGAGCCCTCATGAGACATGAGAAGTCTGGAAATGAGCAGAATCCCCACGGCGTGAGAGGAGAAGAAGAAGAAGCCGACAACCTCCCCAGGCCCATTCAGTGGGTGCCATGAGTCGGATCTATAACCTGAAGGCTGTGGTCCCCAGGACTGGGGTGTGTATCGCTGACAGGAGCTCAGATGTACCAGCACACAGCAGGAAGCTTCAGCCAGAGGGCCACTTCAGTCCCGGCTCACCAACCCTTCTGCTTCCACAGGAGAGAGCAACTCAGCAGGCGGAAAGTAGGACAAGGGACGGCCCACCAGTGGTCACCACGGAGACAACCGGACTTCAGTCAGTGCAACGGCAGGTGGAGCAGCTGCAGCTTAGAGAACAGGAAGTGGGGAGCAGTTCCCATGGTGATGGAAACCCACGGCATGGTCTGCAGAGAGACAGCAAGTGGAAGACGGCTGAGGATCAGAAGGTGGCAGATGCACACATAGAAACGCACAAAGCCCAGGTGTCGTCGCCACGGCAGGACACAGGCACAAGATTGCAGTCGAAGCCTCCCCAGATCAGATCTTTCACCATTAATGCACGGGGTGCTCAACCCCCCAATAACACCCCAAAACCTCTGGAACGAGACAGAGTGAGATCCTCACCCATCTCTCCATCTTCTGTCTCCCCCTCTCCCACTTCCTCTCTTTCCCCCACTCCTTCTCTCTCTCCCTCTTCCTCTCTCTCCTCCACTCCTTCTCTCTCTCCCTTTCTGTCGTCTCCCCTCTTTTCCATCCGGAGTGCCTCTGGTGCCCAAGGGAAGAGGGGCACTACCATAACCATCACCCCCAGGAGGCCGGCTGCAGGAACCCCAGCCCTGGCACAACTGTCAGGTGTCGCACCCCAAACACCAGCCCCTGTCCCCAAAGCTGTGGAGAAGGGGCCTAAGAAGAGGTACCCTACAGTGGAGGAGATTGTGGTGATTGGTGGATACCAGATCTTGGAGAACTCCTGCTTGGTGAAAAACAGATGCTCAGACAAAGCGGTAAGGACATAGCTGGGCTTGTACAATGTAATGTGCTTGAAGCAAATCAGGAAATTAGCACTGATTAAACATCTCCATGGCTAGCCAGTTAGTCAGTGGCCTTTTACAATTTCATTAGAGAGAGAGAGAATAATTTTCCATTAGTACTGCTATATCCTGATATAAGTCTGCTTATGCATTTATTCTCATGCCAGCAGCACACACAGGTAAAGTGGTTCATTCATTTATGCACACACGTATATGACTACACACAGACACACACAGGCATATACACACACTCACAAACACAGGGGCACACACACACACACACACAGGTGAATTGGTTCATTCATTTATGCCCATACATATGATTGCACACATACACAGACACACACATAGGCACATACACACACTCACACACAGGGGCACACACACACATGCAGCTGAAGTGGTTCATTCACTTCTACACACACACACACACACACACACACTCACACATATGCACATTACATGCACACTGTATGTGACATACCTACATTTACACACTGAGAATGGAAGCTGTTTAAAAACAGGCATGTGACCTGGCTTTCACAGGAAGTGTCATTTTAACAGAGATCAGTCCAGTGTTCCTGTCTCAGTGAGGTGGATCCATGACTGATATGACTGGAGACGACTGTGTGAGCACATCCTCTGAGTTGAGTGGTACCGCAGGCATTAGTGTAAGGGCATTTCCTGGACAAACTGGAGATACAATTGAAGTGTTGTTTCCTGTAATAACTCTGTTATTTATTGTACTGACAATTAATATAAAAAAAGAAAGAATAGAACATTGCCATGTTTAGTGTTCCTTTTCTGAGCTCCCATTTTAACCTCACGACAGGCTTGGCTGACAATTCAGCTGTATGTGCAGCAGAGAAAACATTAAGACTGAAAGCCGCATGACTATTCCAAGAGCATGACCAAGCAACAGACAAATATGCTACAGACACTGTGTGTTTAGCATTTAAAGATTGTATGTAAAGACCTTTCAGGTTTTTGTATAACTATTCGAGAGTGTGTGTGGAAGGAGCTTTAGGAAATCTGGGTTATTGAATCAATGCTGTGGTCTTACTCCTGCAGCCCAGCCAGAATCCAGCACAGTGCAGCTGTGGGTGGAACACTGATAGAATACAGTGCAGCTGTGGGTGGAACACCGATGCCCTGCAGTGTAGTGCAACCCAGCTGGAATCCACAAACACAGCAGATCGTCACACTATCTCTCTCTGCCTCTGATGCTATATGCACTTAGGCCTATCCTAATACTTTCTCCATGGTTACTAGATTCTGTAATTACTAACTTGTTCTCATGGTTCCCTCACTCAATTCTCATTTCTCTGCAGTGTGTTTGTGAGTGCCTGTGTAATCTGCAAGATATTTCTGTCTCTAATTTCTTGAGGAGATGGATCTGCAGTGGTCCCACCACACTGAGTGGATTCTGAGTGGCAGGGTTACCCATGTTAGGCCTTTAAATGTCGCACACTGGCACATTATGCATACTGTACACGTTTTGTACATAATCTGTATGTTGCCCATAGTGCTTTAGAATTACCAACAGCTGGGATCAAATTCCTTGTGTGTGTCAGCATACTTGGCCAATAAACACAATTCTGCTTGTGGTTCTGGTTCTAAATAGTAGTGCAGGAGTCACTTTGCATGGTGGGGAGAGTTTGAGAGGCTAGTGGAGCGTGTTGTGGACTCGTTCTCTCACGTGTTCTACAGTACATCTCCCTTGTCAGCACTACTTCACTTCTTGTGAATGGGTATAAGCTTAAAGTGCTCCGTGATCTCTGTCATCTTCTGTGATTTGTGTGGTCTTCTGCAGGAGGTCTTCTGCTTCCTCCTGACAACACACTGCACCAGCATGTCAGTGAGGAACTCACACAAACACTTTTACATGTGAGACCACTTCAGTAGTTTTGCATTATCTACAGCTTTCTGAACCTGTTTACTGATAAGCTGAGACACTTTCTCCATTCTTTAAAGACATTATATCCTGTGTGAGCAATCTTTTCCTTAGCATCACTTTAATGCGAACGTTTCAACATTATAGTGAACGATAAAGTTAAATCATCTTTGTGCTGCGTTCATGTACTTTCATCTCAACTTCAGCAAAATTTATTTTAAACAGAAACAAGAGCCTGACTGGTCAAAAGGGCTCGATGAAGGAAAAATTCTGATGTTATTAAAAAGTAAAGACATGTTTGGTTTTGCAGTGATTTACTTGTAAAACATGTCTGTTCACAACAGCCAAATCTTTTGTGAACCTTTTATACTTTAACTACACATCTTCCTACACCATTACCACACTTAACGATCACTGTACCTGCTTCCCTTCTGCTTGTGGTTCACTGTTTAATAGATCAGGTCAGCTGATGGATGCAAATTAGAACTGTGAGAAAGATGAAAACACAAGAAAACAAAGAGTGATAAAAGCAAACAGAGGGGGGTGAGATCAGAGAGAGAGGAATACTGATGGCCTAGAGCTGCAGTGTAGTTCAGTTCATGTGACTCCCTCTCTGACACGACTAGAGCTACTTCCTCTTTTGTGTCAACTCATTTCCTGTTCCATGGACTGAAAAAGAAAACCACAACTCACTGAATACTAACTGGCAAGACAATGAGATGATTTATCATAATAGAAACATGCATGTCTGACAGGACAACAAGGGCTAACGAACTGACGAGGAGGGGTGCCAGTGTTCATCCACCAAGACGGGACTGGGTGCTAGAACACCACTCTATTTAATTCTTTTAATTTAATTTCAGTTTATTTTTAGAACACAATGATAATATTGTTGCAAAGCAGGTCCCATAGAAGTGTGAGTCCAGAGATGTCTTAAAAAAAACCAACAAAAAAAAACCCCTCAAATGAATAGTTAGCAAGAAAAATACCCTCAAAGGGCATGAGGAAGAAACTGTGAGAAGAGTTATGGATAGCATAGTTACAGTCACAGTTACAGTGGATAGAAAAGTTAGTCAGAGTTAAATCACACATGGCCGAGCTGTTTGAAGTGCCACACCTCATGACCTTGTCTCCTCTTCTCTTCACTCACTCACTCTCTCTCTCTCTCTCTCTGCCAGGTGAGGGTGTGCTTTGACGACTCTCAGCTGGAGCGTGTGTGGGAGTACCCATCGGAGGCATCCGTTCTTGTGTCTTTCCCTGGAGGTGGGGAGGAGCTTGCCAGCGATGGGGCGACAAGCGCGGAGCCTGAGATTGACGGACAGGAGGAAGAGGAAGAGGAGGAAGAGTTTATGGCCCACGGTTCCAAGAGTTTGGGTGCAGGGACAGGAATGGCTCGTGTGCTCAGAGTGGGTCAGTGCATCCTTCTTCAGTCCTACAAAAATAAATAAATGCACAAGTATACAGGCCTACTGTATAGTGCAGTACATAATGTAGTTTACAATGCACAATATGCAGTACATAATAAACAATATGCAATGCGAGCAGCTCAGTATAAGACCAGTGTTTCACAGCATGTGTCATTTTAATAGAGATCAGGCCAGTGTTTCTGTCTCTGAGTTTTTATGGAACAGGTGTTACTTCACTCCTTCCTTTCCTTTGCAGATTAAAATCATAAGGAGAACCTTATGATTATTTGTACTGTATTAGATTTCAATGCAAATGCTACTAGGTTTCTCCTTATGGTTTCACTCTATACCAGTAACATTCACTCTACACCAGTAACATTGCTCATAAAGTAATGAGATAAACTTACTAAAACTAACTATAAAATTCATTACAGAGGCCACTTATTAATAACACAAGTATACTGTGTATATTACTCCAGGGCCTTGGACAGTATACAGGTACATCTATTTCTTAGGTTTCCATTACACATGCCCATGCAGGCCAATCACAACACCAAGATCTGTGACTGAAGTCACCTCTCACAACGCAGCATTTGTTAAAGAGGTTCATGAGTATTGTAAAAACATTTTTCTTACTCTTTTCAGATGAGTCATGCCGACGGTAAATGCTGTTGACCCTTGTGCTGCACTGTTTGATGAGGATGGACATTCCAGATTGAAGGGCATTGTTTTGGCCCTAAAATATTTTTCTAATTTACTTTTCGTGTGTTTCTGTGGATCTGCCAATATTCTATTTAACATAATTTAAATAGAATAATGTACTTGAGATGCAATGCTGTGTTATGATGAGCTGATTGAATAGTAAATGCTGTGTGTTCTGAGTACATTTAACATCTGAACCAGTTATTAATCTTTACTTTACAAAGAACATTCAGTGAATAGGGTTTAGGGTTTTTGAACAGCTAGAGAGCTTCTGGAGTGTTAAAAACCATAACCCTAGTTAAGGTCATTTAGAGATTGTTGAGGCCAAGCACTTTGGAAACACCGGTACTGGAATTACAGATCTAAATGTGCTTAAACTAAACACTGTAGGGGGTTATGATGTACTCTGTTTTGTGTATTGCTGGTCCTGTGTGAATGGCATGTTGTAAACCATAAAGAACAAACACAGAGGAAGCTATACTGAAGAATATTGAAACCAGCAAATCATAAACCACCGCATTTGACAGTGACTGAACACAGAAAATTATGTTGGGTGGTTTCTTCCATGTCTAACCAGATAGCATTCTCTTCATGTTTTATAATGTGCATATTAAAGCAATACACTATATTGCCAAAAGTATTCGCTGACCCATCCAAATGACTGTGCACCAGTGCAAAAAGCAAGGTCCATAAAGATATGGATGACAGAGTCTGGTGTGGATGAACTTGACTGGCCTGCACAGAGTCCTAACCTCAACCCGATTGAACACCTTTGGGATGAATTAGAGCAGAGACAGAGAGCCAGGCCTTCTCGTCCAACATCAGTATGTGACCTCACAAA
>JAOXYF010000007.1:15973931-16028343 GCA_028565775.1 Sternarchorhynchus goeldii
AGATAGATAGATAGATAGATAGATAGATAGATAGATAGATAGATAGATAGATAGATAGATAGATAGATAGATAGTTTTCCTGTAGTCTATTTGCAGTTGGCAGACTCTGTTTTAGAGCTACACGAAGTCAGATATGTTTATCAGATGTGTTGTGCTTATTATTGGTATATAAAACACTCAAATTAACATTCTTTATTCAAATTAACATCTGCATTTTTGGATTATATTTTACAGTTAACAATGTAATCTATACTAAAGAAAAACTGTGAGTCAAAAATGTAAGAAAATATTTAAGTATTTGTTTCAGAACATAAAGCACACCTGTGGTTTACCTTCAGTACAGGAAATTGAATATTTGAGAGACTGAAATAAAGAATGGCATGTCTTTGCACTAATGAAGAGGGTGTGTCCAAGCTTAATTACTACTGAGCTTGGTCTTTAGTCAGTAGTCCGTTCTGTCCCACACATGGACAGAAGGCAGTGAGGTCAGGCCTGATTACACATGGGAATTGAGAGACAAGTAAATACATTTGTGCATTGTGGGTAAAAGGTGTTTACAGCTATAAAGTAATGGTGATTTGACAATGATTTCACAAGTCTTTGCTTCAAGTGCTATCAGAGAGTAATGTGATAAGCAAAACTGCGTGTGAATCTTTTTTGATGACTAATTATGCAATCAAACCCTTGATGACAATTATCCACCTACAAAGTGCATGTTTATGAGATGTAATTTAAAGACCTTTGCTCTTTTCCTGTTGTATTAGTGAGCTGTATTGTGGTTACCAGGGTGGTGTGTAGGGGCTGTTATCTAGGGAGAAAACAGAGGCAGGGAGTCATGTCTGTGTGGTGAGTCAGCCTAACCCAAGGCATTACCGCCCTGCTGGGAGGAGCCCTGCCAAGTGCACCTACATATTCCTGAACCGGCTAGATGGAGCTCAGCTGTGCCAATATAGGCCCAGGCTGCCCAGTCTTACATATCTTAACTGAGGTTGGGCACATAGCAAGCACTAAACCCAGAATCAAACTCAGCATCTTTTGGCTCGTTTTGCAGTCTTTAATGAAATCCATTGTACTTGCTGAAGATGGATTACATTTTTTTCTGAATCCTGTGAATCGGTGGGTGTATTTTGAGAACAGTAAATTCCTAATGGTGGCATCACTGTATGAGAACAGTCATAACAAGGTTGTGTGAGGGAAATTCAGGAGACTAAGCACTGCATTAAGTTAAGCAGGAAAAAATGTCATTCTAGTTGAGAACTGCTAAATAAATTGGCAGCAGTGGGAAACATTTCTATAGTCTTCAGAAGGAAGAATTTAACACCGATGACTAATGTGATTTCATAAAATGGATCAGGGGCCTTCCTACAACTGACTTTGATTTCAGTTGTCATGCTTGAACATGTCTAATCTCAAGTTTAGTATGTGTTGCAGTGCAACTAAACGCAGAGTCACTCCTCTGTGCTCCAGCTGCAGAAATTACACAAGAGCTTTGGTGGTTTGGAAAAGTTTGCAAGAGATTATGACATTAAAGCGTTAAACAGCCAAGCAGTGGGCTTGTGTATGATATGGTCACAACCATGAGGAGCTTGGCATGATACTGTCATGTCATGAGCTAAGAGAATCCTACAAATCACCCTGGGAGGCAGCACATGTAGCAGAGGGTAAAGATATACAACACACACGAGTGGAAAAACTTCCCAGGCACTGGGTAGGAAACACTCACTGCATCTTCATCCCTCATGCCCTTTCATAACCTGATGTAGAATATGAATATTCTGTAGAAGTCGTTCATTACAACGGTATCAAATCTGCTTCTCAAAGCACCCAAACCATTAAAGGATTTTCAATATCCTCAGAGTTAGTAAACGTGTCCCAAATCAAGCAGTGGTCAGATCTGCAGAGCATCTTCCTGACAGTATAATATAATTCCAGCAGTCTGCCAAAAAGCAATGACCAATAGGAAGAATCAGTATGTATATGTCAGAAATGCAAACAGTGCCAGGGTGTGAAGTAGTTATAATAATGATGAGCAGAGAGCCAAGTGAAAGCACAGGCGTCAGACAATGCCACGTCAGACCTCACAGCTGTTATCTGATAACTCTCCAGCAGACCTCCATGCATGTCAGCAAGCTATCCCTGGCAAGTCCTGTACTCTCCAATTGTTTTGGTTGCCTATATATAGCTCCTTAAGGCCCACTCTGCCATACAAAGACCTCTTATTCTGTCCCCCCGTTCAAAAACACGCGGGCTGTGCTGTGGCCCCAGGAATGCAGGTCTGATGAGCTTTCGCGGCTATTTGAAGCATTGTTCAGATAAGCCTGACATGCTACTGCACCGTGGGAAAAAGAACAAATGGTGCTAATGTTGTGGACAAGCTCGGGAAACTGTTGGCAAACAATACAGTGGGGAATGAAGAGCGCTGACATTCTGAAAGGTCGTGAGGGCCAGTACCATCGCCAGGGTCTCAGGCCTGTCAGTGAGAGTTATCCCCTGGACCTAGTGACAACACAGGCCCAGGGAGAGACGCACATTCACAGAAGCTGCTCGACTGTGATCTAACTAATGAGTAGAAACTTGATTTAGACCTTTTAGTACGTCGCAAGCTTGACTAAGCCTGCAGAGGCTGTCAGGTGCAGCCCTGGTGGGTTTATGAGGCTATCTGCCTGACTGCTAATAAATTGGTCTTATTCATTCATGTCAGTCATAGCCAATAAATCATGACATGGTGCCCTTTTGCTGTGACAGGAAATGTCAGTATTCATTGACTTTCTGAATAGCATTTGAAGTCCTCATGTTCCTGTTCTTGTAAAGGTTATATGAATATTATAAAAATACTCTATTGGTCTGTGCTTTGAAATTAGTATTGTAGTATGATTACATTATGCTATTTTGTTCAAATTCTTTAGTAATTACTCCAAACATTAGTGTGTTACCTGTTTCTAACAATAAGATGCACTATATATTATGTATAAATAAAATCAAACATTTACAATATCATTTTACTTTAAATGAAACAATGGTATAATTAAATGCTTTGATTTACTATTCACCATGAGACTCAATGACAGTTGTTTTACATGTTAAATAATTGTTTTAATTGTAATATATTTGTAATATATCACATATTATCATCTAATATATGTGTGATACATCTGTAATAGATCACATTTGTAATATTTTTTATATATATCACATACCTCTATAAGTAATTTTGCTGTTATGAAAGTAGACTGTACACAATACTTCACCTGTTGATATCTATGGTATCACTGGAGATGATCTCAAACAAAGAAACATAGGAAACATAAGAATGAGGAAATGCTAACCTACCCTTACCTACCCTTATTGCCCCACTGAGCCAAAACATTTTCAAATACAAGTTGAACCTTTAAGCCATATCACTTTGGCAGGGTGACAATGCAAATTAAATCCCCCAGAAAAGACATGATCTCATCACACCTATTTTGTTGAAACGCTGTCAGTGTCGTTGCTAACGGAGAAAAAATATAAGGACCCAGTATACAGCAGCTATAATAGGACGGATTTTAGCTCTCTTTTAAATTACAAGCTATTCTCAAAGCAACTAGTAATGAAACTGTAGAAATCAAGATGGTATAATTAACACCACACATTAATTGGAGGATTAACCCAATAAGGTCAAGCAATAAATCTCACTCTGTTAATATTACATCTGTTAACTGCTTTCCTTTGGCTTCAACTGACTCACCGCAGTTAGAATAAATGAACCTTGCCTCATACTGCCAACGGCAGTAACCAAAGTCTCAGACTACATGCTGTAAAAGCATAAAAAGTACGTCAAAGCATGACTTCAGCAGGAGTTCAGATGACTGTTAATTAGCTCCAAATGTACCAACCTCCTGAATGTGAACACATTTGAAAAAATATAATTGCATCAAGCTATGCATTTATTAATGTAGTTTTTTATTCTGTATACTTTGGTAGGACAAAGTATATGAATTTATCCTCTGTGATAGAGAATAATAAGCAATTTTCAGTACATTTAGGTTCTCCCTTATTAATAACAGCCAAGCATTTGTCTCTTAATCTACAGCTCAGTGTGTACATATAAATCATTAGAGAAATCGTGGTTTTCTAGTGTCTTAAGGCATTAAACCTAGTATAAGAGAGCTATTATTTCAACACAGCTAATTCAGAGGCAAGCAGAAGCCTTGCTTCAGAGGCACAAAGCTCGTATAGTTCCCTTAACCGGCCGTTTCCGTTGCAGGACGTTACAGTAAGAGCCCCACACCAGTGCCGCTGGGCTTCCGCGGGTGGGGGTGGGGTTGGGGGGGAGGTGTTGTGCCACAGCTTCTCGGCCACTACAGAACAGAGGAGCAGCTTTGCCCAGGGCCAGCTGGCGCAAGCACGGACGCCCTCTCAGAACAGGACAGAGGAGGTACTGGGCAGAAGGCTGCCTGCTCAGTCATGCCTGTGGAGGGATCTGGATTATATTTTGCTCAAAAATTGAAATCTGAGACTTTATCACAATCTGGCATTTCTAAGCCAGCTGCATGACCTATAGATTTGACAAGGTCTTATATTAGTCCAACAAATCTGAACCCAGATGTCTGTAAAACGTGCTTCCTACACAGCTGTACGTTTACAAGAAAAACTTCCATTACTGTAGCTATTTTTTTCTATCATCACATCAAGCTGTTTGCTAATCTGTAGCACTGAGCTAAGAAAATCATAATTACTAATTTTACAAGGTAGCATGGTATTTTTCTAAACCTACTATACAATCAATTTACCAAATGTCAACTTCTGAAAACCTTGCTTGTTAAAAGACTTAGTAACAGTAGAAACCCACTATAAGGTACTATTCACATGAACAGGCTCTGCTTCAAAACCCTCTATAGCATCTCCTGTATGTCCTCCTTTTTTTGGAAGTATTGTCTTTGTTCAAGGACTACAAGGCCAGAATACAATGTAACACCATCCCAAATGGATCTTGAAAATGTACAGAGACAGGTAGCTATGGAGAGTATTCACCTGCCGTAGGCCCCAAGGAAGGCTCTGTAGCGCTGAACTAAAGTGGTATCAGTCCCGTTGCCAGAGCCTACTGCCAGAGAGGTGTTGGGCTGGGAGAACCAACAAAAACAGCAACAGCCTCAATGCTGACGGATTCTTGGCTGCTAAATTAGCCCTTGAGACAGGGCTTTAAGAATGCAGAGCACATTCCATTCACAGCAGCTTCAAGAGCTAGGAGCAGCCCTTGTAGCCACCGTATCAGAGCCAGCAGCACAGGGATTCCACACATTCTCCACGCAGGAAGAATCCTATTCAGTAGGAACCTCTTCTCAAGTAAATGTTCCGCTCACTGGAGGTCATGGTCCTATTCTGACATTCTGCAGAGGGTGTGGAAATTCTTACAATTTTCTTCTTCTGCTTCCTAGCACCAGACACATTAAGATGGGGTGGGGTAATTACTGCAAGTACAAAGCTGTTTCAGTAAACACACATCACTAAAAGTACACATAGCACACATCACATGCTATATCACATAACACAATGTTTAATAGAATACTATTTTGTACAAATTGAGAACAATATTGCATTAAAACCCAAGACAATCCCATTAAGGCCATTTCTAGCATACAGCTAATACTGGGGCAGTGGCTGTAAAATCTGCCGTTTCTAGCAGAATCTATTTTTTTTAAAAAGGGATTTTGTGCACATAATGATCGCAGAATGAAAACTGACAGCAAAGTGCACAATGCCTTCTTGATCAGCATGTTCCCATTTAACAAGGACAAACAGCAACTTTGAGGTCTATGATGGTATGATGTGCAAATGAAGGCCATGAGGCTAACATTCCCCAGCTACTCTTCACTAACCCCTAACTTCATGAGGCTAACATTCCCCAGCTACTCTTCACTAACCCCTAACTTCATGATGATCCAAAATGAAGCAAAGTTAGATGACACAAATCCCACCACTCTATTTTACTCATGAAATCCTAAGTGCTCTGGCAATCTCAGTTTATGATGGATGAGTATGCAAATGACCACTGCTCTGTAAATAAGTCAAAAACTATCACAAATAGAAACGAACAAAAACACACACAAACAAACAAAAAAACCCTTGAACATTGACCCATACTGAGGGACAAAGGAGTTACCAAGTAGCCCAAACACTGCACTGTAATGAACTGATCTTGAGCTGGTCTCAGTCCTGCTGGTAAATCATAGCTGCTTTTGTACAGTACTCCATTTTATTTGGCTACTTGTCACTTGACTTGAAGACATCATCTCAAAATCAACACTGTGTTTACTAAGTTGTAACAGAGAATTTTTTTAATGATAAAGTAACTAGACAGCAGTTTCAATAACTATTTTGAAGGCATAAAACAACCCTGAGTGACAAATAGCATGATGAACAGGGATGTATTCACGGGTCCATAACGTCACAAAACCTGGCCACACTTACACCAAGGGAGAGCTGACAGAAGATGTTTAGGCTAAACAGACATCCAAGCTGGAAAAAGAAACAGGATTATAATCCTCTTCTCACAGAATCTCCAGCCAAAAGCAAAAAAGTGAACAAAAAAGGCATCATTTTTCATCAAAAAGGGGATGAACTACAGAGTTGTTGTATTTAGCCAATTATTTTGGACAGTGAGGTCACCTCCATACAGCGTAAACATAAGTAATCATGCACTTCCTAAATGCCGTTTGGATTCGTATTGCGTTGATTGGAGTGTAGATGGCAGGTTCAGCAGGGCCTGAGCAGCCAAAGGGGCTGCATCTGTTCTTACTGCTGCTTACACTCAGCAGGCTGAGGCTCGTTCTACAGAGACAGAGAAAAAAATCAGGAGGGGGGGGTGGGGGGGTGGTGAGTTATGTATTATGAGTACTGAACTGATCAGAAGGAGTGACAAAGGAATGCTGTTATAAAGCTAATGGAAGACGGGGAGCAAATAAACATGCATAAAAAATGGAAGTCCAGTGGAATAAACATTTAGCTGCTGTCGTATAGAGTGGGAGTCATGTAAAGAATGGACGTCATATATACACCATCACAGAGGTTTGTCTAAATCCCAGTTCAGAGATGAGTTCTGGGAGAGAAAGTCCATGCTATAGTTAAATTCCTAAACTAAGACATTTACAACAACACAAGTTGAAAATGCAGATGGGGTTAACATAACTGTTTATATTGCTTTATGTGTAGTTACTGCATAGTGACTAGCTTGTTTGATATAGACCAGCAAAATGCAGTGATATAGACTGTATTGATGGTCATTTTAATAAACAGATTGGACAGAGGAGTCGTTGGAAAGCCACAGGTCTGGACCTGGGAATAGTGACTCTGTTCCAGGAACTGCAAAGCACAGATTAACTGACATTTTAAGGTTTTTTATCACATTCTCCAGACACTTTCATGGGCTAGCGCTGACTAACAGAACTGGCTGTTTCAAGAATTACCAATATTCAACATTACTCCTCATGTAAAAAAAAAAAAAACATCAACGTCTCTGCAGTGTCCTTCAGTTTCATTTCATTTCAAATCTTCAGCCTGAGCTGAGCTTAAGGAAGATCTAGCGACTAAAAACAAGGAGAAGAGATGGGAGAGGAAGGTATGGAGCACAAAGTAAGCAAAAGACAAAATGGAACTGGGGCCCCTTACCTAGGAATGCATGGAAGTGGAAATGAATCATGCCTGCAATGAGGATAAAGGGGATGGAACAACGGTCAGTTTACACTCTGCACATGCAGTTATTCTAAACTGTGAGACAATCACCAAGAGCCTAATCATTCCAAATCAAACTATTAACCAGTTCAAAGTCGTCCGCCTGAGACTCAAGCACAGATATTCAACCTGGGACACAGATGCTAGTTTCAGCTGCGATCATAATGGACTATGAAATGCTGTATTACCTTGTCTAGAGAGCATAAGCCTGTATAGGTAAATGCATTTGTTAGAAAGGTATATAGTAAAAGAGGCCCTCCAGCAGTTACGGATGTGCGGCAGCAGTAGCAGGAGAGTGTCTGTCTGTGAGTGTGCATCCGCTGAGAGGGGCTGCTTGCTGCCAAAGTTAAGCTCTAGATTGGCTCCCCATTAGTTTGTTTTTTTTCCTGTGTTTTTGGAAGCATCTGTCTTGCTGTGTCGAACATCTCAGGCTCACAGTGGTCAGTGTGTATAGTTTACAAGGGTGAGTCTCATCATTCAAAAAGCCTGTACGTGCAGAAAACGCATTTGTAAACAGGTGCCAAAAGAAAAACATTCTCTGTACACAGATCTAGACACTAACTGTAGGTTCAAGGTCACCATCATCCTCTTCACCATCATCCTCAAGGTCCTGAAATACACAAAAGCTTTCTTTCAAAACATGGTTAACTATACACATTGGTTATAATTATATATAGTCCAATACTGAATAAATATTACAATTATACATATGCCTTATGCATAACAAACCTCCTCTTCCCCATCATCAACATCCTCCTCTTCAAACTGCCTCCACACCAACAAAACCACACAAGATGAGTTAAAAGCCAGAAAAGTCTTCCACATCAGACAAATGCAAATTCCATGCATTTATGACGATCTACATACAGGCAAGACTGATTGTTCTGTCCTGCAGCTTTTTTGTGAGTAGGAGCAAATCTGTGCATTACACTCCAAAACTGAAATCAGGAAATGTAGGACTGAAATGTGAGCTTCTGCTTGATGGCATTAGGTCATTTAAGAACAGTAACATACACTCTCATCATCTTCCAGTGCTTCTCCTGTGAAGTACAGTACTGCTCTGGGGATGATCCTCTCTCTGAAAAAATGGCCTATCTCAAAATCTGTGGCAAGAGTGAAGTCTAGATCCTCATCCTGAAACACACAAACACCAGAGTCACACAAACTCTCACCAATTCTAAAATTAAAATGGAACCCCAGTACACACAATCTTCAATAATACAACATAAATTAATACAAAATAAACAATGGTAAGAACAACAAAAAAAACAATAGCTCAACTTTGCCTTAGATCTCACAGATGAAGGAAGTGCTATTTTCCCTAACTTGTAACTCTATAATGCTTAGGCCAACATTACTTGTGGTAGTATAGTACACCACAGTAAGCATTCCAGGAAAACTCCTGACGTACATGCTGTTGTATACTGATCATAGTAGAAAAATGTATGCAGATTGTCTCTTTGACTCAAGTTGTGGGATGAAAAGACGCAATTAACAAGTCTCTGAGGTAATGGCTGCCAGACGCCCTGATGGCCCACTGAGCAGATCACCAAAATGTTTACAAACAGTGGAGGTAGGAGATGGACGACTCAGCCTCACTCACCATTCCATCCGGAGATGCTGAAAGAGAGAGGGGGAGACAAGATCAACATTCATGCTTCTGGTTTTTTTTTTTTTTATTATCAAGCTCAGACAAGACAGAGGATGAGAAAAATTCAGATGAAAGGAAGAAAAACTATAAGACAAGCACAGAGACAAGACAAAGACGAAATAAAAGCAAGGGCTGGAGAATATATGTCTTTTTATTGTTTAAAGTCTTCTATCTCGTTTTACTAAAACAATATTACATCATTCAGTCTCTTAGTTACAGCTATGGTGACGCACTGCCTTGCTACCACTGCCTAAAGGTATGTGCCACACCTTAGCAATGAATTCTGAGGAAATCAGTTCATCACGCACCACACACACACCTAAAGACTGGCCTCAAAATGCAGCTTTCCCACAGTATCTGTGCAAGCATGGCTGCATTCTTTACGTGTTTGACAATTACGGCACAAAAACCAGTAAGCTGAAGGATGCCTCAAAGGCCTATGAGATGATAGTTCAAGTATGTTTCACAGCAGACCTGAATGGTATAAAAGACATGAATGGAAATACCACTGCTGAAAAGTCTTGGATGTTCTGAGAAGTGCTGAAAGGTCTTGGAAGTTTTAATAGTAACGAATATATAAACTTCCACTGATAAGGAGGGGTATATAGGAGAGCATTAACTGGTACAGTGAGTAGGTAATAAGGAGGGGTACAGGAGAGCATTAACTGGTACAGTGAGTAGGTAATGAATTACAATACCAATTCTCAACCCCAGTCTAATCATCAATCTGATCACCTGACCACACAATCACTCACGGTAACCTCTGCTCATGATGTATTAGTAATTCTTTCAAAGCAAATCCAGTCCTTCCTCCTACTCTTACCTCACCATTTCAGGGCACTAAAAGCTTTTCAATTACATATCAGTGCTACATTAGCTATATGTTTATTACAAATATGTCCAGTCTAATTGGCCACTGTATTGAATTAACAGTCATCTTTACCACTGACATCTATTTTATGCTCCATTGTGACCAGAAGTGGAAAAAAAACCCAGTTACAAGCAGCAATGTCACATTGCCCGAAGCGATGTAGCCTTCACAAAGTTACACACATACACGTACATACTAGGAACAACCAACAAACTATTCACATTCCTTGTCTAACAAGCAACGACTCATAACTAATGTGTTCTAATTTAAGAAACTGACATTTTCTGTGGGGTGATAGTGAGTGTATTGAAGAGGCATTTTGTTTGTCCATTTATAGGCAGTGTTATAGTAACAGTAGAACACAGCCTTTCATTCACACCGAAAGTCTCCCAGACACAACCAGAGCCACAACAAGGATACAAACATGCAGCAAAAGAAACTTTAACAGTCAATACAGATAAAAAAGAAATAAAGAAAAGAAAGACCAACATGTCAGAACACATTCCCACTCAGGTTTTCCCCTCACCTATAAAAAACGTCATGCTGACTTAGGAAGTTATTTTAAACCCAAATAGGCCTGTGGTGCCACCTGCTGGACATTAAAACACTGGCTATTTATAATCATGTTTATATGATTATAAATAGAGACTGTTTTAATGTCCAGTCATTTCTCTTAGACTGAGTCCACTGTACAGGGGTTTATCTAATGAAATACAAAAGAGCACAATGTTTTTCTGTCTTACCTTTGACTGGGTTAAAAAAATTAAAGAAGGAATCCTGGGGAACCTCCTTGGTGATCGTCCTCACCGTCCCTCTACCTTTGTGCTTTTGCTTTTTCTTAATGGTTTTCACTGTAACGTCTTTGCCTTTGTGCCAGTCAATCTTACAGCTAGATAACGGCAGATACAAACACAAAAAGCACTTTCACTTCACTTTCCAATATTGCTCTTGCACTTTTTCACTAAGGCTGAAAGGCACTAACAGTACATGCGGGGACGGAGCCTGTTTCCTCTTTAAAGTATGTTTTAGTTGCTGGGGTCCCAATAAGCAGCAGTGTGTCTCACCCCTCACAGTCCACTATCTCTGGCCCTTCAAAGGAAAACGGGTCCGCTGGATCTGGCTCCGATTTCATCTTGTACATTTTGGTAAGGACTGTGTTGCTAAAATAGGCATTGGGCTCAAAGTGGAACTCCAGTGTGAAGCTCTGGTGTAACAAAAGAATTAAACAGTGTTCAAAACAGGACAAACAATTAAAACACGAATGAAACCGCAGCCAATAAGCACAAGGGACAGTGGGCTACCAACCATAGGCTGTCCAGGCTCAGAAAATGTCACTGTGATGTCCTGCAAATGCTTCAGAATGGGCTCATCATGCTCCTGAAGGGGAACAGGAACACACGGGATGATTATTTTGAATACCGAATATAGTCAACACACTAGCTACAGTGAAAGAACTGGTGTTGACATCAAGCATTTCCAGTATAGAGTTAAATCTCACATAATGTTTAGGTTTTACACTGGTGTGGTCATAGCATCTGAACTAGAAATAAAAAAAGTTGGAATATTTTATTGTGTAGTTTAAATGCTCATTCATACCTGCTTCATATATTCTAGAAAACTTGACGCAGTGTTTGAACATTTCAGTTGTACAAGAATTCTGGCACCCTAGGATATATCATGGCAGGTTATATCACAGCAGGATATCTCACCCAAGCTGAATCACTCCAGGCTGCATCACACCAGTATGAATGGATAGATTATGCATCCAGTGAACTCTGAACAACTAATATGCTTCAGACAGTTCCTATGAGCCACTCAGTAACAACTAAAAATAAATAAACACCCACTCCCCCAAAAAACACCTCCTTTCCTGTGTAGATAAACTGACCTGATAAACTGATTTTGTACCCACTGACCAGACCTCCGTACCACTATTCAACACCACACTAGCCTTTGTCTCTGAAGAAGTCTATGGGTCCCTTGCAGGGATCCCCAAAGCTTCCTCCTTTGCATGCTCATTCTGCACTGATAACACAAGACAACTTCAGATGCTTTAGATACGTGACCAGTACTTCTAACAACTCCAGTCCTGGTTGGTTTACTCATTTTGCTTACGAGGCACTGACCTGTCTACTCACGCAAACAAACGGAACAGCCCAAACAGTCAGCAAAAAAAAAAGACCTCTCTTGAGGCATATAAAGGCAAGACACAATAGGTATGAGGTAAATGCTCCTCCCAACCAGCACTGCACCTTCAACAACTATGTCATGACAACAGTTTCAACAGTTGACCCTAGTTAGCCTCGGCTATGAACTGTACTGTGACAGATAAACAGTATATTGTTAGGGAGACCAGAAATGAGGTTAGTTATGCATAGCCGCTTCCTGTTATGAAACTAATCCTGCCACAGGTATGTGTTCAGTGACTAAAGAAAGCATTAGTTGTTTTACTATACAATGTGTAGTTCTTCTAGTATGGCATGATTTATATTGTGTAGGAATACAGTCCTCGTGAGTCAGCAAGGACTCTGTAGAAGTGTGGTGCAGGATGTTCAACCTGTAGCATCTCCCCCAGCATGTCCACATGTTTGAAAATGGTAAGCCAGAACTCTGGGATGCCCTTGGGGTCCTCTGCAGGAGCCTTGTCTTCTTTCTTGTCTTCCAGAGCAATCTTCTTCTTCAGATCCTCCTGTCAGAACACACCCCATCAGCAGGCTCAGAACAACTTTAATTACAGCCTTTATGAGAGCTAGAAATAGATGCTCAAAAGACAAACGCAGAAGTCAGTGAAAACCAGAAAAGTCACAACTTTTCTAATTCTGCGTCGAACATTTTCAATTATTATATTTTACATTCTTTTCCATGTTTATCCTGTTTACACTTCCTAGCCAAATTTGTGGTATGCATGTCATCATACAGTCTTTGGATAATATAAAAAGGACTGGAGTAAGAGAAATATATGAGTGTAACTCACTGCCAGCTCCTCCTCTTCCCCTTCACTACACCACTCACACTCTTCATCTGTAGGTTCCACTGCTCCTGACAATACCGCACGCCTCTAAACACCACACACACACACAAACACACACACAAGTTATTCTACACATTTTTGTAAATTGGCTTTCAATGCCTCTTGCTACACTACATGTAGCAGATAAATATTTTCTTGGGTCAGGCCTCATAATCACACCAGTTAGCATTCCTTATTCTATGTGCACTGAATGCTGGGTATTTTGAAAACCGATCTTCCCCTCTGGTCTAAACTACACCACTCTTTTCCTGTGCTAAAGAATAGTCTGCAAATCCCTTGCATTTAATCTTACCAACAGTCACAATCTTACAGATAGTCAAACCTTATAGTAATAAATAAAAATTAAGCAGATATTATTTAGGTTTTATCTAAACCCAGAAAACAACCAGGCCTGGATAAGAGATATCAGCTATTCGTATGGGTGTGGCATGAATGTCACATTGGAGCAGCCATCCTGCAGGCCTAATATAAGCTTTAGCTTCAGCTGTTTCTTGTGCACATGGAACCAGGGACGCTCCTACTAACTGGTGTGATTGTGAGACCAGACCCAAGAAAATATTTGTGGTTGTCTTTATAGGCTGATGATTGAACTATTATGGTAAGAATAACTTTAAACCTTGTCAAATATTGGCTGGTAGAGACCAGCATACTTCCTCTCCAGCTCATGAACTTCCTCGTAGAACTTCGCCTCTATATGAGCACTCTGGATCTGCAGTCTCTTCAGAGCGTACACTCTCCTCTTCACTGCCTTGGGCAGGGTGCTGACATTCGGTATCCTACAGAGCACCGAGGTCGTTAGGTATTGTAACAAACTACATGCAGCTGTCAATATGAAAGGTGGAAACACTACACAAAATTCTAAGAGTTGGCAACCATGTAAAAACACTGAAGGAAGTAAATTACAATGTATTACCTCCGGATGGCCTTTCATACACCCCATTAAAGGGTGAAATATTCCACACTGTTTATTTTTCTATTCATTTTTTACTTATATTTCAGTGATATTAGACAGATATCCATCCACATATTTTTACATGAAACTCACCTTTCTACCTGAGAGATTACTTCTGGTCTGTCAGACTGCGAGGCTTTATTTCCGCCCTTAACTGTGTAAACTAAAATTAATATAAATGTTTGATTAAAGCCACATCATGAAATATACAACAAAGACTATTAAAAACTATAAACATTTCTGATAGTCCCCACTTTAAACCTTGATAATATCGAAGAAATTTAATTTATGCAGTATATTCATCACTCACACTTCAACAGATTTATGTAATTTGAGATTACTATATGACAGACTAATATAAAGTACAAGAACATCTAAAACCCTTCAAATACCATGAACGTACCTCTCGCTTCATTCTTTTCATTTTTTCGAGCCTCCATCGCAGTTAGCCTACCTTTTGGATAAAAGAAAAAAAGTAAAAGCGACGTTTCTTTCAAGTTCACATAAGTGTACTTTTACGGGAAGATTTTAGAAGTACTGGCATCTTAAAGTCATCAATAAAATAACTGCTATAATTCTGTTCCATCTTTCCCACATTTTTCTCATACATATTTCAGTCCCCACCCACCTCTGCCTGATTTCGAATCCCTAACTACATTTCAAGAACTAGCTAAATACCGTAGTGCAGTATTTTCCAGCACTTCAACAAGCACGCTAGATCCCAAGCATACGCAAGACATCTCATTAAAAACTGCACCACTAGGTCCAAAGAAAACTTGGCTAGCTGTACTTTCTGCGCTTCCAGCTCGTGTAACGTAGCTGGGGCTTGGGCGATCACTGTCTTTTTTTTTCAAAACACGTTATCATCTCGAATCAGGAAACAAGTTCATTACTGTTTTTTGCATAAGCGATTTCAACAGACGGGCCAAAATTCATTTTACAGAGGGAAACTGTTAATGTTTACACAACAATGTGCTAAATACGATGTTTGTAAACAGCAAGCGAAAGGCCCACTCAGTCCTTTGAGGCGTTTGCGACAGCTGCTGTTTTAAAATAGTCAGCAACACAGGATGACGCACGTGTTTTTAACAAGCGGCAAGTCCAGCAAGATCAAACATATCGACAAGAGGATCCGTCAATCAAAGGTTTAGCTACTGGCACGTGCCTTAATAACTGTGCTTGCATTTAACTTACATTACAATTAGCTAACTACAGTGGTCACTACCCATATGTAATTACTCGTTTATAACACCAATTGATATCAAACATTAATATCACAACAGCGTGGATTAATACAGAGTGGCGTCTGATATAGTGGACTGTGCTTCTCACTGTTTTGAACAGGGCCGCGTTGTATATTTCGTTAGGTAATACGGGGATATCTGCGAGGCTGTTTCTTGTGGTAAATTATTCTGGTACAACATCTGCATTAAACGCCCCACTTCAGAAGAACCTGCTTTTCTTCCAGTTATCTAAATTCCCGAAAAGAAGTCCCGTGCACATGGAGTGGACTGCCTAGTCGTTTGACAGCATCTGAAATGCGAAACGTGTCCGTCTCACGTCGCAAACTATGCCATTTCAAGACAGAGTAGTTCAAGAAACTTTAGTTTACAGAGATCGTTTTAGATATATAGCATATAACCACTTGGTGACGCACATAGGGGAATAATCGTGCCTTTGACTTACCTCAGATTTCTAGCAGTCCTCACGCTCTAAGGAAACTGAGAAAAGCAAAATCGCCTCGCAAGATTCCTGTCTCTCATTGGATCTCGTCGTCACGTTCACGAATCACCGATGTTCTTCTGTGTTGCTAAACTTCATTGGTTGTGAGAGTGTTGCGGAGTGAACTGCTCATCGTTTACACTGCTCGGCCAGAAGATAAGAATATTGAAAAAGGAGCCTAATTATTGGTCTGAATTAATGAACCTCGTATTAACAGTCACACTTTTATGGTTCTTTATTGGACTTTTTAGGACAAGTTTGCTTTATACCAAAAAGAGAACTCATCCTGGTCCTAAAATCCCTCAGACTATTCATTGCGCCTCTCTTCCATTTCTAAACAGTCTTGAGCTGGGTAAGAAGCAAAAACACTTTAAACTGTAGACTATATACAGTATAATAGATATACCCACTGATATAACCATTATAATCATATAACACTGTTGAGAATCATTTCCCACCCAAATAATATTTGTTCAGAAATTGCCCTGTGTCATCTAGCTCATCATCAGTGGTTGGTTCCTGACCGCAGGGCTACTGTTATCTTAATATTTATAGAGTTATTCAGATTATTCGTTTTTTATCAATGTTTTTATATATGAACAAGTAATAATGTTCAAGAACCATCTGCATGACATACTTATTTATATAATGATACCTATTATTTGCATAATGGTACCTGTTATTTACATAATGATACCTAACTTTACCAGTGTCTATAACTAAAACCTGTATATTCCACTGAAACACTGAATGCCTTTTCTGTAAGGTTCTTCAGGTTCAGCTCAAAGGCAGCAGTCCCCTCTTTCTGTCAGAGAGCAATTCCAAATCAAGAGACCAGACTCAGCCGAGAAGCTCTAGTTTATTAGGAGCAGAGGGAAGGTATCTGTGAGATTGTGGAGCTTGTGAGGAAAAGAGAATTGTTGTGAAGTTTTACACAGAGGGGGACAGTAGGGTGTGTGTTTGTGTGTGTTAGAAGGTCCTAGGGGTGATGAGGAACAGACTGGCTGTGTGCAGCTGGAGATTTAGCCAACTCCTACCGGTAGTCATAAGATCTACAGATACGAGGGGAATATTATTTTACAATATAAAGTACAATGTGAAATCAGAGATGGCGTTTCTGCAGATAGAACTATTAACTTGTGCACAGCTAGTGAGCCCCACTTATTTATTCTTTAACACCTTACAGTTTTACCCAGAACAGCGCTGTTTAGTTTCACTATAGTCTTAGTCTACTTAATAAACTGTCTAATATCTACTATAAACATTAGGTGTTGTTTGGTTTACATTTCAAATATTTATGGTTACAGATGGTAGACTTCATTATTTTGTCATTTTGTCTTCCACAGTCATGCCATCTGAAATTTTCCATTTCAGAGCTGTGTGTTATGGCTCTAGGTATCTTATGGCAATAATAAGCATGTTGTAAATGTTTTGTCAACACTTACATTGACATGTGCTTAATCTTCGGATTGGGGCATATGCACTTCATGCCTTAAACAAACATGATCATCTTCGTCTTCATTCTAGACTTATAGGATGATTTTATAATAACAATAAGAATTTTTTTCAGAGAATTTCAATTTCTGAATTTCAACTTCAGAGAATCAGTTTCTCCAGATCCACCAAAAAAATCCGAATCTTAAGGGGAAATATTTCTGATATGCCCACCAGTGCAACAAAGATTTCTCTTCTCGCGGTACAGATTAGTGGATAGTAGATTTAAAAAAACAGCGGTAAATGAACTATGGCTCGCATTATATCACGAATCCGTTGCAGCTCTTTGGGTCTCCGTCATAGACCTTAGACATAGTGATGTGATAGAGAGCACTGCAAGATGCTGAGGAAATCACGGACTCACCAGCCGCGGCGTTGTTCTGCCTTTCAGACGCAAAGCCTCGGGCTGGGCTGGGCTCCGCCTTCAAGCTCCGCATTCCTTTTTATGTAACGAACCTCGAACGCGGAAAGAATGTCTTTTATTTAAGTTCGGTCATACAAACAAATGAAAGCACCACTTGCTTGGTGTGGACGGGGACGTCAAAAGTCAAAATAGTGCACGTCTACGCATAATATAAACATTATACATCGTTGAGCATAGCCTACAGCATACACATTAGTTGATATTATGTGTATGTCCTAATATATCAGAGCGCAAATGAAGAAAATATGAGTTTACTTACCATATTAACACAGGAGGGGTTAAAAGATATAAAGTGGGAGACGCAGTTGGTTTTCTTGTTTTTTTCTTTCGGAAAATGACGTATGAGAGAGTTAATAAAGTTGACTGGGTAATATAGTCTAATCGATTATACTGGCATTACGCAGTTTTTGATAAATTAATGTATTTTTCATTTGTTAAGCACAAACGACACTATATTCCATTTCTAATATTGAAGAAAAGCCCCCGAAACTATCTGCAGAATAATTTTTCATATGGAAAATTGTTATATGCAAGGAGATTTCACAATTACTTGTCGCATCTTGAATGCAGAAACTTTTTCAGGCGCCATTGGATGCACGCTAGCTAGTGGGGCTGGACGGTACATGAAATATGTGACGTAGCTTGAAGGGCCGGCTCTTACATTGTCCTCCACGTTCATTCATAGCTTATTCGCGTAAAGCGGTAGGCTGCGCCGACTACGTTGGCTACTTGAGACAGCAATCCACGTCGTCACTCCAGTGAAAAACGGTAAATGCATGATTTCTTATAAGCTAACATTTACATGAAGCACAGATAAGTTTGCAAAAGTATTCTAGCTCTTTAAATACAGTGCGTTTCTTCCACAAGTAACTAGGTCGTGCACAGCCAATAGGTCCACTTATTGATTCTGTAACACCTTACAGGATCTCCTGGAAGTGTTGTTTAGACTCACTGTAGAACTCTTAGTCTCCTTAATAAATTGTTTAATATCCACCATCATAAACATTAGGTGTTGTTTGGTTTACATATTAAATATTTATGATTACAGATGGATTACAGGTCTTAGAAATGGTGCTTTCCGTGTGCCGTGTGGTATACCACAAAGTCTCTGAGGGTATTAACAAGCATATTGTAAATGTTTTGTCAACACGCTCACCGGCATTACAGGGTTGCACAACGAGGTTAGTAGGTGCCCGTGTATTCAGGGCATGAGTCCAAGGAGAAGTCATTTGTAATTAAATACGAAAGGCAGTTGCTATGTGTGTGTGTTTATAGGCGAACATACGAGTCACACGCAGACTGTCTGAAATCACAGCGACTCAACGCTTTCACAGGCTTTTCGTGGCTTCAGTTTATTTGGTGTAACTACTATGAAACTAAGCACAATAAATCATTTTAAATGCATCTTATCTATATATATTTGTAATAAGACATTATGGTCGTCTTTATAGCTTCCATATGGTGTAAACGCAACAGAGGGAAGGGAAAATAAATCAAGACAAATTGTAATAAGTCCAGTTGTAAATTTCCATAATAGGAAATGCTGAACGTGTATTAGGCTCTGTCTTTGGACCTCCTTAACAACACAGCGCGCTTTTCCTCATAGGCCCATGCACGATGACCTTTCCCCTAGTTTCCAGTTGACATGACAAATCATGTGATCACGGGAACGCTGGGGGGAAGGGGATGGAGCAGTGAATAGTGCTTTGACATAGTGCGTTAGTGTGCCCTTCATATGACTTAACTTACGGCTTATAAGGTTAATGTACAAAATATCCACTTTAACTCGTTGGTGGATTCCAAATTCGAAAACAAATCAATATTTACTGCCAACAATAACAATTTTGCTTTCAGTTTTGTCTTCAAGAGTGAACATTTACGTAGTTAGGCATACTCTAACAGGCCTAGAGTCTTTCAAGACAAAGTTTTCACTGCATTTTAGAATTTAGATTTTCTTTACAGTTCAGAATTAGTCCTACTCCTGTTGTTGGAGCCATATCTTGATAAACTGAAGCCCTCTAACAAGTCCTTGAGATATTCTCTCCATTACCATATCTGCATGCACACAATCTATTATTGATGTATTCAACAGTAGAAGTCATTCACTAATATGGTCTTGCCATATTGTTTGCTACCTTTAATTTCACCAATGCCCTACTGGTGATCTCACCACTGTGCCACAACGATTGCTTTTGACACACAGAGTGTTTTATTTTCTCTTCTTGTGATTGATTTACTCCACTTCAGAGTTTTTATTCTACCCCAGAGTTACCTGCTATGCTGATTTTCACTCTAGCAACAGGCTCCATATGCAAATGTCATATTCAGAACTAACGTCTAACCTATGTGTTATCTGTCGTATAAACGAACTAATGATGCAAAACCACATCTGCCCAAGGAAAGACTGCTTTTCATGTATGCTACCTGAAATTCTCAGATGTGGTTAAAAAAAACACATGATGCTGACTAAAGAATCCTTTCTTGTTTTCTGTTTTCGGACAGTGAGTGTTTGTACCTACCATGGCAGAAGCTCACCAGGCGGTGGCCTTCCAGTTTACAGTCACTCCTGATGGGATCGACCTGCAGCTTTGTCATGAGGCCCTAAGACAGATCTACCTCTCTGGCCTTCACTCCTGGAAGAAGAGATTCACTAGGTTCAAGGTATTTTCTTAGAATTTCCTTGTTACTCTGGAAAACATTTATCTCGGTGCTGTAAGAAAGAACTTATTGTTGTTGCTAAGTTTATTGCATTATATGAGCTGTCTGGAATGATTAAAGCCTAATGTGACATATTAGGGTAACAACTTTGTTCTGTTTGTTGAATATGATAATGTGATACTAATATGATAATATTCTGTAAGGACACAATGGCTTCTCTTTTTGTGTATTTCTGCAGAATGGTGTAATGACCGGAGTATATCCTGGAAGTCCCTCTGGACTCTTAGTTGTTATAGTAGGATATATGTCCTATACAAAGTGTGTCAATATAGATCCCTCACTAGGACTCCTCACAAAACTGGCCAGTCATGTACCAGTCAGGTAAATTGTTTTAGGATCCCCAAATTTAAGTATACCCTAAGTATGAGATTATGAAGTACTTATCATTATGATTGTTGTGAGAAACCCAAACCTGAATGTTTAGATGAAAAAGCCAAACCTATTACACTGTGCTGATATGTGGGTGCTACAACAGCTCAAAAGCTTGCCTTGTTTATGTTTATTGTTCTTATTAGTGGGTTGAGTGAGTATTTAAAACCAGAAGGGAATTATCCACTGTTTATTATCTGATCTTACCGTACACCCAGGTAAAACTTTATACCATCTAGAGTTCTAAAAGTGTGATGATGCCTTACTGTGAATGGTTCTATTTTCCTGCAGTAGATACATGACCGTGGACAACCAGCATGCTGTTGGTGGAATACTGGTTGCTACTGGGTTGTGGGTCAGCATCATCTTCGTCATGAGGACCGTTCTTAAGCGCCTGCTGGCCTGGCATGGTTGGATGAACAATCGCCATGGATCCTTGTCCTTCAGCACCAAGATTTGGCTGGTTAGTTTCATCTCTAAGGAATCCATGCACTCCACATCTTATCTTAATAATGTGTTCATGAATGAAAAGTCCATTGTCCAGTCAAAGAATTTGGTCTCCTTGGTTACTTCTCTTTATTTGATACCTCAACCCCTTATCACTGCAGTTGCTGGTGAAACTCTTCTCTGGTCGTAAGCCAATGCTCTACAGTTTCCAGACCTCACTCCCACACTTACCTGTACCCTCTGTGAAGGACACCATGAAAAGAGTGAGTTTGTACTTGCTTACTATAGATCATTAGAATACATCACTCATGAAGACGGAAATAACCTCTCATTAAAAACTAAGGCCAGATTATTTCCAAAAGAGCATATTCTGTTTGAGAACCGTAAACATTTCACTCAGTAACCACCATGTACTCAGATTTGCCCATGTCCTTTTTATCTAGTATCTTGAGTCAGTGCGTCCCCTCATGGATGATGAGCAGTACAAACGTATGGAGGGCCTAGCAAAGGACTTTGAGAAGAACCTTGGTCCAAAGCTGCAGTGGTACCTAAAGCTGAAATCCTGGTGGACTTCCAATTATGTAAGATGGAACCATTTATAACCTTTAAAGTGCGATATGACCTTGTCTTCTTTAACAATTCTACTGTTGATATTGGCAGGTCAGTGACTGGTGGGAAGAGTATGTTTACCTTAGAGGACATGGACCCATTATGGTCAACAGCAATTACTATGCTATGGTGAGACCTTTTTAGGTTTGCAAGGAAATACCAACATCTACACCCTCTGAACATTCACAGGCTTAGAGAAGACCTAGTGGTCAGATTATGTGTCTTGTCTGTGGCACGTGGTGCTTTTTGGCTGTGAGTTGAGAGGGAGTGATAGAGAAGTAGATGAGAGAGGGAGAGAGCGAGAGAGGGAGAGAGAGAGAGAGAGGCTAGGAGGTTTCATCCTAATTTCTTAGGGTTTTAATGTTACATCCATGACTGCAGTATTTTCCAGGGGAATGTAATGCCATTGTCAACAGGGTTAACAATATCAGATCATCAGACTTACTATATCAGATAATCAGAGTTACAGTACCAGTATGAAAGTTACAATCATCAGAGTTACTATTTATTTCTAGCATATCGGTAATTCATTTTGTATTCCTTCATTTTTTTCATTATAATTAACATCAGTTTGACAGTTTGATATACATGTGTCAGCTCATATTTTGATTAAATATAACAAACCTTTGTAACTATTGCAGGAACATTCACTAGTTTTTCAACAGGTGACTTTGTCTTGAAGTAAAAAGAGGGCTTTGAAGTCATAATTCACTGGAATGCAGTGAAACAATGTTTTTGTGTCCCAGTATGACAGCAAGACTTTTACTTCTATTTGGAGTTGCACAAGCAGACAGTAGACGACATTATAACAATAAGCCACTGGTCTTGAGATTATCTATCTATTTATGTATCTATTAATTATCTATTTATTCAGTAATTGATTTTTCAAAACAAACCGTATGAACACTTATACACATGGAAATTGTTTGATTTTTACCAACCACTAGGACTTCCTGTATGTCTTCCCTACACATTTACAAGCCGCCCGAGCTGGAAATTCCATTCATGCCATCATGCTGTACCGGAGGAAACTGGACCGAGCCCAGATCAAACCTGTGAGTCCTCCCTCTCTCCTCACAAACCTGCTGTACACTGCAACAAAAGCGTATCGCACAGTATTTTCAAAGAAAACCTTTTAAATAGTACCCTGTACATATACAACGTATTGTGTAAGGCCACACTTTTCTCAATATACTGTTTATTCTGGACACTTTATTGTTTATAAATAAATTACTTATGAACTATATTTTACCGCTGTGTAAATGCAAACAGAGGCATGTGCATGTATTTTTCTGTGCATTGGTATGTGTGCTTAGCTCATGTTTACTGACGTGAAAAATTAACCCCAGTCTCCAGATGCTTAGCACATGCTTGTGTTATTTTTTCCTAACCCTCTCCCCCTCTACCTCTTCACATCTCCACATTTCTCTCCCTTTCTCACATTCTGCTTTACCATCTTTTTCTTTCCATGATTTGGTTACTGATGAGTCCAACTAAACAGTGCTGTGTTTTGTCCCTTGCCCTCGGACGCCGCCGTCTTTAACGCGTGCATGGCTGCACGCTTGCAGGTTTACCTGCTGGAAAACAGAGTGCCGCTGTGTTCGGCACAGTGGGAGCGGATGTTTAACACGTCCCGCATCCCAGGCCAGGAGACAGGTAAGAGCGGGGCCGAGTCCGCTGCCACCCTGCTCTCGAACCCTCGCGGTGGGCTGAGCGACAGCATGCACCCTCACGTCACTTACTGTTAACGCCTTTCGGCTTTTACCGGTCGAGTTTTTGGCTCTTAAATCTGGTTCTGAAATACCACAAAAGAACATGAAATTTTTTTAAATTATAATTTCGGCTGCATAGTAGCCATTTCAAGTTTAAGTAGAGAGTGTCTGATCTTCATACTCTGACCTGGTGTCATATCCATTAGTAATAGTGGTGACTTGAGACTGCATCTCCATGTTTCTGTGTGCTCTTCTCCTTCCCCCTTTTTTGTCTGACTTGTTCAGTCATCCTTTTCTTACGGTCTAGGTGTCACTGTAACCTATTTGGGATTCTGTTAGTGTTTGACTTTCCCTCTTGCTTTACAGCTCATGGCTCTAAACACTATTCCCATGTGCTCATCCCAGTATGAGCGTATGTTCAACACAAGTCGAGTACCAGGTGTAGAAGAAGGTAGAGCTCTATTGTCCGTCCTCTGCTTTGCACTTTATCTTCAAATTCAAATTATTCCACCTGTTCAACAAATAATGCATGTGGATGTGGCTTAAGGTGCATGTTTCTACAGAGCTGCTTTCATGTTGTGTTGATGTGGTTTTATTTGGGTTTATATATCAGGGTAAGAATTTTACTATAATCTGGCATACAGAGTTATTCTGAAATTTAAAGAGATTACTGTGAGGTTAAGAGTTATTTCATGTTTCACAATAGCAGGATGTAGGTGGTAACCCAGAGGCTGCTTTACACACATTGATTATTACACCTATGATAAGACCAACAGCAAGATCATGCCTGGTAGCTTTTCTAAAAACTGATATTTATTTATTTTTTTTGCCTTGACTAAAGGTACAGCCTCAAATAATTTAATTAGGACCTAAACAAATAAATGGACGAATAATTTACATCTTGCTTTGGAATGAAGAGACTGATTTAAAACCATTAATGTTTATTGTATAAGTGCACTATGCACTGTTTTATGTGCCTTTCTTTATTATGATTTGTACTGTAGATATAGTATTAAGTGGTGAGATTTACCTCACATCGAGGCAATAGATTATATTAGATTACATCAGTTTAACCACATGGGATTCAAAACCTGTGTAATCTATTAGGTTATGTATTAGGTAATAAAAACCTAGGTCCATTGTAATGCTTTGTATGCCCATCCTGTGAGCTTTGTTTAGGAAGGAAGTGTTGAGACTTTGATCACCTCTCCTTGTCTATCCAGCCCTTCTTGCCTGTTTGCTTTCATGTCACTGTGAAACTGCTCCCTTGTGTGTACTAGAGTCAATGCACAATGCTGAGGTAAAAGGGATTTTTTAAAGGCATAAAATGTTATGTTTATGGACTGTTTCACATTTTGGCTCATTCTGCGGCCATTCTATTGCTCAACTATTGATTAGATTGTTGTTATTCAGCTTTCTGTTCATGCACGAGTATTGGACAGTCATGTTAATGTAAAATATTTAGACAGTATATGTTAGTGCAATTCGGTCAAATCAGTTCAAGGCTGCATGTTTCTCAGACAGCTCTACATCTCTTCCATGTGTCTTGATGAGCAGATGTCATTCAGCATGTGAACGAGAGCAAGCACATTATGGTATACCACAAGGGGCGCTATTTCAAGGTGTGGATGTTTTATGATGGTCGGCTGCTGTTGCCCCGAGAGATCGAGCAGCAAATGGAACGGATTCTGGCAGACAAGTCCGAGCCTCTGCCTGGAGAAGAGAAACTTGCTGCACTCACTGCAGGAGACAGGTGGGGGCGCTGTAAACACCATCCTTGCCATGGCATTTCAGATTGAGGGAGCTCAACTTTATAAAAGACCTGGTGCTAATGTTTGGCATATTTAATCTTAGATTAGTTACAGTGATATTGTGGAATATCTACGCTGGTGAAGCATGCAGATAAACCTTACAACATGCATGTTTGATACCAATGAAGAGAGTCACTGGGTTTTTTTTTTTTTGCAGGAAGGTCTCTAAGGTAAAATACTGTTGCCTCAATTTTTGAGGCATGCAATTAATGCAAAAGGTTAATGTCAAACCTTTTGTGCTCTTCTCTCTCTCTCTCTCTCTCTCTCTCTCTCTCTCTCTCTCTCTCGTTAATGGTGAGGATGTTTTTGCCCTTAACCCTCACTCGCTCGAGATGTGTCCAGTCCCAATTGTAGGCTTTTTTGGATAAAAGCGTCAGCCAAATGTCATCTCGTCTGTTGACTTGCAGATTACCTTGGGCCAAGGCTCGTGAAGAGTTCTTCTGTAAAGGAAAGAACAAGCAGTCTCTGGATGCTGTAGAGAAGGCAGCATTCTTTGTGACGCTGGATGACACTGAACAGCGATATGAGCCTGATAACCCTATCCGGTCACTGGACAGTTATGCTAAATCTCTACTCCATGGAAAATGCTACGACAGGTCAGAATGACAGCTTAGCTAATTTTCATAAGTTGGAGGAACATCTTCAGTGATATATTTTCTCTTTCAGAGCATACAGACATGTCTTAATGTTTGAAATAATCTATTTTGGGAGTGGTTGCGAGATATGCAGTTATGCAATATAACATCTTTGATTGTTTGTCTCCAGGTGGTTTGATAAATCCTTCAACCTGATTGTGTTTAAGAATGGCACAATGGGTCTGAATGCCGAACATTCCTGGGCCGATGCTCCTATTGTGGGACACCTGTGGGAGGTGCATGGTTTGGAATACACTATTTACACAGTAGCATTTACACATTTACAAATCCAAATTGTCTTAATATCTCATATGTGCACGATCCAGCATGTGTTAGCTCTGGATCCAGTGAAGTTGGGCTACACTGAGGAAGGTCACTGTAAAGGCAAAGTCCATCCTAATCTGCCTGGACCTCAACGCCTTCAGTGGGATATTCCAGAGGAGGTATACAGCCACTGACTTTGCTACATCTATGCCCTATTCCAAACTCTTATTAATGTAAGACAGTTGTGGCATATTATATAATAGTGAACTCCATTACTGTATGCTACAGAAACATTTAGTACCATTCACAGCCATTCATCTTTAGCTTTAATACCATATGTACTTAGAGAATAGATGTTCAGTAGTCTTTTGTGTAGACCCTTACCTTTCCTTCCTTGCTCCAGTGCCAGTCAGTGATTAGCAGTTCTCTGAAGGTGGCTAAAGCCTTAGCAGATGATGTGGACTCCCACATCTTTCCCTTCAACAACTTTGGCAAAGGCTTGATCAAGAAGTGCAAAACCAGCCCAGACGCGTTCATCCAGATCGCCCTGCAGCTGGCCCACTTTAGGGTAACCACACTGACCGTTCTACCTGTCACTCTTGGGACGAATTCTGAGCCCAAACCGTAGCCGTCATTTCACAGTGCTGGTATGACAGTAGCTTCTTTGCATGCTCTCGTCCATCAGGATAAGGGCAAGTTCTGCCTCACGTACGAGGCCTCCATGACACGGCTGTTCAGAGAAGGCCGCACCGAAACAGTCCGCTCCTGCACAGTGGAGACCTGCGCCTTCGTCCGTGCCATGATGGACAGGAAGCAGACGGTACGAATCCCCCCCACTAAGCTGCGCATCATCAGTACCGACATCTGGCCATTTCCACCAGTTTCTAAATATCGTCTTCACCATTAACTTCTCCAGAATCACAGGATCTGTGTCACGTGCGTTTATGAAAGCTAGTAGTTCAGTCATAGCTTATATTGTAGTCAACAGCAGTGATGCACCACACAGAGTGTAACACATTCTGGCTGAGTCCCATCCTGGCTGAGTCCCATCCTGGTTGAGTCCCATCCTGGTTGAGTCCCATCCTGGCTGAGTCCCAGCCTGGTTGAGTCCCATCCTGGCTGAGTCCCAGCCTGGTTGAGTCCCATCCTGGCTGAGTCCCCTCCCTTTCTTCTCTGCTCAGAGAGAGGAGAAGCTGCGACTGTTGAAGATGGCCGCAGAGAAGCACCAGCAGCTCTACAGAATGGCCATGACGGGTAAAGGCATCGATCGTCATCTTTTCTGCCTCTACGTGGTTTCCAAGTACCTGGGAGTGAACTCTCCCTTCCTCAAAGAGGTAAAACCCATCCTCCAGTCATGCTTAGGCATTTTAGCTAATATGCCGATATTTTTGCTAACATTTTTAACTGACAAATAAACACAAGAAAATTACTTTACATACTTGAGTGTCCTTAACTACATTATGAATGACATTGGTTGCATGTGTGTGTAGGTTCTGTCTGAGCCTTGGAGACTGTCTACAAGCCAGACCCCTCTCCAGCAGGTGGATCTGTTTGATCTGAAGATGCACCCTGAGTATGTCACAAGTGGAGGAGGCTTTGGCCCGGTATGTGTTCTGCTGATAGCATATATCTATTTGCATATGGCTGTAGTTAGAGTGTAGTGAGTATGAGTGTTAGGTCTGCTGTGACTATGAGTACAAGGTTTAGGCAAAGACATGTTAACCAAATTTGAAAAGGAAGCCAGCAGTAGCTTCAGTAATTTAATCCTAAAATTAAATTAATGTAATGTGGTTAACTACTGGCCTTTAAAGATTATTCACACAAAATGTGAATGAAATTCATTATTAATTAAACAAAGGTATGGAATAAATAAGCTTCATGTTTCTAGCATGGAATATACAAATCTGTACCCAGAAGTGTTGTAATCACAGGAGGTCAGTGCTAGGGTTTAGTGTGGATTTCGGGTTTAATGATAAGAATTTAATAATCATGCCATGGTACATATTCATCATCATTTTTAGTTAACAGTCCCTCCTCTATTGCCATTATCTGACTTCCCTACTAACGCATAGACTAGATGAGTTTGGTACAATATTCACCGTGTGGCGGTGTTCATTATAGGTGTTTAGCTGCCACAGACATAAATACATTTCTCACTTTAGGTGGCAGATGATGGATATGGAGTGTCATATATCATCGTAGGAGAAGACCTCATCAACTTTCACATATCCAGCAAGCACTCCAGCCATGAGACTGTAAGTGCTTCTACTTCTTCTACAATAACCCTAGCGTTAATGGCTCTTTGGTTTTGTGTGTTCTTTGAAAGGAAAATCCCTCCTCTGTGTGTTTACAGGACTCTCACCGCTTTGGTAGCCACATTAGACAGGCCATGCTGGACATTCTCGATCTGTTCCAGTTCAATGAGAAGGCTATTAAGTGATCTTCATTCTCCTCTTTCTCTCTATTCACCAAAGATATTTAATTTCACTGAAATGCTCTACGAGCTGAGAACTATTCCTCCATAGATGTGTACAGAGGCATGTGCAGAAGTATTTGTTTAAATTTATTATTGATGTAATACGAAATAGGATTTTAAACAGTTTAAATTAAACATGGAACAGTTTATATATTTCTGTCCTGCTTATTCATGTTGATTTGAGTGCATGAATGAAAGAAACTAATCAGTGGGCCTTTATACAAGGGACTGTAATTATTTTTTCTTCTGGTATTTTTCCTCTGCTTCCGTAAAGCAGAAAGCAGAATGGCCATCACAGAAACACCTCCTGAAATACCTTTATTTTCCACTAGTAGCTGCTATATATCAATACAATGCGATGTTTAGGCCATGTATTTATTTTTTTCTTTTCTGTATTTTATGTTTCTCAGGTTATGGTCTGCAATATGTTGTAATAATGCACTGGGGCGGAATGACCACTAGGGGCCGCCCTTACATTATGCAGTTCTTGCAGCACTGAATTTGCATAGGTTTTTTTTTTATTGATCTGTGTTGCTGGAATAGGTGCTGGCCCTCGGCAATTGGATTAAGAGGTTTGGAAGATGAACGAATGACATGAGATTTCTTCAGAGATCAGAGACGATCTGCAAATGTACAAATAATGACAATGTACAAATGAAGACAATGTCTGAAGTCTTATTTTAAGCTTATGACAGATTGTCCTTACTAAAAGCTCCGTTAACTTGAAATGAGCGTTTTCTTCTAAGCAATTCATTACGGCACTTAATTTGCAGCAAGTCAAATGTTTTTCTTCAGTTGCAGAAAAGTGCTGTTTTTAACATGGGGTTTTCCTGATTTGGTTAATTAAAGGAGTGCTATTCTTGTGAGCCGCTGTTCTTGTGTTCTTTATGAATGGTTGAAAAAAAGATTTAAATGAAAACGAAATAATAAATGTAAAATAAAAATGTAATGTTCACTTTATGGTCTGCTACATTGCAAATATATACTGTATAACATTTTCCACTGAGGCAGCAGGCATACTAAAGCACAATAAAATAAACGTCAAAGCAGACCTGGTCTAAGTCTAGAATGTGTACTTAATAATATATGTTCTTTAGTTACATAAGCACTAGATGGGCATAACAATTGTATAATCATTTGTGGGTAAATCACAAATGATTGTAATGGCCTATAAGACATACAGAACAGTCATAATTACATTCTTCACAAGAACCAAAAACACATTTAATTAAAGTGATGCTAGAACCAAATCCTAGGAAAATAATATCATTACGCTGTCAAAGTGAACCAAAGAATACGGTTCGGGCAACTTATCCATCAACTTATTTGCGAGTGTATGTTGCAATTTTCCACTAGAGGGAGCTTTAGATCGGGACGTGTTTGTCTAATACTTTTAAAGTTTAGGGTTACCGCAGAACAGATTATAACAGGTAACAGGAACAACATGACATTGAAAATAAAATTTTTGCGAGTCTTTTATGTGACGGATACACATGCACCAATCATTAAAAACATGGCACCAATGAATCTAATATAGGGATGAGTGGACCGAGCAGTTCTTTTTGATGAGATATTTTTAACGGTTCAGGCAGTATCTCTCACTTTACAGGAATTACACATAAATAGAAAAGCACAAGATACTGGTGAGAATATTTGATGGGTAGAGGTTGGCCTAGGGTAAGAGGACAGAGTTATGGCTTGTGCAAGTCTGTCTAAAGAGAAACGTTCACACCTACAGTTTGCATGAAAATAGACATTCATCCATTAACTTAAACATTTGTAACAGACATCAGAACCCATCCTCCAGACAGGATATAGAGCCTGGAATGATGTGCATAAGGACTGGTGGACCTTTTCCAGAACCCCTGCCTCCTCATTACACATCTGCCCAGGCTTAAAAGAGCATCTTGGGGAAAGCACCTTTTTCTGCCTCCTCCACTAATAAAACGTCTTTGAAAAGCTGGCCCTTGACACCAGTCCAGCAGTGCAGTATACAGTCTAACAATTTTATTTACATTTTTGAATTTGGGAGGCTTTTGTGAGATCAGTCTAAAGGGAAACCCTCTACCTTTATCTAAATATAAGAATGTTTGTGAGTTGGGATACTACTGAGGTCTTGAAGATGCTTGAAGCCATCATGGGACGACATATTTCTCATGAGGCAGAAACAGGAAGTTGCTACATGTGACTATGACCACAATGGTACGCCTGTGCTCCCCAGCACTGTTTCCGCTGGCCGGTTTACATTTCAAGGCTGCATACCTCATGCCCTCAGGCCCCCCAAAGGCACTCAGAGCTGTGAATCTTCTGTCACGGCATGTTCAACAAGGGCCTCGCAATATTATTAAAGTGGAGATCCTGTTGTTGACTAATAATTCATATTTTTAATCTTAATGGCATCACACCTGCACTTTAACACTTTTTTCTTCTGATTGGCAAGCTGGGAAGTGTATCCAGTCTACCACAGAGTGAAACATTACACCTTGACTTGCACTTTCTAAAAGTAGCCTGGGAGCAATGGCTGGTCCCATGGCTTGTCACCAGCTGAATCCATCTTCAGTGGAGCAGCCTCCTTTCTGCCACGCAGACAGAACGCTCCACTATACTTCATTTGTCTTTCTGAAGAGGTCTGATATTGTGCAATGTGTTCTGTGCTTATCACCAGTATTATACAGAATTTTATCTGTTCATTTTTATGCAAAGTTCACTGCATTTAAATGGTAAACTACAAAGAAAAACAAATTTATAAATTCAAAATGTTGCTTATGCTAACAGTACATACTGTTTAGCAGTACACAATCTAACAGTACATACTGTTTAACAGTACACACGCTACTCTAGTAGTACATACTCTAGCAGTACATACTGTTTAGGTGTGAAGAGTAGAACTGAAAATGCAGACCTTGGTGGAACAGGAGCAAGGTAAGGTGAGGGAGGGGTCCTTCAGTGTGTTTTCAACATTAATCCCTTTGCATGCTCACAGTAGCTATAAATACATTTTATTGGCTTTAAGTGGAATTAGTAGAGATATTTGTTGTCAGCATAGCGACTGAGATACTGTGACAGTGGGGCACACACACGTGCACACATCCATGCACACGCACGTGCACACATCCATGCACACGCACGCAGTCTTGCAGACACACACACACACAATGCAAACTGTAATGTATAATCATATGGAGCATGTGTTGAAGTGGCTCTTTTGGTGAATGTGACATGCAGGAATGACACCATTTTTTTCTACAGTAAGAAAATGTAAACTTTATTGTAAATTGACATTCTAGTTCTCTGTTTTACAGACCACAACACACTACAAGGCAGTCAATGCTGATTTGTTCAAAGCACTGCCAACCCTGATTTGAGAAAACACAGGGCTTACACTCCATTAAAACTCATGTAGCAGACAGAAGGAATAAATGAAAGCCTTTACATTTGCAAAACTCTTTCAATATGAAATTGAAGTGAGAGAGAGAGAGAGAGAGAGAGAGAGAGATAGAAAGAAAGGCTGCTTAAATACAGATCTGAATAAACACATCACAGTTTGACTTATTTGAAATCTATGTGCTCATATAAAAAAGATTAAGACATTTAATCATGTTCAACATAGGACGTCACTAAGACTTTCTTTTTTTTAATTGAATTTGCTAACTTTGACCTGAGAGACATGCAGTTACAGTAAACATTGACAATCTCAATCTGGATTAAGAAGAGATTCCCAGAAGGCTCCTTGTACCAGTCACACTGATCAAGTTCTCTCTCAGCACTGAAACTTTATATGATTGTGGGTGATTCTGGTTTCAGACTTAAGGACCAGTGATCAAATTAAGGGCTCCTTCAAATCCCTTCAAAAAATTGCTGTGCAAATGAATCAAGTATGCAGACCCATGAGGATAATGAGCATTGAAACGTACCCTTAATGTATATCAAGCATATGGCACTACAGAATTTTTTTTATTTCTGTGTTTGCTTGGATTACTGCTGGATCAATAACTTAGACTTATTTGATTTCCCAATTACAAAACAAAACAAAAAAACCGATCACATTTCTTCTTTGAAGCTCCGAATATCTTATACTTATAATATCTAAAATCCCTCAGATTAAGTTACTCATATAATTCATACGATTCATTTATGTCAGTGAACATGGATGTGCAATATCTATCTAAAGAGTCAAGGTCACTAAAGTTGTCTATCACTTTAGTCTATTCATACAATATAGTGTACGTTACTACATTTAAATTTTAAAAATAATGTTTTATCAGGAAAGTATGAATTGCTTGGCTGCACAATAAAACAAGCTTGAACAAGTGACACCAATCAGCATGACATAAAATGTATCTGGAAAAACACCCCAAAATGACACTTGTAAGACTGTAAAGCTTTGACAACACTGAAAGTGGACCATCTCATAGCATGGAAGGCCCTCACCTCTTAGCATTGTACTCACACTGACAGTGGTTCAAATCCCGCACTAAAGACTGTCACATTGTAATCAACTGCTTTGTGCATCGTTGCTGTTTTGATTATAACTGGGTTCTATGGTTTTGTGTCAACTGAACATTTTTTTCATGTTTAACAAAAATAGCAACAGACTTGAGGTAAATGTAAAATAGGAACATAATCACCAAAGTCCAAGTGAAAAGCCTGTTCAGACCCATGGGGAAAATGTTTCTGTTCTGCTTGTCGTCAGTGTACAGCTTTGTCCTTTCCAGTTTCTACCTTTAGCAGAAAGTCTCTTATCACTAATTGTTTGGTCTTCTTTAGAAAATTCATTGTTCTTAAGCAAATGAAGAGCTTGATGTCTTACTCCATTTAATGTGAGGTGGAAAAAGTTTTACTTTTAAGGCTGTAAGAATTTATCAAGTGTAAACCACAGCTCTAAGAAAAATTGTAAATAAAAATACGGAATTGCACAAATAAATAAAATAAACAGCAGAGAGGTGAAACCAGGTGGATTTAAAAATAAAGAGAAAATATGAATCATTTTGATTTATAAAGTGCATAAGCAGAACAAGACCCTGTACCTCAAGAGTTTTGTCTTAAAACAGAAAATAGTCTGTGTGGAAAGTGCAACTCAAGATTGGCACATGATAAAAAAAAAAAAAAAAAAAAAAAACCAAGAAAATGAAAAATAGAAAAATCTGCGTTGTTATCAGCAAGTTTGATCAGAAAGTTTGACCTCAAGGCTTTTGTACAAACACAGGCACTTCTGTGAGACCAACAGGATAACTTTCGAGGAACGTCCCTCCATCAAATACTTCAGCAGTGTTTGTGTCCTGCCACTGAAAGTCACAGTCTGGCAGGTAAATATCTCTCTGCAAAGCTCCTTTTTCTGTCACGGGTGCAACAAGTACCTGAAAGAACACATGACAGTGATGAAGTAGTGTTTTTTTGGGACATAGCGTAAAGCTGGTTGTCATTTGCTAAGCTAAATTAGCTATTCATGCTTTATTCAAAACCAAACAAGCACTAACAATCACCAGGTTGTTATACGTTGAAGCTGGTTAGAAAGCAACCCAGACATTAATATTTTATATTTAGGACAAGTTACTAACATGACTCTTCTGTAAAAGCCTTTTTTTAAATGAACTATTTTATTTTTAGGTTTTCTGAAATAATGTCAGGTGTATTGTAATTTGTCCTGGTGTCCATTATTATTATGTATCCATAATTCTGTTCATCGTTTTCTTGCCATGCTGTTGGTAACTGGTGAGATAGAACCTTACCTCATCTCCAATAAGGAACTCATCATTAATTGTGAATGTGGCTGGATCTTCAGGACTAATCCACCACAGTGGGCGGTAGATGGGGTTTCCACTGGTCTGCCACTCTTTTGCATATTTCTCTATCAGAGGCACCACAAAGTTCTGGTGCTTAGCTATGTAGAATCTGGTAAGGTTCATGACCTACAGAAATTAGGCAAAATTAAATAAACAGAGTCCTGATAAACTCAGGAGTCCTGAAAAACAGAGTCCTGATAAAAAGAAAGAGAACTCACAACAACATTGCAGAATATTCATGATGCTGCATGACACTGCAATTTAATTTAAATATGTAAATTAACAGTATAATTGATGTCTTCTCCTTTTACTTTGTTACACCCTCAATGTGAATTAAGACAGACATAAAATGTAAACCTTGAAACAATCGTCCCTCTCATTTAAAATGTTTTTGTGTCAAAGGCACCCTGCTTTAAGCCATCAGATTCCATATACTTAAATCCTTTAAGTATGGAAACTAGCTCAAATTAGATTATATTGACAAGAACGTAAGATGCTTATCCATGTCATATGGAAAATGGCACAAATACTTTTGTATTGTGGTTTGACACTATTTAAATGTACTGGTGTGAAGCATTTTGAACATTCCTAGAAGGGTCATATCCTTAACCTAACTTCCCACCCAGTCTCTGGTGATGGAAACAGTAAAACCACATTCATAAAAAATGTATTTTAAGGACAAGAAAAGGCTTTGTGAGATGAATTTTGAATCACAGCCTGAGTTCAATATAATTTACAATTGAGAAAAAAGGCCTGTGGTTTTCATTCTGGTTAAATTTCTATTTAGATTTATCATGGTCATTGATTTAATGATCTTTAATGGATGTTGGACACGCGCACACGCCCACAGAAACACATACACCCATACACCCATCCACACACACACACACACACACACAGACACACAAACACACACACACACACACATACACAAGCAGTATCTCATCACACCAAGTACAGAGTGAAAAATATTATTTAGACCCAACTAAAAATTTTTTATATAACCAACAAATTCAACAACTGCAAAAAAGAACTGTACGGGACATTGTCCACCTATGTCTTTTCATCCTGCGTTCCGACAGGAAAACACACATTCTTCATTGTCATAACAATAAAAAAAAACCGTTTAATTAGCTCTGTATATTCTCTTTATGCTTCAATTCTTTGCCATTCTTGAGTGCTACAGTGACTGTCATTATAGTCAAGAATGAAGACCACAAATTTGAAAGGAAAGTTAATGCACACCAGATGGACCGTTAACCACAGGTAATGTTGAGGAAAGGCTAAGCAATTACTCCCCAAAGTCCAAGAAAAACAGCATCCTGCAGGATCCTCTACACTTGTCTGAAACTTGAACTTTATTCAATAGGCTCAAATATACCAGTAGGTGTGACTAGATAGCCTGAAGTGAGAGGGCCAGATATTTTTCTAACCATATCTGAGATGTTGTTCTAACAGCCCCATACAGAGAAAGCGAATACTGGATTCTGGTGCAATAAAGGGGGAAAGGAGCATTTTTTCAAATCAACCCTAAAGCTGACCTTTGTACAGATGTAAATGTACACATTCTCTAAGATTTCTGGATTCATCGTGGTATTACACAAGGACCTGTCAGTCAGCAGTTTGTTGCTAAATATAAAATAAAATAAAATAAAATATATAATATCAGAATGTATGCTAAGTATATATACTGCACTATGTATACGTCTCTTTATGAGAATACAACCACAAAATATAGGATATTTCTATGGAGTATTAAAAAAAACAAAACAAAACTCTGACCTCCCCTTCCACTTGTGCAATAATAGGAACTAAATATTAGGAACTGGCTCTTTTCAAGGCTTTTAAAGCTTGTTATAATATATCAAAAGATTACTTCAGAACACAGGACAGTCTCTTCTAGATGTGCTTATTGCCATAGTGGGGGCTCGATCGATAAAATCGATCTATCTATCTATCTGTCTCTCTCTCTCTCTCTCTCTCTCTCTCTCTCTCTCTATATATATATATATATATATAAGCTAACTAATAAATATACTAAAATCTAAATCATGGCACATTGGCACATTGCCAGAATATTTAGTTTGCATTTTATCTGAATTTGCTGCTATATTCTGTTTTGCTTACTGTAACAGTAGATCATAACATGCTTATGATAGGCAAAAGCTGAACATTTTAATAAATGTTTAATTTTGTTACTAGCAAAAACTTAACACAGTGTCCTCTGTGTTAAAAAATGCCTTTGTTGTCTTTGCTTGATCTTATTTTTTGTCTTTATATATTTGTCCCTTGCTGGTTTTAAAATGTGTTTCTCATATTTTCAATATAAGACAAAGCTGATTAACAACAAATAAATTTTTTGTGTTTTTTTTGTTCATTTTAATCATCTGGAAGACATTTGTAGAGAATTGCACGGATTTTTGCATACTGTTTCATGGTTAAAACACCAGTGAGTTTTTTGTTATGAACAAATACCAATCTTTTACAAAGCAAAACCTCACAGGCAGAGGAAAAAAATGTCAGCATTATCTAGGCCATTCTAGGAAATCATCCTCTGTGTCTGTTAGAGTTTATAGTCATATTTAATAGAAAACATGGTGCTAATAACCATTCAGTTATATTCTAGAATGAGGTGAATTCTAGAATTTTGTCTATAACATGATAAATTGGAAAGTAGTAGAGTGAGCTCACATACATAGATACTAACCTCATCTTCTCCAGATGCCCATGGTGGTGTCTGAAAATTGAGTACAGGGAGAAAGGCCACAATCTGGAGCCAGCGAATAAAAAGCTCCTTGTCTCTGATTATGTCAATGGAGAGAGAGCCTCCTGCACACCACAAAAACACATTACGGGCCAAATAAATGGGTGCTTCAAGGTTCATACACTGAATGGAAAATGGCAGGAAAGGAATACAGCCATATTACATTAACGTAAAGAAAGAATACTCGATGAGTTGACTCTTTGAGTTGACTCTTTATGCTGACTCATTAGTGGAGCACTGGAGTAACATTGGTATATATGTATGAGTGGGTTGAGGAGAGATTAATCATGTATTACCTACTGCATCAGGAATGAAGAAATTATAACCCAGTAGGCTGTGATGCAGCAAGGATGGAATGATGCCCTTGAGACCAGCGTAGCTCCAGTCAGGCTGCAGAGAACTCATATGGATAAACAAAGGCTTATGGCTGGACCTGCACTCAGAGAATAACACAACAGATTACAGTGCATGTAGAAAAATTGAAAACATTAGCTGGAAAAGAGAAAAAAATATGCTTCAGTGATGATTAAGAATGATGATTATGAGATGTTTAGGATGATAAACTGTTTGGATGATAAACTGTTGGAGGCGAAGAGAAAGAAGGTGACAGTAAAGTTAGGTTAGTTATACATTTGAATTAATTTAATAATAATGACATAAGGGTTATCAGAGGTAAAAATGATCTAGTTGAGACTTTAAATTCTGGCCAGTACCTTGTCCCTGCACTCATAATGGCATTTCCCCCAATCTTCTCAGCAAGTCCTGCCAGTAGTCCAATGTACATGTCTCCTTTCAGAGCAGGAGGGGAGTGCAGGGCCTGCTCCTCAAAGAGGTTTCCCTCTCCCCCCTCCAGAATGATGTATTCCATGCCCAGGTGACTGTGCAGGATGTCCACCTTGTCTAAGAACCAGTTAATAGCTTCTGGGTTGGTGATGTTCAACTTAACACAGTACTTTCCTCTCCGGTGAGTTAACAGAGGTATCTATTGAGAATTGAGAGAAAGACAGTAGATAAATTACATCCTCGTGGCTGAACTGAATACTGGATATAACCTATATATGCAAATTGGCATAAATGTACCAGTTGGGAGTGTGGGCTAGAGGGCAGACTGAGCCAGTAACCCTGTGTTCCATCTTGCATGGAGGTCTGAAACTGCCGTGAATCCACACTCATATATGGGGACAGGGTTACGGAAATGTTCAGATGCTTCACAAAAGGGAGGTCCCTGGTCTCTCTCTTAGAAGACCTTATCCTGCCACTGAGGTAGTCATGGTCCTGCAGACAACAAATATGGCAATTGCCATCTTTTCAAGAACATACTCCCTTAGAAAAAAATACAGGTCATTTTGCTTTTTAGGGTCATGAAATAATTAGATTAATCATGGAACATACAAGGAGATTTTCATAATGTCACTTGAGATAAGATCATAATCGCACAACTGATTTAACATTTATTAGTTATGAGAGTTGTTACATATGCTCATACTGACAATGCATATTACTGTTCTAAATATTTGTTTTGGCTCATTCAAGTATGCTGTGTGAGGTGTGAGGTCTTTTTACACGAAGAGTTATGGTTGTGGAAATGTCCTGGTTAAATCCTACTAGGGTGACATGGTAACCTGTGATATTATGGTTAACATAGGATTGCAGATTTATTTCAGGACATATATTACCATTCAAGGGCAGGATTGTACCTATGCCTGGAGTAATTAGGAATAGCCAGGATCAGAGGTTGGATACTGCAGTGCAAAGGAATTAGATCAGACATTTTTTTTCTTATATGAGAGAAACACAGTCTGCCACATCTTTCTCAGCTGTGCAAATAACCTGAGGCAGGATATCTGAGCATGTTGACACATCAATATCGAATCCTATCACATGACCAGCAGATGCCCACGCATCCTTGCCACCTAATGCCTGTCTGAGTGACTGCTTTCTCAGTGGCTGTGGAGGGCCCAAAGGGACACTTAAGATCTGAACATAAATACCCTGAAGTGGGGCTCAGCTCAGTGCGTACAATACATGTAATACAGTATCTTACTGCTGCTGTTCTAGAAAGCAGCCAGACACTAGTAATAATCATAAAAAGTCAGAGTTAAACACCTCAGGAATCTCATTTTACTGATTACTTTAACAGTCTGGAAAATATCATATTTTACCATTGATGGAAAAATAATTCTGGCCCCCCTAATGCGTTTACCATAACCAAACTTACAAAAAAGTAAAGACTGGTCTAAACTTAGGTCAATCATTCTACTTAGTTTTGCTATGATCTGTTGTGAACTGCAAATGAAGCATCTGGGCAATAAACAGAGAACACTGGCAACGGTGTTTATAATCAGACTCCTTCCAAGTTTATTCTGCTTATGGCTGTTATTTTAATATAATATGGAAACTAGAAAAAAAGAATAAACCCTTGCGCAAAGCCTGTGGCTTCCTTGAAATCTTGTTAAACTATCATGTAACAAAAGACTTTTCTCAGTGAGTAGATGTTTATACTTATGCTGTGCTACTCATAGCTGGACCACATATACATTACCTATGCATTTACATATGGATAATGGGAAGAAACATACTTCCTGTGATCAAGCTTAATAACAAGAAATGAAAGCAAGAAAGAACACTTTTGTCACTGAACTGAAAATTGTCCATTGGATTTTACTGAACACCATCTCAAAGTAATCATTCGGGATTGTCTACGAATAGGCAAACAGAAGATTCCAACCAAGCAATAACTTTCAAAATAAATCTAAAAGAAGAAAGAAAGAAAGAAAGAAAGAGATAAAATGGACAAAGCATGAATATTTTAAAAAAGTGACCTTTTAAAACATCTTTTAATTCAGGGCTAATCTAAATGTTGCAACAGCACGATTATAAATTGCCTAGCAAGCGTTCAAAGTACTTCAAGTATAAAGAACTTTCTCTGCCTGGGAAAGGGTAGATTCACAGCTCTTTTTCCTTCCTATCGTCTCCTGGTTACCACTTCCAATCTGCCTGATGGAATTCAGCATGGAAAGAAGTATAACCTCAATGAGGTGACAGGCTGAGCTTCTGGAATAAGATCCAGTGAACTCCTGCTTCCCCTCTCGGGTATATGAGCAGCTTACTGCATTACTGTAATATTAAACTGAACTGGAGAAGTTGTTGTTGGCTTGTCCTTCTGTTAGTGCACAGGTCCTATGGTTTTACTCAGATACACCTGGCTCAGTAGGACCTGGGATAAGTAATCACATCAGTTGTCCATTTGTTCATAGTAAAGTGTTTGGTTATTGGGTCAATAAAATGTAAATTAACCTTCCTAATGTGTAAATATTCCAATGGACCACAAATCTTACTTTACATTTCTAACTTTTATATGCAAATGGTATATGACTGTTATCAGAGTTGAAGAGGAACCTCCCACAGAAGCTATAACAGAAAGTGAATGTATATCCTTGGCACTCCTCAGCTTAGTGAACTCCCGTTCTCTCTTTGCTGACATTTCAGTAAACCTGAAAGGTGTCTCTCCATCTCTGGGCACTCAGCCCTACAGCTCTCTGCCCTCTCCTCAGCTGATACGCTCCGAAAAATAAAACCTTTTAAATTCACAGCCACTGACTAGCACCAAAGCATTCTGCAGCCAGACTGTTAACAAGTTAACAATCCAGCTGGTGACTTTTACTGTTAGTGTGCCTTGTGCTCCGATCCAAGTCTAGGGGTAGCCCTGCTATCAATTCACTATGGCACTTGCCAGGCCGTGACATTAATAATCAGTAGCTTCACAAACTTCACACGGAATGTCAGGACTTCTATTCTTCTTTTCCACTTTTCCCATTTAAAAGGCCAAGCTGCAGGTTTAATATTTTTTTAAAGATGAAGATTTATGTAACAAACTCAGAGTACAAACCTATTCACCATTGCAAATCCGATTAAAGTAACAAACACCAACCAATTCATTGCAGTAACATGTATGCAAAGCTAATTAAGGATTAAAATCTGCACTACTACATATGGTCAAGCAACAAGATATATGCACTGCAAACTAATGGACACTTTGCACGTTAACTAAATAACTTAAGGTCAGATAGTAATACAATCGAATCAGTTACATGTTACAAAGTTGTCAGTGCTGGGACTGTAGTACCCAGGCAGTAGTTGAAGGCCATTGAAACAGGTGCAAGACCCAAGCATGCTGACGGACAAAGATTATTCCGCTCAGAGCACGAAGCTGCCCCAGGCCCTGGAAGGTCAGAGCTTCAGCATAACACACTACCAGCACACTCACAGTGCTAAGCACCGAAATGGAGAAGTCCATCAGAGTGTTGACCTAAAGGTCTGACCTGCATTATGGTGTTTCTGTTTTTTTGTTTTGTGTTAATGTGGATCACTTTTTATACTTAGAACTACTTTATTCACTTTAGTAATATCTTTTTCAAATAAGATATTACAGATTAGCCACTACTATTTGTCTTATTGAAAGTGGTTCAAAGAGAATAAAACAGGTTATTCTCTGACATCTGACCAATGTCCATCTACTATTACTGAAGGTGAGAGGGGGCCACCAGGAAACAGGAGAGTTACCCACCACGTTGGAGAGGAGAGACGTGGAATGTTCATCAAGGCTGATGACCCCCTCCTCCAGATGGTGGCTCTTTAGCTGGTTGGAGAAGGTTCTCAGCTCCCTCTCAACCTTTGCTCCTGAGTTCACATTTGTTGTAAGCTTCCAGAAAGGCAGCCTTCACAATGAAAGAAAAGACCATATTAATGGATAAGGTCACTTGGACATCTGCACTTCAGTATCTACACAAACTGACTATGCTCGATTTATTAAAAATAAATGTATTATATGGAGAGTTCATCATTAACCATTTCGCTTATTGGTGAATGCCCCATACCGTAAGACATTCATGTTGGGCAGTTCTCGAGCAGGTATAGATAGCTGCTGAATTGACTCTTGGTGAATGGCTTTGATATTCTGTCCAACGCAGACAGTGTACTGCAGGGGCATTCGCTCCATGTCGGGCCCTGTCTGAAGACAGAACTGCTTCTTCTTCTCCACCCCAACATGCAACGGGATATGTGGGGCCACAACTACTGCCACACCTTCAAGAAACCAAATTACTCATAAATGGCCAGCTCATCAATCTTGACTATGTACCCAGAGTCATAAATAAAGGCAATGTTTGACCCTTCAAATAATCATGCAAATAACAAGGCATAATGCTGAAAGCTCAGATGATTTAAAGCTTTTAAAGATGTGCTACCACACTTTTGTAGTCTAGAAGAAACAAAGGAAAAACACTTTCTCATGCATCACAGACAAGACTAATGCAGCTGGATCGAACAGACATGTTTCATAAATTAATCCCCACATTTTAAGAGTACAAGTTTTTTTTTTTTCTTCCAATGTGAAGCAACCTTAAACGTCTTATTAAGTTAAGGAGTTGAGCTAGAGCTCCTCACTATTTGAACCACTGACCATGGCTTTCCAGCTACATTTGGGGCAGATGCCAGGGGTGCTGCCGGCTTCTGGGTTGAGTGCAGCATAACCAGAAAACAGCTCACTGCCTTTATTCATGCCTTTTCAGACTAGCTGGTGTTGCTGTTATCAAAAGGTGTGCTCTCCCTCACCCCTAACAGAGCACGACAGATGAGTAGGAAGCAATGGCTGTCCAACTAAAGGCCAGGCACTGAGTGGACATTGCAGGAGGAAGTGCCTTCAGGTCATTGTTGGGGGTCTGAGCTGAGTTCCTGGGTTCTGGCTCACGTCTGTTTTCTTGTGGGTCACAAGAACAATAAGAAAGAAATGCTGGAGAAAACATGTGAAGCTGTCCATTTCAACTACTGGCAGAGCAGAGGCAGAGAGTCAGATAGTTGGTGTATCCCCGGTGGCAGGGCACACTGTCCAGTCAAAAGCACCGCAGCTTTTTGTGCTAGAGGAGCTGAATACACATCACCAGTGCTAGAGGAGCTGAACTCACAGCACCAGTGCTGGAGGAGCTGAATACACAGCAACAGTGCTGGTTAATGGATCCCTGAGGGCTCATGAGCAGCACACTTGTCAGCATCAACAATGCAGCGAATGAGTGGCAAGTAAAGAGAAAGTTTGCAAGATGCTGCAGAGAGGGGCGGGCAAGACAGAGGACAAGAAATAAGCTGTAGGAGATTCTGCTCCGTTATACTAACATTTTTACTGCCACATTTACAGACTATACATGCAATGACTTAATGCACACAACAGTTGTATTATACTGATTCACTCTGCCTCTATCTGTTAATGCTGAATATTTGAATAGTTGTGTTGTGTGAATGAACAACACCATAGCTGGGCATTTTCCTGACTTTTGAACAGCAGCGTGTCACACGCCTAAGGATGACGGGTATCAGAGGAGAAACAAAATAATAATGTATTTTGTTAACTATGGATCAGTTTCACTATTTTCAGAACAGCGGTAGAGCTATGTTGTTTTTGGTTACAAAGCAGTAAAAACAGAAAATGTGAGCCTTCATGCATTTGTAAACGATCTGATAACTCAATGGCTGCAGTTTATTTGTAAAAATCTGATTGTCCTAGCCAAACGTCCAGAGAAAACCCTGATTTGCAGTAGCTATTTTACAGAGGATGTGTTTTGCCAAAAAAAAAAAAAATTAAAATTAATTCCAACCAAAAAAAAAAAAACTTGCATTGCATACGCTGGTCTTGTTTTTTTATCTGTTGACTGGATAGAAGAAATCTGCAGTGTGCTAGCAATGTTAGACAATGTTAGCCTGCCAAGTTACATGATTCATGCGTAATGCTGACAGGATATTTTATATGGCTTGAGGATGTTGACAAAGAAAGTTAGTGCAAACATTACTCGAAACAGTTTGTCAAAGCTGCTAATTTAAATGATGACTATATTCATTAAGGTAATTCTTACCGAAAACTACATGATTGCGCATATGACACACGGGGATGCTAATGCTAGAGTGGACGATACACTGAACTGTTTCTATGTATTTAGACAAAATTTACATATTCCTTCTTAAAACTTGTCAGAGCTGGTGATAAGGAACAGGGCTGTCTAACATTAGTAACACATCAGCTGTTTGATAGTGTAGTCAAACCGAAGGCTCATGCTACGTGTTACCTTTATGTTTTAGCATAGAGAGCAATAGCTTCATAAAACACACTACCGGTGTAATACAGACTCATAGGTGACCCAGTACAATTCACTCTATTTCTTCTTCTGATTTAGTTTCCAGTTTGACCACGTATGGCCGAATTATTCTAATATTACCAGTTGCCATTGTGTAGCATACAGTGGCTAGCAATACAGAAACCGAGCACATTTTGTGTGACTGAATAGCAGAGTTGAAGGTAAGAAGAGGTGTGGGTCCAGAGAGGTGGAGACTGAATTTACTGCACAGTAAATGCACAGGCGTAGAGTTGCAGGTGTAAAGTTACTTTTTCTTTTAAATATGTAATTTTTATAAAAATTTATTTAGGGGTTTAATTGATGACTGCATCTATAACTAATCAAATTATTTTTTAGTTTACCTGAAAAGGTATTTTCCTCCTTGTACTGGACTTGTTTCTAACCCTAACCCCCATTTCCTCCATTCTATAGTTCCTTTTGTTCTTGTTTGCTGTGTGTAGGTCTTTTTAAACTATTCCTTCAGCAGAATTTACAGTCTGGTTCTTTTTCCACTCCAACAGTATGTAATCTTAGATGTACAAAAATTGTATCAGAACATTACACCCTGTGGGATATTGGCAATAACATGTAACTGAGGAAATTCAAAAGAATAGTCCAGACATGCCTACACATTGGCTATGGGTGTGTCATATAAGGAGGGTACCAAGGTTACTGCAGTCAGCAGGTCATTTTTATAACCATAATCTTGGTCTAAAAAGAGCAGACGTTTCAGAAGAGCATGTTAAAGGCTTCCTCAGACCTTTTGGATGGAGTATCCCTGCACATGTGAAATGATGTGAACCAGATAATTGTGTCCACAGATGTGGCTGCCCTCCCAGGAATTCATACTGCCTCTCAGATTTCTCCACCATGTCCGAGTACCCCCTTGTACACACACACACACACACACACACACACACACAATCTTGTTTACTATCTTTGTACAGATCTTCAACAAAATGATTATTGTAGCTAATTAATACTACACCAAAATCTTAACCTTAACCTCAGTAACAAAAATAATTTGGTTCTCTTAGTATGTCAAATGGAAATACCATTTATTATTTTTATTTTTTTTGTAAAAAAGCATTTGTAACCATGGGGACCACACGGTGGTCTCCACAAGGTCAAAAATGTCAGATCTGATGTTCCTATCTATTTGGTCCCCACAGAGATATATAAATACATACACACATTCTCACAAACACATATACACACTGCCAGTCGTCTCTCACTCAATTCAGAACTTTGTGAAAATCCACCATAAGTTTGTGACTGGTATGAAGTTTCTTATTCCATGCAGCAGTTTCCCTCCCACTCGGAATTCTGCAATCACCTTTGCAGCTGTTTCTCATATTGACAAGAAAGCGTTAAATTAAAGCCTAAGGTGATTTCATGAATTAAATCAGAGCACTGTATAATATTAAAACACTGATTTAGAAATTTCACTGCAGAAAACCAATCAAGAAATTGATATGAGTATTTCAGTATAAAGTTATTATTTCATGTGATGCTGTACATTGCTATCAAGAATACCTCCAGTCTACCAACACTGTAAGGGAGCTACATTTTCACACCCCCCCATTCTGTTATCAAATCACCAGTCCCTAAAAATAAGTTTTTACCACTAATAAAGAGGCTGCATTTAATGGTGCAAATGTGTGAACATTCACATTTACATTTTCAGCATTTGGCAGATGCTCTTATCCAAAGTGACTTACATACAGTTATGTACTAAAGGTTTAATAAATTAGGAATAAATGTTCATTTTCTCTTAAATCTGAATTTTAATAACTATAATGTACAAGATTGTAAATTTAAGGGAAGGAAACTATAAATAGCATTAGAAAGTTTGAAAGAGTTTTTATGATGCATTTTGGGCCATACAAATAATTCAGGATAAAAAAATAAGTGGAAAAAAGATCAAATGGAAAACTAAGTGATATAAAATGTATGTGTGTAAAGTTGTGTAGACCTGCACATGGTTCTGTTTTTGATATCAGTCGGCTCTGAGAGATTTTACCTATGAGCCTTCAAAAGCCAAGAGGCCCCTTCTCTCAGAGCATATAACACAGAGGTATCTGCAGAGCAGGCAATCAATAACTGCCGTTTGGTAAAATTTAAGAGACTTTTAGTTTGAGTGGTTTTCTAAGTGAGCAGCCTCTTATTTTCAGCCCAGTTCCCTACAGTAAATACTACCAGCTTTGCTGAAATATTTTTCCAGAGCTTTAAAGGAAAGAAAAATTCTTAATGGTATCTTCCTTTCTCTTTTTCCTAAGAAACACACAAACTTACAATGAACTCTTTACATGAGTGAAATAATCAATTAAGAAATTGCTAAATGATCCTGATATGTTAGCCCAGACTTTGTGCCTAAAATTTTTTATGTAAGCAGTTCCACCACATGGAAACTATAAAGATTTGATTGAAACATTGTTCCATAATCTTATTTAGTGCAGGGTCAGAAGTACACCGCTGGAGATCTTTTCTGGGATGAGAAGGGGAGTTAATTGTGTCTGCCACTTGGGCTCTTCACCCAGCCACCTACACACACACACCCACACACACACACACACACCCACACACACACATGATCTGTTTACACACTTATGTATGACCAAAAAGTAGAACATGTACATGGGAGTAATGAAGATCAAATTTGTGGAGGTTAAATGTGTTAGGATGCCTTTGAACTTTCTGGGTACTGAATGAACAGGGAGAACCGGAGTTTAGCTTGGGAAATCTACCAAACCAAAGCTAAAAGGAAAAAAAAAGTGTAATAGACATGAGAGAACTTTAAAGAAATGAAATTATTGATGAGCTATTTTTCATGTGGGCAGGTTGCTAAGTTCCATTAAGAGACAGAGGGTTAGGGTTACGGTTATGCTTGAATTAATCTTGCATCAAGCAAGAGAGTGGCATCGAATATAATCATTGGCTATGAAATAATGGAAGAACATTTGGGGGACATTTCTGTGCTTTGTCAAATCTGTTTACATGTTCTGGATAATGCATGCACTGTTAAATAATTTACAACAATAACATCCTCGCCTCCAACCTGCCTGCTCATTTTATAATACTTAACGTACTGAATGTTAGAATAGCTGTTACTGTTACATCACATTTTGTGTAATCCTCCCTAACAAATTAAAAATAAGCCTTAGAGCAGCTATTTTTGCAGGCCTTTTCAAAAATCAGTTCCTGTGCTTATGCCATAGTGGATTAGTTGATCTAAAATCCCAGTCCTAGGTCTGAGACAGCATGAAAACACAGACTACAGTATGACCTCTCTCTCTTTCCTTTGGACAGGCTGGTTTAGTGACAGGTGCACTACTTAGTGGACCGTCTACACCATTAGTCATAAGAAAATGTCATGATAACAACCTTCAGATATCTCCCCAAGTTTAATCTGTTGTGATACATTGAGGGAACTTCAAAGTATGCCAAAGAATTCATGTTATTTAGTAGAGCTTTTCCAATATTTTACATTAGGGGAACATGGAAAGAAATTGAATAATAATACTTGCTGTAAAAAAAAAAGGTTTCTATGGTTACTTAAATGAAATATAAGCATATGAAACATCCATGAAAATATCATCTATCAAGACAGTACAGTTCCAGTGTTCAAGTCTCAGTTAAAGACTTGTTTCCCACCAGAACTGTGTATTTGCAGTGTTACCCAGGACCTTGGGAAACTTCATATTTGTTATAACAGAATAAAGGCAAGTATTTAAATAACAGAATATATGACTAACAGATTTATATAGGGAATGTGTCAGAAATATAAAATAAAATATTTAACTCCACATAGATCTGGTACGTTTGACTCCTGTGACACTATTAGCAAACTCTAAAACTGCTTGACAACAGACGACAGTGTACAATAATTAAATGAAATAGACAGTATATGAATAGAGCAGTATATGTACTGTATGAAACTGTCACGTTTACTGGGCCATTGCTTAAAATATTAGGCCTGAGTTTAACCCAAGCTGACCAAAAATATCTGAGCAGAGGAGCTGTCATTCACACTCTTAATCTGCAACTGTATCCTATATATTATACACTGATACAGTTTTTGTTGTTCCAGCCCATTGGATTTGAAGTGAAACAATGTCAGTGAAGTTAACATGAACAATAAAACACTGTTAAAATGGTTCACAGAATAATGATACACACTTTATTAGTGAACGTGAACGTAGTTGTGAAAGTTGTTGAACTATTTACATTAAGTTATTGAAGAGAGCTGCTTTTCACAACCGGTTTGGAGATTCGCAGGCTAATCACTTTTTTTTTTTTTTTTAATAGTGTTACGTGCTGCACAAAGGTAAAAATTAGAGAACTTCATTTGTTTACTATCATTTCCCACCTTTAATCACCATCAGCAGGTGTGCATGCTCCATAAAACATACAATCTGCCAAATGCTGTAAATGTAAAGCACTAGATTAAGTGTGAGGCAACTGCACTAAAATACAGGAAGCAGATATTGCCAATAATATACTAAATATTTACATCACTGCCCCATCACTGATTAAGTGTACAACAGGTTTTATTGCTCTGAAGCACAGCGCTGCCTCTACCAGTCACTCTCAGCATGGGTATGTGTGTCTGTGTGAAACTGGCTTGCTTGTCTTCATAAATAACGTGGTTGCCAACAGCAGCAACAGGATTAGTTTTGAAGTGCACAGAAGCATCCAAACTGCTCAAATCCAAACAAACCCCTCACCTTTCAGCAGGACAAGAACCAAACCACACAGCTAAAGAAACTCATTTGTTTTCTTAGGCATAGAAGGCAGTGTTCTTAACTGTGCTTCACTTCCTGAAGACAAGACTGAAGGCAAAAATTCCCTGAAACAACTGAAAACGGCTACACTACTGACCAAACAGAAGCGGGAGAGATACCAAACGTCTGGTGATGTCTGTGGCTTCAGTGCAAAGGTTTTCGGCGGGGCGTGTAGATGGCACAGCAGATGTTTGATCCCACCACAGAGATCCGAGCTTGCTTTCCAAAAGCAGTGCGTCCAGTTTGGCCAGGCACCCGGTGGACACAATTGGCATTGCGAATGGGTCGGAGGCCAGCAGGGGGGATCGCCTCCCAGCTGCTGCAGTTGTGATTCCTACAGCTTGGTCAGGAGTGCCGGATGCATACATGGTGCATAGTGCAGAATGGATGCACAGCCTGGACTGCTGCACACAGTGGAGTGCTGCAGGAGTCCAGTGCTGTCTGGTGAATAGCCGTGGAACTGGTAGAGGCATGCAGTAACCTACTCTCACCTGGCCAGCAAGGACACTGCACTGTGGCAGGGAATAGCACTATAGAACAATAAGAACCAGAAATACTTATAATAATGATTCACACAATATGGGCAAACATATGCTCATATTAAAGGTGATTGTTAGATTCTGGTTATATTCACAAGCATTGTTTCATTAAAAGTCAATACAACAGAAAGAAATGTGTCACTGTCCAGGTGAAGGTCATGCTATATACATCCTATAAGAAGCATTTACCTGCCTGTGTGTATTTAACCAACTACTTTGGTTGGGAGCTCAACATTTTTGTCTTAATGGAACCACTGAATAGAGAGTTAAACATCTTGTTAATAATGGCAGTCCTTCAGGAAGGTGGAACAGGGATTTAAATCATGTAATCATTCCAGTTTAACTTAAAATATTACATAAGGCCTGAAAGCACACACCAACAGTCCACTCTAGGAAATCATAACAGGCTTTTGTTTGAGTCACATGATGATAATTATGTCCTTTAGGTGATGTCATGCCCTTTGCTTTAATCTAATTCTGTTCAGCTGTCTGGAACATAGATTCCCACTTTCACCTCGGCTCGATTTATCTTACACACTTAGACAAGTGAACGGATTCAAACACACACACTTGTGCGCGCGCACACACACACACAAAAGACAGGAACACAATGTTTACATGCTACTTAAAGATCTCATTTAGTTTCTTCCATAAGTAAACTCGATAAATGAGATGAGTGCTGTGTTCGCGGGGAACTACTTGTCTGTTTTGTGTGAGAAAGTGTACACATGCGTTTAAGCTTTGTAGCTCAGCTGCTCAGGCACAAATGCCTTTCATAGCATGCCCAGTGTTCTGGACTCCCAAGGGCCTCTATTATGACCCCTCCAATGAATAACATTAACCATTTGCATCTATTGGCATGGCATACATACACCAGATCAAACTCACACCCAGAAATAACTGCACTCATTATTACTATCACCATAGTTCTGGCCTGTTTTTATAGTATCAAAAGACAACTGTTGAGAGATTCCAAAAGGTTAAATAAAGACGGTGTACTTTGTTTTCTAATGAGAGAGCTTCAAGTATTTTGCTGTAGGCAATAATCCTTACACCCATATTATACAAAAACATACCATACTAAACATATTTTGTATTGTTGATTTATTCACCACTAAACACATTCAACCATGAGGATAGATGAACAAGTTTGGCAGGGGAACATTTGTTGGCGTGAACTCACCTGATGAGCCCAGAAAGTAGCGTTCTAGGACTGATCCAAAGCCAGAGGGGTTATCCCTCAGGTCACTGATGGTAAATGCCTGCATGGAAACATCCACACCGTTTATTGGCCAGTTTGGTGCATGGACACTGGCTCCACCATACCATGACACGTTGACCATGGAAAAGCAATCCTAGAAAAAAAGAGTGGTAGATAAATCACTGACTTTGAACGGCCATTTTTATTTGTTCTTTTCTTCTGTATATTTTCTGTATATATTTTTTGACAAATCTGACTACCTGTTTTTGATTTTAGAATGGCCATTATACTTTCCCCTGAATTACAATGAATAACATCCAGTTTTTAAAAAATAAACTCAAGCATATAAGCAATATTATAAATATTGATTGTTTCATTAATAATCACAGTTTTAAAACATTCAACTAAGTATTTTCCTGTCCACATGATGTGTAAAAAGATGTGGATATATCATCCACAGAGGCCACAAGGTTTGACTGTACCTTGTGCAACACACATGACAGGGAATTACTGATGTAGGGAATGTACAACATGAAGGGATTAATTACTAAAAACTTCCAAATCACTTTAGGACTCAGTCGTAAAATAAAGAGAGGTTTGCACGTATGAACTAGTAAAAGTATAGTGTACACTACTGTTTGTGTCCAAACCAGCAAGCTGTATGCATGTATGTTCTGTGCCAAGCACTATATTTGGTTTAATGCTATTGTTCACCTTCATTAACCTATTGTCTTAAAATTACTATAAGCTAATATACATATGCATATATGTATATATGTGTAATGTACAAACCTGCACTGTTCAATTAACTGTTTAGCATAAGAAGAGAAATACATTACAGCTGTATTTAAGTTCCTTGTTCAAAACCATTTAATAAACAAATACAAATTAATAAATAAAAACTTAATGAAAGGTTAGCACCGATAAGGACTGATAATAATGTATTAGAAATTATTTTACCTTCAGTTTTAAATGACAGTGAACTGGGGTCCAGGTCATAATATAGCATTCTGTCTCTGATTCGTCAAACGTTTCCAGCGAGATCTTCACCTCCGCAAATGAGTCCCACGTATAGCAGAATTCGGTTTTATTGAGCCAACATAGGTTTCGGACAAAGGGAACCTCTGTATCAGGACTCCCAATGTTCCCTACGTCAATTTCTACGAACGTCTTGTCTTCTGCGAGTGTCTGTACGACTAGAGAATGCGTCCTTCGCTCCCAAATCAGTCCACTAAAACTCCCCTTTAGGATCCAGTTCTTGTTGGGTTGATCAACGACTTGCCAATAAATGATCCCAATGGTCATAACAAAGAAGACAGCTACTCCGAGACACGCAACAGCTCCTTTCCAGGTTTCGTCCATTTCCTTCAAACCCGTATCCCACGTTACCTCTGGGACTGGACTTGGGTTTCTATTTCGAGTTTGAGGCATGTTGTTTTCAAATGAGCAATATTGTAATCAAAAGTGAAGATAAAATGTTTGCATAAATTTGTAGATGCTTCATCATGTCATTGCAATGACATGACAAGAAGAAGATTGATCTTTGAATTTATTCTGAACTTGCCTATCTTTCTTGCAACCTATCTTGTCCACAAATGACCTGCCATGTGAAGATCACCGTCAAGTTATCCTAAGGCGGATAATTTTTTAAAAAGTTGCCTTACCGCATGCTCTTAGCAGCATATATTTAGTTTAATTTATAGCATTGATCGCGGAGGCGTGAGCAGTCGTACTCCGGTGTGGGAGCAATGCCTGTGAATAGCTCCTTCGCAGCTTATTTGCTTGCCCTGCACTTTTCGCCCGAGTCTGACGTAACTCCAAACTGCTTCTTCAAAAAGGAGGAGAGGAAAGTGATTAGGGTACCACGCGCTTTCTAATTCCCAGGCCACTGTTTGGGGCGAAAATGACTTTGTAACATTAGTCATGCGTTCTCCAACCTCGTAATGCGCTCTGCTCCAAAGTGCATGCCAGTCAGTTGACATAAACTGTATGAGAACTGAAGTGTAAATAAATAAATTTAAATAAATTTAATTAAGAATTGCAACACATTATAAAGTTTGTCAAACCAAGCGCAAAGTGATTAAATGTATATTGCGAGTTCACTAATGGATCCGCCAGATGCGCGCCGTTCTTTGCGTAATGGCCGTTCGAACTTTAGCGCTTGTGTGGACTTTTTTCAAAGCGTGTGCATAATGGAGGTGTAGTTAAATAGGATTTTAAATCTAATCGGTAGTGTATTTTATTACATTTGAACTACACTTACATGCTCTGACACAGTCCTATAAATCTTAAGACAAAAATATTTTACTACATAATTAAGGTTGGATAGTCTGGAAAATTATTGTTTTTTTCTATTGCCGTTTATTAAAATGTTCAAATGGAGCTGTAGGAAATATTTACTTCGATATATCTGAACAAATACTTACTTCCTAGATATTTCGTAGAGTCTTTAAATGTACTGTGATGGTGTGTAAACGAATAGGACTCGAACGTAATTAGCTCGTGATGGTAGGACGTCTGTTAACATTACCACTGTAATTCCTTGAATTAAACTACATAAAAATAAATAAATAAAAATAAATAAATAAAACTTTGACGCCTTTGAAATCTGCTTACAAGCTTAAATGGCTAATCATGAGTTTTTATGTTAACAGGTCAATATTTAGAAGAAAACACAATGCAAACATCCACATATAAAAGGTAGAGAAAACAAATAAATAAAATGCTACAGAAAGTGGTGACCTGAAGCTGGAGCAACAGCATAAGTATCTTAAAAATAATTTCAGAGCTGAGTCAACACTCGATGTCACATTTTTAACAAGTGCACCTAGCTTGCTAACCATTTTAACAGTGTGTGATTGTGAGTGTAAGCATGTGTGAGTTAGCATGTGGCTGTATGTGCATGTGCATGTGTGTGTGTGTGTGTGTTGTGTGTTGTGTGTGTTGTGTATGTGTGTGTGTGTGTGTGTGCAGAGGTCAGTGTGTAAAATGTGTGTGACTAAGTCAAGTTCAACACTAAGTCACTGCAGCCATGGTCCACTGTCAAAGTTGTACTGTGGTCACATCCAGTGATCAGGTGTCACTTTACACGTCAACTATATGACTCCATTGAGCAGTAGCCTACTATAAATAAAAGATTGAATGATTGTTGGCATGCCCTACTTTCCATACCATAGAGTATGGTATTAGAAAGTGTGGGATATGCCTTGTATTAGGGGTATATGACGCTCTCTCTCTCTCACTCACTCTCTTTCTCTCTCTCTCTCACTCTCTTTCTCTCTCCCT
>JAOXYF010000007.1:16028380-16043621 GCA_028565775.1 Sternarchorhynchus goeldii
TATATATATACATACTGTTGCAGTCAATTTGGGATAAGAACATGGGAAAAACATGAGTATAAATGCAATGTACTGATACCTTTGGTCCTGATGTAAATCCACATGGTCCCATGGTTGCAGACTTTTGTGAAATACATTCAAGTAAAATTATATTGCAGTTAGTCCAAAAAGGGAACACATGAAAGGCACAGATCTGCCTTGAAGGAAAGCATAATATACTGCTTGACAAAAGTATTTAAAAAAACTGCAAACCTTTACAAGCAAGACATTTCAAATGAAGAGGTTTTCCATCTTCTGTCTGGATCCTCAATTTGCAATTTTCCTTTACTTCTGGATATTTAATACACGCCTAGCTAAAAATGTTTCCGTAACTTTTCTTCTGGCTCTACAACTGGCATCTAAGTGTGGCTCAAAGAAAGGAAATCTTTTTTCATATACTTTGACTTGTTTAGTAAAATCTACATTCATCTTGCTTAATTATTATTATGCACTGTACAGACATAATAATATTTGAATGTCTTTACACCTGTCATTAAGCATTGTATTTATTTGAATATTTTTGGAGATCGACTTTATAAATCAGAGTATATGACATTTTTTTCTGCTGCCTTAGGGTACAGCTCTGGCCACCAACAAACTGCTTGGTCTAATCTATAAATGGAAGAGCTTGAGGACAGTGTGAGAGCAGACCTTTGGTTGAAGGTTGAGTGGAGTCGAGTTGCATGTGTGCATCTTCTCTATCCCATCTGAGCCCACCCTTTCCAAAACATTGGCCACTTGTCAGGAAGCTCATGCATGGAGCTGGGCCAACGACCTCTTGGCATCTGAGACCGGAGGTACTCCCTAACTCCCAATCATTCATCTAGGCCATTGTTGGAACATGAGAGGTGACTAGGAAGGCTGGACTGAAAAACACCGAAGCTGTTTCAGAATAAAGAGGAAGAAATACAGCATTATGGTGCTACCTTTGCTAACATTGATTCCATTTAACAACCAGCTAACACAGAAATAAGGACTTAAAAACTCACATAGAAAAAATCTTTCACAGGTGGATTGCAAAGTACTTTAAATAGTGCAGATTCTGCTGCTGGTTTCCCACATGGAATCAATAAAGTGCTATATTGTCTAAGTTGGATGCTTTCTATTAGGAGTGTTAGACAGCTTTGTCTGCAGTCATTCAACTTCAAACCCCTGATTAAAGATATGATAGTATGATACATACCACCACTGTAGAATCAGTCCTCAGGCTGCCTAGTGCAGGTCTGAAAAAAAGCTATTTGGTCACAACCAAATAATAGCATGGACTCTGCTGGAAAAGTCTCGCTTTTGCCTTATCCCACTGTTACACATACAAAGCATGTCTTGTTTTAAAATCAGCTTCAGAAAAGCTGAATCTATTTTATTATGCTCATAGAATGAAAGGTAAATAATCTAGAAGACAAGCTAGGTTCTGTTGAAATAAACATTCCTGGCAGAGACCTAACACGTTTAACCCTTTACAATATTATAAAGAACACAATATTCAAATTTCGTATAAATTTGTCTAGCTTTACAGATTAACTATATTACATCAGCATTGCTACTTATACTAATAACTTGCTCATACAACCTTCTTGCATCCACTGGATATACATAAATTTTTCCTAAAATTGGTTCCAAAATTTAAACCACAAATTCAACTCCAGTAAAGAAAAAAGCTACAAAACATTTTCAAATGTCGATCTCTTTCTCTTTCTTTAAAAGACGTTGAAGAGCTAGCAGTGTCATAATGGCAAAAAGCCCCCTTAAGTTACCTGATACGGGCAATTAGTGAGAAATTACTGTGGCCAGAAAAGAACAGAGCCAGATGCATCTACAACTGCCAGAGTATAAGCATTTAATACTGTGGGTTACCCTCTTAAAGAGATCTGTGTAAACGTCTGCCTAAGCTGAGCCCTGTGAGGTCTCAACCTGATTTAGACGTATAATAGAAAACGGAATCAATTTTTCAATATATCAATAAACAAACACAAACATTTGCTTTGATTTACTTTGGCAATAATTGTCCAAGTGTAATTTTACTAACCTGTTTTAACAACAGAGAATATAGCTGTAAATCGCAGAGTGAGTAAGATAAGATTAGTTAAGCTAGCTAAATAGGTTTGATATAATTTGTGGACGTGTTTTTTGGTGGCCTAGCTTGGTACAATGACACCTTTGGGCATGACAGGAGTCACAGGCTGGGAAAGCAATCCTGCCCATCAAGACCTTGGATGAACTGAGATCCCAATAAGTATTCCTTTCAGGAGATGGTTAGTCATTTTTACACCCACTGCAACACTAGATTAATAGCTGGGTCAGATGTGTGGAACAACTCCAAGTAAGTTTTATGATGAAGTGGAAGGGGCAAGGTTTCCCTCTGCTGTTAAAAGTGGTCTTACCTAGAATGCTCACTAAATAAGGGTTGATTTTTGTAATGCAAGAAAGGCAATTAATGGCCTTGACACCTGTTGTATTATATGTGAATTAAATCAGTAATGGAAGTAGGTGACTCAATTGTATTAGGACTTTAAGAAAGCATCAGAACTTTATCAGGTCATTTCATTACTTGGATTTAATGAAAAACAAAATTAGTACTGCACAGTATAATTGGTGATACAATAAAATTAAATATTGTCCCACTAGCCAGGATCCAGCAGTTCAGAGATAAATCCTGGGAAAGTTCATGGCAGGAGAGGTCAACCTTGTCATTGCTCTTGCAGTTCAACCATGGGTTTATGGAACTATGTACACTTTGATCTTTTTTGTGCATCTATGGCATTTGAACTTATTTGCATCTAATTGTGTCATTGTCAACGCCAATGTTAAACAATAACAACAATAACAACAAAACAATAACAACAACCTAAATAAACAGATAAATAAATAAGAATAAAACAGATGGCTGCATTTTTGTTGAGCAACCAGAACATAAAGGATAGCACAAGCCAAATATTGTATTCATAACATGTTTTACTGTTTGCAGAAATAAGATGCTGAGAATTAAAGTAAATAGCAGTAATTAATTATGTTTTGCAGTAATTATGCTTTGAATTTAATTTCAAATAGTTAATAATTATATTAAAATCAATTTAAAAATAAAAAATATGACAGTTCAATGCATTATTTCTAAAAAATAATGTTTTCAAAGCAAGTTTGTTAAAGGACCATTATACAAGCTGTAATATCATCAAACCTTTTGTAAAGCAGACTAAAGGAAGATTTACTTTTTCAGCTAGAGGTAGAGTGTAAAGTGCAATAACATTCCTTTGCTCTTAACCTTTGTGTGTAAAAATAGCTACAAACACAGAAAGCAAGAGATAAATCCCAGGAAAGTTTGTGCTAGCGAACTAGAAAAGTTGGCTTTCCCACTAGTATAAACACAAATCAGTGGAAGTTATACATCCCACTGTAAAAATAATCGTTCTCTATGTTGTGTGTTATGCGATGCTTCACTGAGTCTGAAACATTTAATAATATTACTAACAGTTGTCACAGACAGCTATAACTCACAGATCATCAGGTTGTTCAAACAGTAATACACACACTCTATGCTGTTATATACTTAACACTGTAACCTAAACACATCATTTGTCATTTAGTGATTAAACATATTGAGCAATGTTTGGTGAGTGTAATAGCTTTTTTGTTCAAAAATAAACATCAATAAAGATCTTTGACTTCAACAAAATTCTTAAATGACAGCATTGGTAGTGACCAGTAATGGTTACGAATAATTTGGAATGCATTTCCACAATGATCTACCTTAAGCAAAGATAGTGATCTTCTGGCTGAGTTTGGAAAATACTGCAGTACCAGTATGCCATATCAGATAGCAAAAGCTTTATCCATAAAATATCCAAACATTTGAGCATATATAAGCTATTGTATGTATATTCCAAATAAATCATTGGAATATATTTATTCGTGCACTAAATTATATGTCTATTCACAAAAGGTTAGTATAACCCGCAGAAGTATTGAAAATGTTTACTTTTATTTTGAAACCTATCAACAAACTAACACTTCCTGTACTTACTGGGGACGTTACAGAGGACTTTGAGCACATTTGTTGGGAAAAACATTATACTACATAATTCCACCATATGTATCAATTATAAAGAAAAGAGTTATAAGTATGGCAAGACGGCTAATGTGAGTGCTATCTGACATCTACTCAAAATGTACTATAAGATCTTGACTACAGACTTAACAATTGCTGTCTCCCGTTAGGATAGTTGCTATATAGCCAGCTAGCTAGCTAGCTAAGTAGCTACAGGGCAATTTAGTTAATTAGCCAGCTAGCTAGTTGATCAGCTCGTGCTATTTCTTTATATCTCTAAGGTGCGTAGCTACTAACTTACCTCAGTGCTCGTGTTAATTCGTATATAGCTAGCTAGCAACCTATTTTTTTAATTTAGCTAGCTAACCATCCAGGTAGCTTGCCGTTCACTTTCGGTCATGTGCCTTTTCTAACGTTAGATCTCAGACGACAGCATCATTAGATAGCTAACTAAATAATTAAGCTAGCTAAGGTTAACCTACCAGTTAAGATAGTTTCATCACTGAAAGTTGCTCAATTCAAATTGGTAAATGGAAATTAACTGGTTAGCTACCTAACTAGCTGGGTGCTTACTTGTGAGTGCTTAGGTTTTTTTAAAAAAAAAACAAAAAAAAAAACCAAACACAATTATTGTACTCGTGCAAGAAGGATAAACAAAGTAGATAGGCGGCTAGCTAGATAAGTAGTGATGAGTTAATTTTTTTGTGAAACGTGATGAATGTTCCTTTGCTCTTGACATTTGTGTAAAAGTAGCTAGAAAAACAGAAAATAAGGTAACGAATAGCTAGCTTGGTTAGCTAGCCCACTAGTATAAACACATCAGTGGAAGTTATCTTGTGTCCTATTGGGGAAAAATAGTTTCTCTGTGCCATGTACTATGAGATGCTGTGTTTCCTATTTGCACAGCCATCCTATTTACCAGTTGGGTAACCCACAGCTGCGAATATTCCGTCCCACCTTCAACATGACACTCGTCAGACCAGGAAAAGAACAGCCCCCTGACACAGTACAGTTTCGAGTATCAATGGAGTAAGTCTTCAAAGTTTTTCCAGCATTCGTGAGCATGTTGTAACTGTGTTTTTTTCTATTAGATAAATACACAAAGCGCACGTTTCTGCGAAAATCTACGGTGTAATACTTGTTTGGGCCACTAGGTGGAAGTCAAATCTTAATTATAAACGTTTCACTGGCTGTCTACATTTAAGTTGGTCGTTCTAGAACAGGTAGCAGGATGCTTAAAGGTTAAAATAAAATATATGGAATAAGATGTGTGATAATGTTCTCTTCTTGCTTGCTTCAACTAAAGTTGTACCAGACTTGTCCTGTGGTTTTCAGACTGGTTATGATGAGGAAAACACTAAATACATATGCATTGTAAACTCAAAAGTTGCTTTTCTTAATGTTCTTAGACCATGCAAGACACAGCCTTCTTTCTTGTTGTGCACATGTTTTGTTTGTGAAATGGTTGCCAGTTTACTGGAAATTATGCCGTTTCCATTGTGAATTACTTGAGTGCAACATCTTTCCAGATAGTTCATCACAACAAAACTGAAGGAATATAAAATAAACTATAAAAAGGGCTACGTGTGGTCACTTCTCATCCAAAGCTGTTCGTGAGAGATAACTTGAAAATAATACCTCATCTAAGATGAAGACCTGGTTTGTCATTTAGTGTTGTTTATATCTTGCCAACCTGATCACCTTCCAAGGCAACAGCCTTAGCCCACTGATTCAATTTTTTTAAAACCATCAGTAGCGTCCAAGCATTTGTTATTTCGTTGCGGCAGTGTAATATGAAACAGGCAGTCAACCTGTAAATGAGTGCTTGAATAGTAGAGCTCACATGCGAAGAGGACAAAGTCTGCTTTGTTTTCAGTTAAACCTGAGGGCGGGCATCTTGCGGCATGACGCGCGAGCGCTGCATCTTACTTATTATTCTGTCAGAGAGCGTTCCAGACCGCACAAGTTCGTAATCCTGCTGTGTGTTAGCACTTGCGTAAGTGGTGAGGGGAAGTTTTTTTTTTTTTTTTTTTTTTTTTTTCCCCCCCTTTTTCTAAAACTTGCAAGAAGTTCAGAGTTTTGTTTTCATAGTCATTTGTGATCTTGAATATATCACTCTGCACTAGGCAGCCTCATCACCTGTAGCACAGCGCCAGTGGCAGCGAGCCAGGGGTTCAGCACAATGTGCTTGTGAGTCGGCCAAGTCTTTGAGTCCTCAACACTGGGCTGAATGCTGTCTGTCCTCATGCATTAAAAGTGGAAGAGAAAGGGGGGGGGGGTTAAAAACACCATAACCCCCCTCTTATCTCTGTTTGACCACAGACTTCCTTGCCATTTTATCATCCTGGCTTTATCTTTAAGGCTTTAGATTGCTACAACAGTTCTAGGGCTGATGTCAGTCTTTTATTCTCTCCAAGCACACACTCTTTACCCTGTACATGTATCCACTGTATTGATGTTTGTTTTAGTTTTGTCAAATATATGAAATAACTAAAGACTATGCTTTTCATCTGAATATAATATTTCTTTATCCATCATTCATCTCCCTGGTTTTAAACCTCTGTGATGAATCACATACTTAAAAGACTTAAAACCAGCAGAGTGTGTGTATGCATGTGTGTGCGTGTGTATGCGTGAGAGAGAGGGAAGGATGAGCTGTGTTTAGAGATGAGCATCTGTGTTGTTTTGAATACCTTTTATGTGTGAAGGGTGGGGTCCTTTTGAAAGTTGGAACAGGAGAGAAGTTAGACCAACAGGGAGCAGACGTCTGGTCTGTGCTCAGAGGGAGCAGTGTATGATGTGAGGAGCTGCGCAGGCCCCAGGGACTTGCTTAGATCTTCCACAGCTAATAGTCAGGTACCGCATGGCATTAGGTTATAAGTATCAGCTGGAACAATTTGTCTTTTGCACTGGGGAGTTGTAATCCTGTTTGCTGCTGTCTTATTATTATTTATTATCATTATTTATTTATCCTAAAAAAAGGGGGATATATACATACAGTGGAAATGGTTTCAGATATGCTATTTGTGCTGTCACCCATCTTTAACCCCTGACCTCATTTAAATGCACACATATCACATCAACTAGCCGTGCTTTATTTCTCCTTGTGTCTTGTATTCTCTGTGCTCTATGAAGCATGGCTACAAAGCAAATGGCAGTGTGCCCCCCCCCCCAGAGAGGTCCACTTTGGCAGTAGTTAGTGATGACCGCTTCTGCCTGCAGTTCAAGATAGTGTCTTAGAATTTGTAGGGTAGAGGAAGGTGGTAACTACTGTAAAGAAAACACACGAGCAGTATAAATTGAGGGAGTTGGGCTTTGCGATGAAGTGGTAGAGATTGTCAGGCACAGGGATTTAAGTGTGTTCCTGGTTTCTAATGAGATGCAGTTTTTCTACTCAGATGACTTGGAAAGCATTTTGTTCTGATTACCATTCTCCACACTGCCTGTTGAGTGTGTTGCTTTCTAGGAATTGCCCCTCTCACTGTCTTGCTCTCTCACACTCACTCAGTCCCCCTCACACACACACACACACACACACACACACACACACACACACGCACTCATGCACACACTCTCCCTTGCACTGTTTTCTTCAATCTCATGTAAATTACAAGGCCAGGGTCCATACTGTTCCACTCCATTCTGGTCCTGTAGGCATGACACTTTGAACAAACAAAATTCCAGGGCCTCATTCCACAGACCACCTGACTTAAGGTCATATGTCTTCATGTACTCCACCCTTAGCGTAAACTCAAGGTTCTGTAACATGTTATGAATTAAATTGCTGTTTTTTTGTTTGTTTTGTTGTCAATCATTAATTCTCTCTGAGATGAGGGTTTATGCAGGTATTCTGGAATATGACAACCTGTTCTTACATCATCTTGTAAAATGAATGTTATTCTGTCCATTACAAAACCATTATAGGAGCTTGAATTTCCTTGTGCACGTTTTGTTTGTTAACGTTACAGCTTGGGCTTTGTGAAACCTGAAACCAGCCTGGTAATGTCTCAAATACTTGACTTGGATGAAACAACATCAAAGAGCTAAATTTATTTTTTTCTAAAATAAATGACTGCATAAATTAGCCTCTAATGGAATTTATTTCATGTTAAATTATAACAGATTTGTGTTCAAAAATTAAACATTGATACTTGGTTAATTACCAAGGTTTAATTAAATGGTTATCTGAAATGTTCTAAGAATATCTTACCACCTGCTCTACTACTGAACTTTAAGCCTAAAGTAAGCAGCAAAAATAGACCCAAAGCCTATTTTTGGACATTTAAAAGATTATAGCCTTTAAAAGATTATAATGATTAACATGGGATATTGCTTGTGACTTGCACCTTGTGTAACTGTGCCATGCATGCATGGACAACTATGTAGCTAATCCTCCAGGAAACACTAGCCTAAATTACTTGTAAAACAATAATTTAATTTATTACATTTAATAACTAAGTTGTGCACACTTTTTGGTCATTTTCAATTTCTATTTTTGTTTGATAAAAGAAGAGACATCTGCTGACATGCTGCTTTCAAAGATTCCAACACTTGGCTAAATGGCCCATTACCATGGAAGCATGCAGCACATTTTCAAGGGCCAGGCTACACGTTTAACACCTCTAACTACTAATTGTTATTGCATGAAAAACATTTTTGGTTGAATGACAAAATGAAACAAAGACGTGAATATTCATACAGCCTACAGTTATTGTCATTCCTGTTGTAATTTGGGAAGCTATATGTATCATTTTAAGAGAGCTATTTAGTTTTTTTTTTTCCTGCACTCTTGGGTTTATTGATATATGTGCTTGGTTTAGTGTTGGCCTTACGCAAAGTTTGTAGCCTGTATCTGTGCCTTCTCAGTTGCAAAGTGATATTAAAAAGGTTTGTTCTGTCCCTGGTATGTGCCCTTTCAGCACTATTTTAGAGAGCTCCGTTTTTCCTACAAATGTTATTGACGTAGCGTTTGTTTGTACAGTTTTGCAAAATAATTTCATGGTAGATTGAGCAAGTAGTTGGGCTTTAAAGACATACATGAAAAAATGAGCAAAAAAACATGTTGAGAGGTTGTGCTTTTCTTTACAACTTTGTGTTACACAATGGGGATGAACAAAGAGTTACTGGAGACTGGAATTAGGCTCCCCCCCATTTTACTAGAGATCTGTCTATATCTATTGAAGAGCTGGTTATTTTATTATTATTACTATTAACACACAATGTTTTTCTTAGTTTTTCTCAGTACAGCTATTGTCGTTGTTGTGGCTGGGGAAAGAGAACCATTTAGGTGATTGTTTAGATAGATAGATAGATCTTTATTGATCCCTTTGGGAGGGTTCCCTCAGGGAAATTAAGTTTGTTTAGTTACTAATTTTGCAACTTTTACAATCTAAAGCTCAAAGCATTTTATATTTCCTATGTTCTAATATTATATTCCTTTAATGTGTGTAGTGAGGCAGAATTTTATTCTTGTATATTTTTACTCTGCAGGCATCACATTTATGGTAAATTAATATTGGCCGTAAATATTGGTTATCAAGTGTCCTTGATTACTAATAATCCATATCCTTAAATATCAGTTCACTCATAGATAGTTGACAACTACATAACTCGCACGATATGATTTTCTGTTAATGGGTTTTAACTGTAGAGGGAGATATAACCAAATAAGTATGATATCAATGGTATAGGGCTCCATATATTTTCCGTCTGCTTGGGTGGGTTAGTGATATGAGTCAGCATTTTAGCAGTTTTTACAGCAGCCCAAAAGGGTTATTGAGAATGAAGTATAATTTATTTCTCTGAAATCCCCCCATGTACTTATCTGCCACGTTTATTTCATGAACTTCAGAAATATTTTCCCTGTAAATCTCTTTTATTGGTCTTTTTTATGTAGTAACCACTGAATGTAACTATTAAAAATGTATCCTTGCTGATATTTTTGTTCTGTTCTCTTTCTCACCACCACTTCATGCCCTACCTCTTCCCAACTTTTCCAAGAATGACAAAATATGACGTCAGGAACTACCTTGAGAAGATCTACAGTGTTCCAGTTGGAGCAGTGCGCACAAGGATTCAGTATTGTGAGTGTATCAACTTCCAAACCTTTTATTTATGTCTGTTGTACCACCTTATCTCAAATGATATGTCACTCAATTATCAGCTCATATTTGCTCCATTATGACACTTTAACAATGAAACAAAACACTTTTCAGTTTGCTCACTGGAGATATTCGCATGTATTCTGTTTAAAATGGTAAATGTCATCAAATCAGACCTGCCTATAATTTATACAGTATTAGCTTGTGGATCTGTGTGAGCGAGTACATCTTACCACAAAAAATGCTACCAAGCACCCCTCAGCAGTCCAGTCACAAACCCCAGAGGTTTGCAAACCACCACTGGGAACCTCTACTAAATAAAAGACATTTTCAATTATCATGTTTGAGATGCTGCTACTTCCAACCAAACCCCCCCCCCCTCCCCCAAGATCCCACATAGGTGGCAGTATGGAGCAACAAGAGAGAGGGGTAGCATTACAAATGAAAGTAGCATTATAAATGAAAATCAGAGGACAAAAGTAACGTGCAATTGTTTACTAAAAAATTCCTTTGAAATATTACGCTACTATAAAGAATTTTTACTGCCTCCCCCCAATCCTTTTTAAAATACCAAACTATGAAACATTGGTTAAGCAGCCAAGTGGAAGAGGCTTCATATTACAGAGAAACCATGTTCTGTGATAACAGGCAGGGGGAGGGGGTTGAGGCTGAGAGTATGAACAGTAAGGAGTGGCTTGCGTGATTTGATGCTTTTCCCATAGCCACTTATCTCCATATCTGCTACTCCAGCACTCTGACCACCAGCTGTCCTAGGATGCCCTGTTAAACAAGGCAGCCAAGAAGTTATACAACAAGTTTTATTTTTTTTGCGGTTGTGTTAGGAATAATGACGATAATGATAACAATAATAATATAAAAATTAGTTTTCTGAATGCGACAGATTTTACAGACAAGCAGGATTTATTTTTTTTGCTCAGTTTTTGCAAGCTTGCAAACAAGACTGATGTGCTGTTTACAAGAGCCGAATGGTAAGGCAGCCACCGGGAGCCCTGTTTCCCTGCAGTGCCTCTCTGTGCTAACATGGGGAGCCAGGGAGGAGGCAGGCTGTGTTTTTATGACTGCCACGTTAAAACCCCCCAAAAGTAGTGAAATGCCAAACACACACACACACACACACACACACACACACACACACACAACAAAGGCTAAGCAATCCCTTGGTGCGTCAGAGCAGGTATCCCTCTTTGCGTCATGGGTTCCACTCCATTGACGGTGTAAAGGATGTGTGAGTAGACCGAAGGGCCTCTGACTGCTCCCCAGCACTCAAGGGTTCTATTCTTTCCTCCTTGAGTGTGGTGGGGTATTTTGGAAGAGGTTGCCATAGCTACCCTTCTGTCCTGGGATTTATAATGTGATTGTAGCCAAGCCACAACCCCAAAACAAGGAGGATATATTTATTGAAGCGTATGGAGTATGCATGGGGTGGGATTGTGGGTTACTGTGAAGGACAGGAGGTTTATTAGCATGAAAAAAGGGGTCTTTTCACCTGGTTTTTGGGAGCAACTCAGATGACCCTAAATCGAGGAATTCTCGTTCCTGCTCTTGTCTCTATTCAACCATCACCAGTTGCCTCAGTGAAACTGTTAAAGTGGGGGTGGATTTTACCACCCCTGAAGGGCTTTCCCTGAGTGCACTACCGTGATTACATGTAATACACACATGCACTCATATGACTCATTGTAACTTGTTGCTTTGCTCCAGGGCTCTTTTCCTTGTGTTTGGATTAAGATGCTGTCAAGGATATTTTTTTTTTATTGTTTCTTCTCAGTTCATCCTTTTTTTTCTTCTTTTGAGCAAATGTGATAGATGTTTCGGAGGTTGTATGATGTTTTTCCTCTGGACTCTCTTTTGGACCTAAATTATCCATGAGGCCTTTTAAGATGACATCATGCCTAGTTGGGAAAAGGTTAACACGCTTTCCTCAGTCAACAAAATGTTTCCCAGACAAAACCCACCAGAACAGTTTTTAAAAAGTCAGAATTATACAAACATAAGAGTCTGCATACATGTGACCATGCATACACAAGATTCTAACCACAAAGCTGGGTGCATTAAATGGGGATTTTGAGGTTAAAATAGAGGTTTGTTACTGCTATTCAGATGCTAAATCACAAGCTGACAATATGCCTTTAGTACTGCAGTGCTTTTGGGGAAAATTGGTACTTATTAGCAAAAGTATGTTACCATTCTCATTTGTTCAGCCTTAGTAAAATTGGTGAAACCAGGTGACTAATACATTAATGAGCCTCTTTCTCTATCTCAGGTTCAAACAAGAAAAGGAACCACTTAAACCAGCGTGTGAAGAGGCCAGATTACAAAGTGGCATACGTTCAACTGGTGAGTGTGATCCCTCAGGGACTAGAAGTAGGAAAAGCCCCACACCTACTGAGAAACATCCTGTATCTGCTGTTACTGACCCCACTCTCCTCCTTGATGTTCAGAAGATGCCTGTCTTCTGTGTTAAACAATTTAAGGTGGGTTGGGGGGTGGGCACCTGTAAATGAACCTCGAACGTGTCTCAATCGTGCGCTCGTGTTTTATTGAGTTCAAGTTATTAAACAAAACAAGAGCATTTCCAAGAGCATACAGGGACTCTTTGGGCGTTTGTGTGCTGAGCTTTTTCTGAGGGCTTGTCACAGCTTATGTTCCTTTGGAGAACCCTGAGGCGCAGGTAGCCTTTGATGCAAAACCTCACCTTATTATGGTCTACTCCCAGCGTCCCAGGACTGTTTGTTTACTTTCTGTCTCTCCCACACACTTGGCCCTGCACTCCCAAGAGAGGAGGCATTCTGGGTTCTCACTTGGGCTGACAGGGCAAGAGGTCGTCTTTGGTTACAAGCCAGACCTATTGCAGGAAGTATAGTATAAAGTTCCAAGCAAGGTATGGCTGTTATTGCAGGCAGCTGAGAGTGTTGTTTCTGAGGGCATCAGAACGTTAAGGTTGGTCTTCTTCCAGAGGCAGCATGAACTGCTGGCTTCACACCTGCACTTGGGGTGAAACCTGGGCCGTGACCGTGGCCCTGTGTTTGATGTATGCCGCATTGAAAACCATGAAAATATCTCTATCTGATCTGCTCTGATAAATCAGAAAAGCGTGTTTTGTTTCCTGATGATTTAAAGTTTTCAGAGAAGCATCAGATTGTTTATACTCTGCTTCAAGCGACAATCTGGAGATAAATAAATAATTAAACTTGTCAAAACACAAACGTTTGTAATGGGATATATAATTGAAGTACATATTAATATTTTAAAGGGGAACTTTCTGTTGTGTGCAGCTGAGTCATTTCCTTTGTGGCGTTGTGCAGTAAATTTAATCTTCATTTAAATCCACCTTCAGGTTATGGGTGTGCTATCCCAGTACTGACCCAGTGCAGAATTATTGACACTATACAGTGTTTACTTTACAACTCAAATACATTTGCACAACAGCAAAAAGATTTACAAAAAGATTTTTCCAAATGTTGTGCTTCCAATTTATTGGAAATGGTAACATTCATTTTCAATAACATGGTCATTTTACTGTGAATGATTTGGGGCTTAAAAAAGCTGGAACTTTGCTTAAAAGCATTAATATGAAACTGAATTTCCGGCATTTTGGGGTTGGGGGGAGGGGGTCTGGGGGAAGGAGGTCTGGGGGGACTGCAGAGAGAAAAAAACATGCTGCCCAAGAAAAGCCCTCCTTTCTTTTCAGCGGAGGGTAAAAAACAAGATTGTTCCTAATTGACACCACATGTGGGGGAGTGTTCTGTGGTCTGATACCCACAGCGGTTCCCCCTGTTCAGCCCCTCCCCCACACACTCCATAAGCTAATATTCCAGTGCTAGCATGGAGGGGACCTTTCTTTCCCTTTCAACCCCCAGCACCCCCCCCCCCCCCCCCCACCATTTTTTTTTTTTTAAAAAAATTTTGGCCTGCACTGGAAGGCCCAGCCTCCGTTAGTGGTGCTCCTCAGTGGCCACTCACAGAGCAGACATGGGTTTGGGCAACGCGGGAAGGATGGCTGGAGGCAATAAGGTGGGGGGGGGGACAGTGGAAGGGTGGAGGGGTGGTGCATGGGACTGCTGGGTGAATCTGGGGAGATCACTGAGGGCGTGCTGGCACAGGTCCAGAACAGGGAGGTCCAGGGACGGGGCAGGGAGGTCTTGAGCAAAATAAAATCTTGAGAGAATATCTAGACTACGTTATAATAACTGTGCAAGACAGACATGTATCTTGGATATATTGGAAATCTCCAAAGGTTTGGGACCAACTTGATCCCTATAAAATAGTGTATCGATTTTTTTTTAGATATTTTTTATGGCTTCCATATTTTTCTCAGTATATTACGATACTGTTGTAAAGCTGAAGGAAGCTCAGGAGCCCTGGTACAGAAATTCTAGTCATAATGCAGTTAATGGAAACTTCAGCTCAATGATGCTTATATAATGTTGTATATCTGACCAGAATGTATTCGCAAACATGTTACACTGGTATATTTACAAATAACCAAGCTATGGTACCAGTCATGGTATTCAGACCCTAGATTATTTTTTTTTTTTTTTAATTTAAAAAGTCTGCTGCTTTCCAACTGTGTTTGGGCTAGACACACTTGGAGAGTGTGTAAGGGCTGGTGATACAAAGTCTCAAGTGATTATCTCCCCTCCAACTACCAAAAGATTATGTGCATGAAATACCTTGATTTTTCATGGATGTAAGTGAAATCATAACAGCAAGTGAAATGGTTTCTATCTAGGTCAGGTCATGTACTGGGTGGAAAAGCCTGTTGTTGCACAAATTTGTTGCAGATCTTTCCATTCTGGGCTGAAGGACACACAAGGTACACACAGCCTATGATCTTTATAAGAAGGTACATACACCCATAAACTACGATCTTCATCATATTTGGAGGAGGAAAGGATATATGACGTCTTAGTGGAGTATGAAGCACAAAACTACTTCATGTCAAAAAACTGTTCATGTAGGTTTGGGGGGGGGGGGGGGGGGGGGGGGGGGGGGGGGGGGGGGGGGGGGGGGGGGGGGGGGGGGGGGGGGGGGGGGG
>JAOXYF010000007.1:16043721-16058418 GCA_028565775.1 Sternarchorhynchus goeldii
TTTACCCCCCCCCCCCCCCCATTTTTTTCCCCCCACAAGTTTTTTCCCCCTTGTTCTGCAAAGGTCTTATTGCGTGTGCTAGCATTTGCCAGACTTAGTGTTATTGTTGCTGCTAATTGGTGGCTATTTGTTAGCGATCTTGTTGCCCAGTCTCCAGAACCAAGAGTGTTTTTGGGGGCAGTGTTACGGCCTGGCCCAGCTCGTTTCCAGGCTACCTTTCGGATCAGATCACCATGTTCTACCTGGGTTTGGATCACACTCTGCTCAATTACCAAGGAACAAAACACTGTGAAACTCAATATGAGTGAGGCACACTGTTGTTTTCCTATTCAGATAGTTTCCTTCTTCTTATACTGTCCCCCTTGCCCCTAGGCAAATTAACACCCTTTAAGTTTTCACTGGAAAAGCATACATTTGGTGAAGCACAGAGCTGATCTGATCAACACTAGGTGGCAACGTTTGGCTTTGCTGATTGTGAATGGAACGTCGGACCCCAGGAACTCGCTGTTATGGATTCTTTGTGGTTAAGGGTACAGTGAGCTTGAGCCGCCCGCAGCAAGAGAGGAAATGAGGGGCATTTCTCCTGCTGTCCAATTCTAGTCAAAAACAGGAAAAATCCTGCACTCTTCCTCTTCACAGTTAGATTTACTGCTGAATCTCTCGATAGCTATTTGCAGAATCAGTAGATCCTGTCAAAGTGGAAATCCTGCCATCAGTAGGGAGTTTTTTTTTTTTTTTTTTTTTTGGGGTATCCGATCCTGAGTCGATTACTTTAATATTGAGCATCGGCTAGTGCGTGTTTGATCCAATACTTTTATATTTGGAGATAATAGAGCTGCACAGTACATACATCAAGTATATTTGCATTAGTAAAACCAGTCCAATTTAGGTAGATAATTACTTTAAATGTTCTTACTTATTAAACAAAATCTATAAATAGATGTTTTCATCATCTTTTTGATTGTTCACATTACATGCTATGCTGTATGAAATGCGCAAAACTGACTTGCATGCAGTACCAGGTGTTTTAAATTAAAAATGGAGTCCATCCAGTGCATAATAAAGCTGAACAATGTCTTTGGGCAAACATTGGAGCTCCAAATATCAGTAGTAAAGTCGACTGCAGTCACATCTACTAGACAGTCTTGTAGATGATTATGAACTTTATGGTAAAGTAGTTTTGAGAGGGGAGCATATACCGTGGTTCCAAAAACTCTGTAATATTTTGTTTGCCACTACTCTTTAGAGGAAACATCTTTTGCCCGTTGAAAATATCTGCAAGCGTTTCGTGCTTCTGTGCCGCATTCTGTAGTCAAATGTATGAACTTGGCTTATTTTTTCGCATGTTTTTTTTTTTTTTTTCCCCCTCTCTCTCCAAGGCTTTATCATGTTAGTCATGTTGAAAGCAGCTCTGTTGCTGCCATCACACATAATGCTGCCATTCCAAATGGTGCATGTGGCAGTTGTGCTTATTTCGTTTTCAATGATGAAATAATTAGAAACTTTAGACTTTTTCAGCATGTGATCGTTCCTTCGCTACTGTAGCGAATCTGTTTAGCAAATCTGGTACATGTTGAACAGTGGCATACAGGCATACAAGTACAACAGGATAAAATAACGCCAACGGTGATTGGATGTGGATCTGGCATAAAGGGACAAATACCCAATATGTTTAAATGTGCCTGGATTGGCACTGATATTGAATTGTTGGATAGGCTTGGAATATCTCTAGCTTTATTATACTCATCTGCTTTGATCGTAACTCATCCATTCCTTCTGTTTGTTTTTGTCTGAGCATGGAAATTCTCAGCTAACATGAGCTGCGTTGATGTTAGAATTGTGATTTCTTTGTTGGAAAAGGTTGGAAAGGGTGTTTAACTTGATGCTACCATATCTTTCCATGGAATTAATACATCATGGTTGTCTTTCAAAAATATGAATTTTGTTTAGGTCTACAGTTTCTAACAAGATTTTTGCGATTTGTCAGTAACAATACATAACTTTCATAAGACTGAAGACTAAAATATGAATGAGACGATAGTGGGTTCTCTGGTGTCCCACTCAGACAGACATTTGCTCAGTTGCTAGGCAGGTGCCAGACAGCTTCTGTGAGAGCCAGCAGATGTGTGGAAGGACATGATTTTCTGACCCCCACACCCATCCCCACCCTGTTTAGATGCCTTGTGCTGTCCAGTTCTATCATTTTCTGTGAGGTGCTCTCATTCGGATATCATTATAAACATTTTCAGTCATAAAACACTTTTGATTATGCTTGACCTTTTCCTGCCCCATTACTTCTTTGATCAGTCTCTCAACATGAAGGCACCGCCCAGCTTTATTTTGGTATTATTTTCAAAATAAATTCCTGAGATACTGGCACTGCTCTTCCTGTTGTGGTGCCAGCTCCTCCATCTTCTTGCAAGCTGGCTGTTTGTTCGCCACACTTGATTTTTCTTTTGTGCATTTCTAATGCCGGAGACGGAGGGAGGTGCCCAGACGTCACGATTGTAGGTGGAATTTCAACACAGTCAAGTTTATCTTTGGATGCTGTTGACAGGGTTCAATATCCTGGTGACCGAAAAAAAAAAAAAAATAACCAAGACTCAGACAAGTCTCAACAAGTGGACCGGTCATGCTGTTGCCAGGCAGAACCTTGTGGAATGAGTGACTCAGTGTTTAAAAAAAAAAATGATGACTGATTTCTGATACTGTACTAAAAGTAGAGCCACTGCCACCCTTCCCTCAGACTGGCTCCTTGGCCAGGCTGTATTTATTTAACAAGTTAGACTTCATGCAAGCTGATTATGTAGAACAGAGCAAAAAACATTTTCAGTTGCAGTGGAAACGTGCTTCTGTTTTGCAGTAATGGGTGAAATGTCTGTCTTATTGCTGTCCTCGGTGAGGAAACATAATAGGTTTTGTTTCATTTTTCCCTAGCACCACTTTTCCCTGGCATTGAGGTTTCATTAGACTGGTTACGGGAACAAAGACTCAAAAGCCTTTCCCCTTGCTTGGCTCTCTTGGGATAGCTGCGTCTTGGCATATGGAGAATCATATTGTATGAATCATGTTCATATGGAGTGCCATGGAGAATCATATTGTATGAATCATATTCATATGGAGTGTGCCATTCATGAATCATATTCTCAACTGCTGTGGACAGTTGGTTTTGACAACTAAGTTGCTCGTCTCATGTTTAGAGGAAGTGTGTGTTGCTCTAATGCTGGCCCATTGCTGTGGGGCAGGAAGGCATAAAGGTCAGCAGGCGGGCAGGCAGGCTGGCACTTGCCCACATCGACATTCGAAGGGCCAGATCCACTTGATTTTACAGAGCTCAGTCCAGTAGTGCCATTGGGTCCATGCAACCCCCCCCCCCTTATAGTGGGGAGTTCACTCAGGCAAAACAATGTTTTGTGTATCAAAGAACTATATTTGTTTGTCCATATTTCCATGTTGTAATAGTTTCATCTTAAGTTGCTCCATTGTAAAAACAAATGTTTGACAGCATATAACCAATACAAGCCTATTATGAATTAAACAAATATTCACCTTTTGAAAATTGATATAGATACTCCTAATAGAGCTTTCTTAGTGCCCTGCTTTGTTCGCCCTGGTGTTCCAGATAAATGATACCAAGCCCTTTAAATAGAAAAAGCGTTTCCAATGGAGAATCACCATTGGCAGAATCATTTGGTCCAAGAGTAGACTTAACTTGTGTTCAGAAAATCAGCAGTTAGTGTTTTGCTTAATGTAGCATGTCTTTAGTCCCAATTTCAAACACAGGCATAAATCAACAAACCCATAGTATTTTGTCGGTCACTGTGGCTGAAGAGTTTGGGATGGAGTGAAGGTCATGGTCAGGGTAAGAGAAGCTTGCTCTTGACTTGTGGTGAAGTCTGGGACTGTTTTTTTTTTTATTTGTTTGTCTCAACCTGCATCTTCTCTGCTTTTGACAGACAGTTTTTTTTTCTTCACACACCCTTGCCTTCTCTAACCACTAGCCTGACATTTGAATTACCCCTAAAGACCTATAAATTACTTCCTAATCAGCTGTGTCTCAAACACTCCTCCCTACCACTGCTCTCAGCTAGCTTGATTAGGGCTAATTTCTGGTATGGTGTGTGTCAAGAACCAGAGATATGAGGCATCTAACGGCAGCCAAATAGTTGTGGTTCGTTTGTGTAAGTTGACAGGCCAGGTTTTGGACCCAGAGGAAGTTACAGTGTGGCCCACCCAGTGAGACTGGCAGAAGGAGCTGTTTACAAGCATCTCCCTGCATTTCCTGCTTTTCTGTATGAAAATGAACTTGTTAATAGACACATGAACACACCTGCTTTAAAATGTTTGATTTATGAATGTTGCCTTTGATTTGATTTTGACGCTAAGTAATGTTAATAAAAAGGAGAGATGGAAGGAGAGAAGGGAACTGTCTCCGTGAAATATTGAAGGTACTCTTCCAGGTCTTAATACCATTTATTTTCTTGGATATTTCTTGGAAGGAAGTTTTACCGGCTTTTGATAAAGGCTTGTCTTTTGATCCTCTGTGTTAACCAGCAAACCTTTCAGTGTCTGTATCACTTTTTTTCTAAATAAATTAAAACCTCTTTACAACTGATTATGCTGTCACTGCAGAGCAAATATTGGAGATAAAGAAGTAATTGAGGAGAAGGGTGTTGCTGTAAGAAACCTCATCTACTGCTGATCCTTTGTAGACCAGCCCAAGTTCTGCCAGTTGTTCTGGTTTAACTGATTGTGGATATGATTTTGAGACGTTTTGAGGGTGTATATTTAGACGGTACATGGCATGCTACAACTAGCTAAATGTTTAATCATTCTAATCCAGCATGTTAGTGACAGTTAGTTGTATATTCCTCTATCATATGACATTTAAATGGCAGCATGCCAGTTCTAGATTTTATTTTCAGCTCTTGAAGAAAATCACCTCCACATCTCAACAGTACTGATTTCAAATACATTCCTGTCCTGCAGGACACACATTTGTCCAAACAACATTCTTTGCTGCTCAGTAACATCAAACCCTTTGTTCTTCTCCTGATGCTGTTTTTGCTAAGTTGTTTTTTCAGCATTTGTCATGCAATGTCCTGATTCCTTAGCTGATTGCTATTTTTACTGCGAGTGATTATGTAATTCTCTCTGTTGTAACATCTCTGAAGCTACAGTTTGTGATATGTAGATATACATATGTAGATTTAGATATTGTGATGTTAGAAAAAAATAGATGAACAGAATGTTTATGTTGAACTCATGTTTCTTGATAAAATGAAGACTTATTCAGATTTGGATTGGTGACGTGGGGTAATGTAACACTCTTCCATCTTCCTCAGTGATTATAGTCTACCTCTTTAATCTGCCATGCCAGTCATTTTTTGCTCTAGCATCAGTAAAGATTCTGGCACCCTTTACCTACTTTAAAATGACTGGCGTAAATGACCCAAGGTTATTTTAATCCCATGTGATTTGCCATATCAGAAAATATTTTGTTATTTCCTGGGGTAAAGGTTGTTTTTTTTTTTTGCTTTTTCTCAAGCATAGAATTGATTTAGGAAGTATTTTTTTGCTTTATATTCTTTGCTGTTTTCTTGGCAGAGGCTTTTCAGAGGAGTGATGCTTCTGGTTTAGGATCTTTAGGGAAATTGCTACCTAAACATCTTTAGGTATTAAATGTATGCAGCCTGCTAATGTTCGAATCCAAGTTAGTAATTGTTACTATAAGCTGTTTTGTATGAACATTTAGCATAGAAGCTATGTGTAAAAATGACTGAGGAATTTAGAGCAAATTCACACCTGCAGGTACATAATATCCCCTTGGTAGATATTGTTTAATTAATATTAGATGCAGCAAAAGCTACGTATTATGACTGGATTTTTTGGTGTGATGGCAATGCATAAATCAAGAAGAGTCACTCCCATGTGTAATTTATATCGAGATTTCCTAACCCGTGCAAATCAATCATCAACATCACTGAGGGCCTGTGGTAAAATTTATTTACAGGCATATATCCAGAAAAAAATATTTACAGGCATATATCCAGAAAAAAATATTTACAGGCATATATCCAGAAATGTATTTACAGGCTTATATCCAGAAAATTATTTACAGGCATATATCCAGAAAACTAATCCCATCTGAATAGCACTTGAGCCATTTTCCCCTCCTTTTTTGTACATTGAAGAGAACAAATGTTTCTCCTAATGGAGTATGCCTACATGTATTAGATGTGTGAGGCACCTTTGGGAAAGATGTTTTGAAAGTGTACTGCTGAGCCTTGTCCTGGTCCTTCTCATGTTGTGCAATACACTAGTTGGCTCTTGGAGGAGTGTATAGTGTATACATTTCAGATGGCGATATTAATGTTTTATTCCAGTGGTAAATCACCCTAGGATAGTGCACTTCCCAGAGTTTGTGCACATTACATGGAAACACATATATGTGAGCCATAAGCTGTTGCCAACAATAAGAGAATTGTTTAATGTATGTAAATGTTTTGATGACCTAAAAATGGTGCCTCTTTTCTGTCTCTGCGAGTATTCTTCCAGTGTTTATGCATAATGTCCAAACTTCTGAACCCAGCTCTGGATTGTCGTGCAAACAGGGTCCCCCTGCCGGTCTTGGCTCAGATGTGTTTTCCTGCAGCAGAGTTTACTACAGGTGAAAGTAACGGGCATTTTTGGCATTAGTTTTGGTACTCTGTTACCAAGGGCCTGATTTAATAGGTTTGGTTATTGTACTTTCACTTGGCTGGACTTTGTGTTTATAGTGTGGGGTTTCGCATTCCTAGATGGTTGAGTTTAAACACCACTACCGAGCTTTGGAGGCCAGTCTGTTGATATTAGCCACCCCAACCAAACCCCTTCAGTGTAGTGATAAAAGTCACGCACCAGTAGTAAGAGTTCTGCCCACAAGGAAAGCGGGAAATCAAAGCACATTTGTCCAGAGCAGCTCTGCTTCTCATTAGCCATGGCTTACAGCAATCCTTGTATCATTTTGCTGCTGCCCATTGGAAAGCCCTGATGCACAGCAGTCCAGAAGCATGGCCAGCATGTTGTACACTGAGGGACAGGCACAATTCTCATAATTTGTGGGGGTTTTCTTCCCCTCTTTCTAAGAAATGAGCTTGTTGTTCTGGTGGGACAAGACCCTTGAAATGTGGTGATCTGTCTTTTTGGAGTGTTAGAGGGAGAACAGCATTGCGGAAAGGGGCCATGATGTTCTCTCTTTCTCATGCTTACCCAGTGAAACAAGCTGAATATATGAAAGATTTATATATTGTTCTTTTCAATTGTTCATTAATAAAACTCATTCAGTTGCAATGATTAAGACATAATGGGAATGCATTTGCCAATTGTTTTTTTTTTTAAATGGATTTTATGTCTTGTCCGAAAGTTTTAGCAGAGCAAAGACAGAAACGCTTTAGTTCATTCTTTAGTAAATTTTGTTCTCACTTAAAAAATAACTTTAATAAGTTATTTTTATTTTGACTTTATATGAATGTTTCAGGTATTACAAAATATTTTTTTCATAGCATTCAAGGCAGTTTACAGCTTCACTTTCTTGACAGAAAAATGACCACTGGGCTTAATTTTAAGACCCAGATCATCACGCAATATAGAACTAATATAGTATTGTACCTCAGTGTCTTATCACACCTCAGTGTCTTATTGTTTACATGATGTGGGTAATGATGCACTTCTGTATACAATCTCCATGATCTGTACCAGGTCCTTATTAGTACTCCAGTTTAAATTACTTCACAGCATACACTGCATACATTTACTACATACATACATACATACATACATACACTGCATACATTTACTACATACATACATACATACATACATACATACACTGCATACATTTACTACATACATACATATACTGCATACATTTACTACATACATACATACACACACTACATACATTTACTACATACATATATACATACACTACATACATTTACTACATACATACATACATACACTACACACATTTACTACATACATTTACTACATACATACATACACTACATACATACATACATACACTACATACATTTACTACATACTACATACATACATACATACACTACATACATTTACTACATACATACATACTACATACATACATACTACATACATACATAAATACATATACTACACACATTTACTACATACATACACTACATACATTTCTGCCTTGTTAGGTTGATCTGAGATTAAACTGTTTTATTTGCAGAAGATAATTTTTTTCTTTGTGTTAATTGTGTGAATTACAAGTAGTGAATATTGGAAAATGTTAATAAATAAATGTTATAATAGCTTTTTATGCTTTGTAAATAAAAAAATACATGTAATCATAGCAAGGAATAGTTTAACATAAATGCACAAAGCCTTATGTAATATCATTAGAGATAATGCTACAATGTGCAATGAACAATTTTAACGGCATTCCCTAAAAAGCTGTTATATCCCCAATTATGCACCTCATACAAGTAATGAATTTGCATGATTGCAAGTTCTGTTTTTAAGTTTTATTGAAATGTTAATAGCTTGTACTAAAATGGTTGTGTAACCCTTCATATCTTACATAGTTCATGTTAATGCACAAGGATGACTTTTTTTTTATTACGTTTCTTACGTTTTTGTTACGGACACACATACTGTTGATTTATTATTTCCTATATTTTTTAAATCGGTGAATGCATCAAAACAGTGAAATCACACATGATAATAGACATGTATGATGCTTTTCTGTCAAAATGCCTTTAAGACCTCAAAAAGTATAACTGAGTTCTAATATCTTCCACAGTATTTTGTTGTTGGTCGATAGACATTTTCAATTTAATTATTTTTTTTAAAATAAGTATTAATGTACATTTATGGTCCAAGTGAACCCTACAGTTCTTTGGGTTTGGGTTTAAATATGTCAAACGTAAGCATCAAAGAAATGCATGCAAATTATTGCCAGCACTTGCCTGTCAATCAAATAGTCTAATTATAACCATCAGGTCAAAGTAATAGCAGTTAAACAATTATATTATAATTATTATAAGCCTACTCTAGAAGAGTTCATATGATTAGAACAGTTCCAGTGATGTGATTTTCAAAATATATGGACTAAATCGAGACTGGGAATAGGATAGTGGATGGAGCATTAATGTGCCTTGCTGGATCTTCCCTAGGCTTCTATCAGCACAGTCTTCTCACTGGGCTTTTTATAGCATTTTTCTCTGAAATGATATTGATGGTAAAAAAAAAATAAAAAAATTAAAAAATCAAAACAAGACCACATTTTTATGTTTCAAAGTCTTCAACATCCTGACAATGTAAATTATGAAATGGCCTTATGTATTGTACAGCAGGACATCTCAAGTACAGCAGGACATCTCAAATACAGCAGGACATCTCAAATACAGATGAGTATCATGGCACTCAAAACGCTACAGAAACAGGATGGTTTTAAAAAACAGTGCAGTGTCCTCAGTCCAGTTAGACTAAGTAAAGGATATTCCTCAGTCTAAATAAAATAAGACAAGTATCTGTAACTTGAAGGTAAAATGAAGAAGAATGGGAATCCACATTTCTGATCATACCAGGGAAAGCTTAGTCATATGGTAAAGATTGTTAATCCTAGCAAGTAGTTCCATATTCCCGTTGATGAGGCCTGGCCACCTTTCGTCCACCTTCTTCTTTCATGACTGGACATTTCTGGATAGATGTTGCAACTCACTCTGAAACCATGATGCTTTTGGTTGTAATCCATCGACATCTAATAATTAAATATGATATAATAGAGGACTGTTGGAGTGAAAGTATTCTGGTAAGAAATTTGTACTAGGGGAGAGGGATTTACGAGCAGAGGAGCTCAAGTTAAACTACTCATGTTGGTTATCTCCCCTTAAACTTAAAGGAATTCCTGTTTTCCCTACAGAGAGAGCAGCAGACTTTCCAGTTTCCAGATATCTTCCCTGAGAAGGAAGAAAAACACGAAGAGGGCTCTGTGGAGGCGATTCAGGAGAAAGTCATGGAGGATGAGCGACAGAAGCAGAAACCAGACCCTAGGAGAGGGGGAGTCCCTGAGTGGTTTGGTCTCTGAAGACCAGTGGAGTGGAGAACTGTGTGTCATGTTGCCAGGTTATTCGCAGAGATATGATCTGAAGCTGGAACTTTAAAAGATGTTCCAGGACACAGTATGTTCCGTTCTCCCCAGACTGACACTGTGTCCCAGAAGCTTAATACAGATCTTGTGTCTACATGAGAAAATTACTGGTGACCCCTGACAGCATTGACTGTTTTCTTATTGTGACATATAGTCTTGTGCATTATAAATAAGTGAGGTTAACATCTAGGAGCACATTAATTTATTATCCTTCATTCCTGTCTTGGTTTCTACCAAATGAAATATCAAAAGTTTAAACATCAAATTGTGTTCTCTGGGGAATTTCTCAATAAAACATCTTCAAATACAAAATTTCTGCAGGGTTTTTTTTGTTGTTTTTTTGTTATTTTTTGCATTATCTTTCAAATTTCTGAATTGAACATTTTAACTATGCCCATTTTCACAAAAGGTCATTTTAGAGCAAAAGCTATGCTGTAGTGGTTTGTAGTTACATTAGTATTGTACAAACTAGCCAAAACGTAAGTCAGTACTGATGAGAACAGCTTGTAGATGTTCATCCCCACAGATGTGTTATGTAATCCCTTGCCAGTTCTCTTACCAGAAAGGCTGATCTCACCCTGCCAACCTTCTGATCGCCAAGGGGAATGTCAATATTGATAGTGTTTGTCCATTGTTTTGTGCTCGGAAACAAGTTCCCCGCCTTGCTATAAAGCAATCTGATTTAAGGCAAAACAAAAATGCTTGTACGACAGCAGCTGGACAACAGAGAGAAGAGAAACTCCAGATTCTTGTGCAGTGTCCTCATTGCCTGAAGAAACCCTGCGTGAAAGTTGTGAAATGTTGCACATCATTTGCCAAGCCCTCACATCATTATTAAAGACTGAAAAGCATAAAGTATTTCACATAGTGCCCATGACACCAGCTTTCTTGTTTGTTTACTGGTCAGAGTTGGGGATGCTTCAAAGCTGTCTAACATTAATGGATAGTTGTAAGTCAGTGCCTGAAAATATAGTTTCATTGCCTATGAAACAGAATTTGAATTGTTTTGGAACTTCAGGAGGCATGGGTGTAACTTTGCTTTGGAAAGTGCTGGGGACAAGAATGCAGACCAGGTGTTCAGCTGCCCCTCACACTCACATATCCTTTAGGACTGGGACTGGGAAGAGGTTCACAGCGTTTTATGTTTGTCAAACCTACTGGCACTGAACAATACAGGAAGTATCACTATTTTGATTTAAAATTGAGTACAATTGTTTTCTATTTATTTTGATTTAAAAATAATTGAATAAATGTGCTGCTTTTTTATTTCAGCATTAGGTACTCATTACTGCTTGAATTTTTATAGAAAAAAATTAACGACACTTTGTAGAAGAAACACCAACTTTTTCAGAGAACACTTTTAAAAAATAATCACTAGCAAAAGTTGTGGTGATGTCACAAGGGCACATTTGCATCAGATCAATCGAAAATAAGGTCTGACAAAAGAATATTTAATCTATTTATAATATGGTTGCCATAAGTGAACAAGTGAATGAAATAATGGGATAAAAAGTGGAATATTTACTCCTAATGGAGTAAATGTACTGAACATTTATAATACTGAAAGAATGAGTGTTCAGGTAACTTACCTGTGATATTTGTGTAATCTTACTGTCCTGCTCTTTTAATTGATCTCCTTTCACTTTGTTTTCTGAATGCCTGCATGTAGCTCCGCCCCCTCCTCCCCTTGTACCTCCTAGGAACACATCTCCTCAGAGTGCCCTCACCTCATCCTACTTTTACTCTCTGCTTTTTTTTATGTCTGTTCTATGAAACATACAAGTCATTTTACTGTGAGGCTGTGAAAAGCTAATGGAAAGGTGCTAAATATTTTTAAATAACCTTTGGGATGTTCCCCTGCCTTTCTACATTAGAACTGTGAGGATGACCCTGTTTATTTACTGTTAAGTATGGAGCTGAATGACATCACTGTCTGAGTTTAGAAAGTGAAGCAGGAGAAAGTTGGAGCACACTAAGGTAGTTTCTTCTCCATCTATAACACATCATCATCATCACAATCACCAATCGTATTGTGTTGTGTATTATTTAACCCATGGCATTCAGATTTAGAACACAGGTCTAAACCATATTAACCTTCCTTATATATGTTTTACAAGTGTCAGCATCTTCTGACTGCACAGCAGAGACGACCTATTGTATGTTCCACTCTAAGCTCGTCATGTTTTCTTAAGAGAGGCAAATTTACAAGAGCTATCAAGTAAGATAAACTAACCTTCTCAACAATATGAAGATACTGTGGTTTCTGTCGGTCTAATAAAAATGTGGCTCTGCAAACATCTTGTGTGGTCTGGTATTTCAAACTGTAATGGTGCTATTTCCCCCTGATAATAACAGCTGTTGTCATTCTTGACTCATAGATGGAGGCTGTTTTTTTTTAGTGATATTAAGACATGGGCCGAAGCAAAATGTACAGAGTCTGCTCAATAAAAGTTTAAAACAACCGTCACTTCTATCCATCAAAAAACTCTGTGCTGCTCAGGAAGGACTTGATATGCAGTTGCTTTCAGTGTCTGCCGAGGCTTGGAGGCGCAATGGGAGATGTTCAAAGATGGACAGGACAATAAATACTCCTTTCCTATAAATAGTTGCAAAGTCGGCCTTTACAAACCCTTGCATTTACTACGCATTTCACTGTCTCCTAATGTTCGCTAAGAAACCCGAGCAGACCGTGTGCAGCCGGGAGTGTTGGCCAGGAGCCATGCACATTCTTGACTCCCCCAGGTTGCTGTTGGTTCATCTGAGCTCAGCCAATGCACTCTGTCACCCCGTGTCTTCTCTCCTGGCCCCGTCCACAAACAGCGTAGTTTCTGGCCCGGCAGGAGACTGCATCTGAGTGCCCGTGCACACAGCTGTATTTTACAACATTTAGTCCGCTAAGCTATATATTATTACTCAGAAAACTTGCATAGGAATCTACCACTGTAAACATGGTAAATAATGAAAGGACTGCAAAGAGCTGCATTTTGGAAGACTTGTTTCTGGAAAATGCTTCTTTGAATCTTTTGCAAAGTTTCCCCTTAATGGGACAACCCATGGAAAATTTCTCATTTATTGTGTGATACCTTACCATGAAGAGTACAGCCATCATTCTTTGGACTTGGATCTGGAAAATCAGCAAGCAAGGTATAAACAGTCATATGACCTGGTGAATTAAGATGAGGAAATAAACACCACGATCAATACCATGATCTTCATGTCCTTTATGTATTGCAGAGTAAATTGTAATACATACTAGTTCTTCATGGTCATTGGTTATACATTTGCTGTACAACCAACAGCTCTTGTTCCTCATAACCCAGATAACGTCATTATACTCTGTTAAGTGGGCTGCATTGTTGGACTATGCATGTGTTTGTGAGCCTCCTGCCTAGAAATCTGCTGAGACAGGGAGAGAATATCCCTCCTACCATCCTATTATACTGCTTGTTTGCAATCGACAATGATTAATGCCTGCTGGGTGGTCTTTGGCTTGAGCAGCCAGCTGTTCAAGAAACACATTTGCATTTTAAATAAGCTAATAATAATAATGACGTGGAAAGACAGTAAGGCCTGAAGAGTTGTTTTGATGACCGGAATGTTCTTAGTGAAAAAAAAAAGGAAAGAACGAAAGAAAGACAGAAGTTTCTTAAGTAACAGTATAGAACAGCCTACTCTGTGCCTGTTCTGCTATAAGCGACCACCTACCCTGATTGTCTGAAATAAGTCATCAGTGAAAAAGGATGAATCTGGTCATTTAGATCATTTAGAAGTTAATTTCCTGTTTATTAATACTGCAGGTCTTCCTCTATACATTTCCTTTAAAGGGTGTCATATTGATGGATAACAGTTTGCCGCATATTTTATTGGTTTATTTTGTTTTTTATTACAGTTTACAGTATATTATACATTTTATTCAGTGTTAAGCATTTCCAAAGAGTTTAAACTCTTCTTAGTAAGTTGTATTACGATTAATAATGTAAGGTATGTACTACCTTAAACAGCAATGCAGAACAGGCAAAATAGCTTGGCAGCTAAACCATGACTAGCTCTGAATCTGTTACCAGAGATTATGGTCAGTGTACAATTTGGTAGCTCTGGTAGCATGTTTGTTATTTAAAGGTTTTTTTCTTTTAATACTGTTAAAATATAAACAGAACAGATTTTTTAAGGTTTACAGAACATCATTCTAAAGATCAGTATCCAGTTAAGCATGACCCCTAGAGATATACAGTAAACGTTTAAGCATTACATTTAAAACTTCTTAAATGTCTGAGAATGCTGTGGTTTTCGATTGAATGGTTATCTGATGCCCCCCTTGGTCCTACTCAAACAGAGATTACTGGGAATGCTTTAAGCATTTTACCAGACCTGTGCCTCTAACCCACATGCACACATGCACGCAAGCCCACTGATCTCATTCAGGCAGGACCAATCGATGATTGGAATGCACAGCCCCTCAAGAGTCTTTAATGTGAAGAGGTGTTTTTGAAGGGTTGGTATGTGAATGTAAATTGCTT
>JAOXYF010000007.1:16058518-16079417 GCA_028565775.1 Sternarchorhynchus goeldii
ATGGTGATGTTATGAGTTGAGCTGAGATGGTGATGTTTTGGGCTGAGCTGAGAGTGAGATTCTATGGGTTAAGATGAGCGTGTGAAGTTACGGCTCGAGCTGAGAGGGTGACGTAACGGGTTGCCTTCTCAGCCAGGGTGTCTCCGTCAGTGACTCCGTCAGTGCTGGAGACTGCTGCCTACTTTGGAGATGAAACCATAAATGATGAGCCAAATGTGTGGCCCCAGCCTTCGCTGAGCTTAAGAACATGTTTGTCTCACTGGGAGGCGTGTAAGGTGATGGCAGTGGCTTTTCCACAGCCAGTGGAGGAGAGGTGGAGGAGATCCAAACAAACTTCTTTGATTGCTTTGGGTCTGACCTCCTGACCTCCGTCTTTCAGATGTCAGGGAGGAAGGGAAGGGGGGAAGGGAAAAGCACGGGGGTCATGTGGGTTTCTGAGACGAAAGTGAGAGGGTTTGGCACAGGACCTTAAACAGATCTTGTGGATAATTAAACCCAGTGTGATGCAGATGATTAGTGACTCCTGCCTTGGTTAATGGACAGTAGTCTGATGAAAAAGGAGACTGATTCAGATTCTCACTCCACAGTGTGCTTAAACAGTGTTCCTAAACACCCTTTAAAAGAACCACGTGAAAGGGTAGAGAAATAGACTGAGGGTGAGTGAGAAGGCGAAAGGGAGAGTGGTAAAAAAGAGAAAGTGAGTGGAGAAAGAGCAGGGGCGAGCGAGAGAAAGGAGTGTTGTCCTCAGAGCGCTGGTGTGGTATGGTTCGGGTTATTTTGCGGTTGAAGCTTGGAGAGAGGGAGGCGTAGTGGTGAGCTGAGCAGCACATACCCGCAGCACTCAAATGCATCTCCCATCGGGAGGTTTTAGGCTTCAAAATGATTTCCTGTGACGTCGATTGTATGTTTGATTTGCGCTTTGTGGGGTTTGTGTTATTCTCCGGAGGGGAGAATCTAGAACGCTTTCATTTCCTCTCCTCCAATAGCCAGCATAAAGTTGGCAGAGAGAAGTCAAGGGATTGTAAAGACAGATTTTCCCTCTCTGTTAAAAGCACATTTTTGGTTTGTGTTCCTTAGTTGTAACTGCTCCAATGCTTGCACTGCAACTTGACGTATTGTTGCCTATAATTGGAGTCGTTCGTATTTGAGCCTTTTTTCAGTATTCCAGACTGTTCAGTGTTTGCTTTTGCTTGGGACTTTGACAGAAAAAAAATCAACCCGTTCCCCATTTTTTAAAGGGGGGCTGTAAAAAATACTAAGTGGGGGAAAAAAAATAGTTCTCAGAATTCTCAACCATAAGGTGAAACACCTCAGTACTAATTGCAGACAATGGATACCGGATGGGAAATGGTTGCAGTGCAATTGAGTCCAGGTTATGTTAGTCCAGGTTATGTTAGTCCAGGTTATGTTAGTCCAGGTTATGTTAGTTCAGCTGGCACGTTTGTTGTTTGGGAAGCCGCGCAGTCCCTGTAGTAGTCCAGCAGTGCCCAGTGAAAGCACTTTCTGTTGTAGTTGGAGTGAAAAGTCAACTCTTTTAGGGAACGGCTCACTTTCCTTGAAAACATTCTCATTTATTGCCCACACTACGCATGAAATAAGATGTCAGAGTTGCCATCTGTCCATCTCTTTACATTCAAGCAGGTGGTCCAGTGTGCCTGTGGGATATATAATCTTCAGAGATGAAAATATTAAGAACAGAGTCAGTTAATGTGCATAAAAACAAAACAATTATATAAATAAAAAGTTAAAGTTTCATTCTCTGAAATGGTTTTGGTCTATAAACTATGTTTTTCAGCTGTGCAATGGGAACATATTTTGTTTTAAAGTGGCAGGTATTAATCTGTATCTTCCAAACAGTTGTGTACTACGACTATAACATAGTGTGCTTATAGTAAAGAGTTAAATAAACAAATGAATTAACAAAAAATAAAGATCCAAGATTCAGCAAATTTTGTTTTATAGTCCACCACAAACACCCTCAGTGGTAATGGACACTCTGGGAACAGTGAGAGGACAGGTAGGGTTAAACTGTACTGGCTATGTCAGTTCCATTACCTCATTTTACCTGCACTCACACACACATATACACAAATACACACATACACACATACACACACTCCTGGGAGTGACTTCTAACAGGGAGCGCACAACAACTTGCACAAAAAGATGAAAGAAAGTTCAGAGTATTTAGGCTGGCCACATGCCCATCGACCTCCTCTGCACAATTATTGTGGAGCTACTACAGAGGTTTGGTGGTGCAACCAGTAAAACCCATCATAGAGGTCTATTATTCTGTGTTATTGTAATTGAATCCTTGGTCTCAATAACAAAATAGAACAACAACAATGTTAGCCATGCTTCTCTGAGGGAAAGATCAAGAGATGGAACCAAACATTACCAAACATTTTTGTTTCCTCTGGGGGTGTCCTGAGTTTGCTGTTCTTTACAAACATTGGCCTGGTTTGCTGCAATTTTATTTTTTTGGATGACAGACAAAGAGATCCATGCTAGTTTCTCAAAGCAAATCTCTACTGTTTACATAAAGACCACACAACATCACAGCAAGCAATATATTTATAATTAACATGTTTTTTCTGTTTAATAAGGTATTCCTTCATGGTACAAATAAATGAACACCGACTAAAATGTATTCCCTCAAAATCAGGCATCTATTTTCACCTTTTATAACTGGAATGTAAATGAGCCACCATGACAGCCTTGACATCAGGCTAAAACTGACAACCTTTTCTCTGGACTTAAATATGGATTCGACTTAATCTTTTCAACATGGGAAAGTAGTGCACAATAAGAAAGCAGGTAATTACATTAGCAGGCGTTGTCGCAGTTCACATGCTGTTTTTCCTCTCTTTCGTGCTGAACATATGTGGCATACGTGGGCTCAGACAGGAGTGAGATGATTCAACTTTCCCCCTTGTAAGCAGATTGGAGAGTTGCTTTTAAACCCTTCACCCCCTACATTTACAAGAACATTAAGTATTTAATGGGGGCAAAAACAATGTTTAAAAAACCCACTGTGCTTCCTGTACTATTTTTTGCACACTATTAAAGGTGAAGTCATATTGTGTATTACTAATTGGGTTTGTCTTTATGTGGAGAATAGTTCTACTGGAAATGTGAAAAATCCCTGCTAGAACTCTGGTACAGATTTAGCATTGCTTTCAAAGGTTGGTGATTACTATACAGCCTGCATACTGGTAATGAGAGGTAAGAATAATCCAATGAAAAGAAACTCTAGAGTGAGTTTCTGAACTTTCCAAGGTGTTTGATGAAAATTGGATCTGAACCTCTGCCTACATTGTGTGTTTCTTATGTAAAAATTTATGAATCTCTGAAGCAAAATTAGTTTTTCTTGGTATGGTTTATAACACTAGTGTTTTTTTAAATGGACATTCAGTTGTTTGTTGATTTTTTACTTTTTTACGTGGTTTATTTCTGGTTGTTCACTCAGCAATGTGAGGTTCAAACAGGTTCAAACAAAGACCTGTTCAATCTGCAGGACTCTCAGCTGTATTGCAATTAATTTGAGGAAGTTTTACCTAATTTACTTTTGGAAAGTGGAATACATTTTTTGAGGTATTATCCATCTGATAGCCAGAATTGTATGAAGAAGTCAGACTTCATCCTTTAACAATCTCATACAATATTAGTCAAATTAAGTCAGAATACTAGTTATTTTAATGCAGAGGAAGAAAGGTGCATAAGAATATGTCAAAATTTGAAAGCTTAGCTGGTCTGCTCTGCCAGTGTAACATCATCCATTCAATGCATTCAGCAGCTTGTTCTTGACATTTATCCATGGAGTAGTATAGTGGGCATAGGCTGTGTACCTCTATGGGATTACAGACATTCTCTGAATATACATAAAATGAGCTCATCTATATCTGAATGTCTACTCCACAGGTCAAGCATATTTGGATTATTTTCTATTATTTTCTATTTTCTATTTAGTCAGAGAATAAACTGTATCTAATATTGGAAAAAACTGGACTAGAGTTAGAATCTATTTAAACCACATTAATGATGCGATGCAGAGTTTATGCAGCTTTAGTTTATGACTGTGGATTCATGTAGTGTTTTTGAGTGGGGGTCTTTCTAGGAAAAAGCTCAGTGTTTGGAGAATTGCCATTGGGATACAAAGCAGAGCAAGCAGACTGATGACCCTACATGGAACTTTCCTTTCAAATATTTTCATCTGAAGTTTACAGCACGGCAGCGACTGGTGGCCTCGCCTGGGGGCCCTGTGTGTCCTGAGTTTAACTCGGGCAAAGACGGATACGGCTGGCCGTGTTTGGGGTTGTTCAGGCCCATGCTGGTGGAGGATGGCGGACCTGAAGTTGTCTTTTGTTGCTTTGCATACTACAGTCACTTGTGCTGGTTAATTCAGATCAGAACCGGTTTCAAGCCGGTTTACTTAAACAATGCACATCTGTATGGAAAAGGTCTCCCCTACTTTTTTTTCTTAATACTGATTGTTTTTAGTTGCAGTATGCAGCCATATTAGGAGAAATAAATCGAAATAAACAAGCAAACAATGGTTATATGTAACAAAAGCATGAGTGAATGACCTGCTGGATTTTATTATGCCATGCCCTTATAACACAATGCTCTGTATGTGTGAATATGTGTGTGTGTGTGTGTGTGTGTGTGTGTGTGTGTGTGTGTAGTGCCTGAGGCTAATCTGTTGTGTCTATCAGTTCTCAATAATTTCCTAACAGAATCAAAATGGCATATCCTCTTAACCTACAGAGCAGAGTTTCAGATGTGTCCACGGAGGCAGCGAGAGGAATCCAGGATGTGAAGTGCTGTAACAGCTCTGTTTTCAAGATGCTTTCTGAACTTCATTGCTTTGTCTAAGGGCATAGAATGAAATATCACAGTGTTGTCTTCTCCGGTGGCTTTTTCAATACTGGGAAATAATTCCTCTAGTCTGCTGTGGCCCAGAACGTTTATTTAAAAACAGTCGGACAGAGATCTGAGCACTGTTAACCACTCTTGCTTAGAGACATTGATCAGACCCAGACCGCAAAAGTTGGACATCTTCAGGAAAAAACACATCCTTTGCTGGTTACAACAGCAGGAGAGAATGAAGTGTGTGTGTGTGTGTGTGTGTGTGTGTATGTGTGTGTGTGTGTGTGCGTGCGTGTGTGTGTCTCTGTGTGTGTGTGTGTGTGTGTTTGGGGTGGGGGGAAGAAGGGAGGTGGATTCTAGGGAATAGTGTAGACAAGCACTCTAGTGTTTTGAGGATATATTATATTTTGGCAGTGTTTTGGTGATATATAATATAGTAACCAAAACAAAAAGGAAAATATTTGTTGCTTTCCCAACCACCCAAAAATTCATACATGTGGGGAACAGTCATACCAACCAAGTACTGTGAATAAGGGAAGAACGTTAACTTATTGTTAATATATGCCCCTGAAAAGGTTTCCAGGAATAACCAGAGTAGTTACACAACAATTTTACTTTACACAAAGAAGACGATGCTTACACAAAGCATCAATTTTATGCTTTAAAAGACCTCTTGCAAAGGTTATGACTATTTTCACTGAAATAATTGTTCTGAAATTAAAACTCATTACTTAGTTTTTCTTATAATAAATCATCCAGCAGGATCTCATGGTTGCAGACTAATAACAGCTTGCATGAGGCAGTTGATATGAAAGGTTGTTAAGATTTGGACTGGTGTCAGATCATGTTTGTACTCATGTTCATAGGTGAGCCAATGATATTCCTGGGATTGCTACAAATCTATGGTGAGATCCCACTGAAAGTGTGAGCACAGTAGCATATAGAAAGAAAAGAAAGAAAGCTAAGATGCATGTTGAATAGTTTGCCTTAAATGGCCATACTGAATATGGACTTCACTGCTGTTATCATATATGACATTTACAAAGATGTCAGTATGCACCTGACTGTACTTTTCTCTGTAAACTCCAGGCTCAAAAACCAGACCAAATCATCCGAACTTATCGGAACCCACATACAGCTTTGAAAAGTCTAAGTCCCTAAGATATGTAGCCAATTTTACTTTCAACGACATTTTAAAACCTCTTTTGAAAAAAAGGTTCCGTATGTCAACTCTCCTTCCAGTTGGAGTGCTTGGATATTTTACGTGTTCTTTACTCTGACATACTTATGTGCTCAATATGTTTCTTATTCTGCATCTTTCCAGATATGTGGGTAACAGGAGCTCTTTATCTAGAAACAAAAAGTGCACTGTGCCTTTTGCGTCTTTTCAAGCTGCTTATCCGTGTGTCCCTGTTCTCTCCCCCCTCTGTGGGCCCCGCTCTCCTCATGCGGTTTTACCCACAAGCTATTGCACGGCTACTGTTGCATATCTATACACGTCAGGGCCTGGAAAACATGTCTGAAGTAGATGAATTGGGAGATGATGATGAGAGGAGAGTGAGTTGTTTTTTCTTTTTTTTTCTTCTTTGCCTGACCTTTCGAGGCACGGTTGCTTTTGCTCTTGCCTGTGTTTTCTCCATGCACAGGCTGTTGTAAGATCACCCGAGTAGAACCACCTGGAATCACCCCCCTGTCTACACCCCCGTGCTGGCATCACGCCAAGTAGCCAAGGTAACACACAAAGATTACAGCACGAGAAATAATACTTCCCTTTTTGTTACCTCTTTTATTTGGCTAATGCCACCATTGTTAGAGACAGTTAAACACCAACCATACCACCTCACATTTGTTGGGCAGGAGAAAGAGAGAGAGAGAGAGAGAGAGAGAGAGAGAGAGAGAGAGAGAGAGAGAGAGAAGGGCAAGCTCTTCTTACCTACATGTTTAAAGTCAGAAAAGAACCAGCTGTTCTTTATTACTTTCCCTGTTGGTTTATTGAGACATAATTGCATTCTGACTTCATTTGAGCCATAGCCTGACCCCTGCCCTCCTGTCAGACACACAGGTATGTACAGGTATGTACAGGTATGTACAGGCCTTTCTATAGGCAGAAGAGATCACACACTGTGAATATTGACACCAACATGCAAAGACACAAAAATTTTTTTGCTCTTTCTCTCTCTCTCTCTCTCCCTCTTTCTCCCTCTCTCGAACACAAACAGACTCACACACACACACACACACACACACACACACTCAACCTGTCTCATTCTCATTGACTCCTTTCACTGGCGATGGTTCCTCATCAGATGCAATTTTTGACTCCTTACTGCATTTTTTTCTTTTTCCTCTCGACTCTTTACTCTGTGCCTCTCTTTTACAATGATGTCATGGTTTTTCCAGTTAAACTTTGTGAGGCTTTTTTTTTCTTAGTTTGACCAACAGGGCTTCCCCACATCAAACTACCACAGACCTTTTCTCCTTTAAACACCATGGAACAGCTATGAAATTCATCATCCAGATGACTGCTTTACTGTTGATTTTCATTCTTTCTAGATTTCTCCTTCTGTTTGTTCTGCTTAAGGAAGGCCACAGAAGGTCTAAGCTTATTTACCCGTGAGCAGCACACTGACGTCAAATGCATGACCTGATGTTTGGAATCAAAGCATTTTCCTGTGTTGTGCCTAAGTGATACGTCTAAACATATAATAAATATTAGGCTTTGACTGTTGGCTCGACATCTATAGCTAATAAAACAAAAAAAATATGCACAATTTGGTCACTGTTACATTTTAGACAGATCCCATCTGGAATGTGAGGCCCTCCTTCAGGGCTTCCCAAAGACGTATCAACAAGCTTTTTGTATTATTTCTACAAAGTCCCTACATTTGTTATCGCTTCTTTTTTCTATTACAGTAAACAAGAGATGATTTTGCCAGTTTCTGCTTCATGCGATGCTTCTTTCTTTGTGCCTGTTTTTTAAGCATCAGAATTTACTTCAAATCCTTGATCCTTAATCTGCTTCCTTCTGATGACAACATGGTCTAACAAATGTGAAGTCATAGTACCACTGGTACACTGCTTGACCTGTTTTAGTATTGGTGCCCTGTATTTGAGTAGGACAGTGGTAAGTCAGCATGGTAAATACCCCGTGGGTGTATGCATGAGGGTCTGTGTGTGTGTGTGTGTGTGTGTGTGTGTATGAACACAACCTGTGTAGATTATGTGGAAGAAGACATTAAAAGGATGACATCATACTCTGTTTACATATGGTAGATAAAAATGTCATCTTTTTGTCAGCTCCTACTTTTCAATCATTTTTAAGTACCAACTAAAGTTGCATTAATATTGTTTTGTCTTTAATGGATTTTTAATCTGGATTGATATTTTACACTGTGCAAATGTAATAATAGGTGAACTGGCCAATAATTCTGAGCTGCCTGCACTGCATCCCTCTGCCCAGAGCAGTGTGTGAATGCTGCTGAATATTCTCAGTGCACAGAGTCAGCAGACCCTACCCTCATACACAATCATGAGGCCAAGCTGGGAGCTGCAGTGCAACCTAAAATGAACGACTTGTTATATAAGTTCTTATGGGATTGCAAAATTATGTAAATGGCTCCGTTGCTACACAACAATGGTCAGCCTGTCAAAACACCCGCAAATGTATAAATGGGCAATTTCTTATAATTCCGAGTTTTTGTTGAAATTTACTCTATGAGCAGTTTATAGTTTCAACGGTACAGTTTCTATGGTACATAATGGAAAAGTTTAGCAAAGCTGGATCAAAACCACACCGAAAGGAATGGATGATCATGTGTTCTTCCTGTATGTGATCTGAGTGATTCAGTGCATAGGGTCTACATTTGCATAGAGTGGTGATGAAAGGTCAATGAAGGTGTTGAGCTTTCCCTACACTTTCCTTACACTTTTCTGGGGAAATGCTTTGAACAGAGGACTCCAGCTGTGTGTTATCATTCACATACACAGCCGAGTTCTACTCCAAACTCACTCTGTCTGTGCGTGTCACTGACTGTTGGACAGATTTTCATTAGGCTAAATAACTAAATGTTTGGCAGTGAAGTAAACAGGGCAGACCCTGAGAAAACAGCCGGTTGTGATGGTCTGTGTCACAACCACAAATGCCAAGTTGTTACTGCCCAGACTGGAACCTCAACCAAGTTTCATCTACACAGTACTCTCGGAAAGCATGGATCAAGGCCAATTAAAAAGTACATTAATTAAAATGAATTGCAGAAGTGATATTGTTTTAACCTTTGTCAGATCCACATCAGTTGGGTCCACTGTGTTTGTTTAAAAGCTGAAGCTTTGCCAAAGCCACATAATACTGAGAGCTATTGTGTAGTGCCTGATCATGCCTGATCATGCTAACCCCTCCATTTGCTGCTTCTCTTTTCCCCTCAAAAATAGATACTTATAAATAATCTATAATCAGCCTTAGAAATATTGTTACATCGGTCCATCATATCGGGATTGTCATAATATCCATTTCAGTCATCTGCAACTTGGATTAAGTAACTTCTTATAATAACTTGCGGTAAAATAGCATCTCCTGACACCCTGCATGATGATAATCTGACGACCTTACATCAGCTCCTCATAACCCTGTCCTTTATCCAGTCATTCATGGGGAATGCTACAAGACATCTTGAGCCTCTCTGTCTGGTTTACTGATCACGTGTAAAGACCCTGCTTACCATCTCACAGCCACATACAGTTTCTGTCCTACACAATCTGTAAAGGAAGCCCGTTTATATTTGTGTGTTTCCTGAAGACATTCTGCACTCAAAGCTTGGTGTCATTTAGCAAAACTCTCATTGTGCTCTTTTCCACACTATTGCCAAGTTGTCCTGAGGGACAAAAAAAGCTTTTGAACAAAACATGTACAAAACATCAGTGAAGACCTGAGAACGAAATCAATGCATGTGTGCAGCTGGGCTCAAAGATGTGGCAAAGCACCATGGTTACTTTGGTCTTCCTTCCTTCTAAACTTGACACTGAAATATGACAAATGCGGATTTCCGTAATGCTTGTGCTATTTGCTGTGTTTTTCTTTCCCCCCTTGTTTTCGAGAAATGCAGCTAAAGAGATGGGTTAACTTGTCACATTATGTGTATTGTGCGCTGCACGGAGGTCCAGCTTGCTTCAATTAAAAGTCATAAGCGGCTGGTTTTGATCAAGTTCCTTGGCAAAGCAAAGGTGATTCCTTTTTCTAATGAAAAACAACAGAGACTTTGCACTCTAAACATTGTTTAAGAATAATAGCACGTCTTCAGGGAGAGTTTCTAGCACTCACTCCACTTCCTAATGAGCTTCCTTCCTTCTGGCCTATATAGCAAACATGTCAGAAACATGGATAAAGTGAATGAATATGCTGTATGGTTAGAAGAAAAAACATCTGTTGAGGTTCTTGAGATAAATGAGGTTAGCCCTTTTAGTCAGAGGGGATGGGATGAGGCCTGAGAAGGGGTGGGGGCCTGTGTTTTTGGAGGGCCTTCCTAGTAGAAAGTACTCATATGTGATTTGATAACCCACTAGGCAGAACTGTGGTTGACTGTTGATGGTTGATTTTATATGCATCCTCGTGGGAGCGGTACATCACATTTTGCGACCTTGTCACTCTGAGTTCAAATTCCAGATCAACCATATCCATTGACTATGCCATTTTTCTTTTTTTTCTTTTTTTTTATATTTGAAGGAATTTAGGCAAACCATATGGCATTTGAGAATAAGCACCCACATGTTCTAAACGTGCTTCATTAAAGAGGAGAGGAGGTGAGACTCCTGAATCATCCATGTGATGTCTGGTGGATTTGAGTGATTCATGATCTTATCAGGGAAATTATGGCAATTCCCTGTCTCTCATTTTCAATGAGATGGTGATCTCCAGGAGACAGCAAAAAAGAAAACATCACCAACATAGGCTTGGCACCCACCCCAAATCTTTTATCTCACCATATCAAAGATTAAAAGTATCCTTCTGACTAACTGTTAGTGAGGGTGGCTCATCAGAGCCTTCATCCAAATGGAAAGACCTGATAAGACTCCATGTGGATCTGATCATGCCAAGATGTGGCAAGAATAAAAGGTACTGAAAACTGAAAATAATTTTAGAGATTTTGGCTCTTATATGGTCTGAAATGTTGTTGGGAACTGTGGCGTTTATCTTTGTTTAATCTCAGAGTTTTAAAAGTCTCCTGTTGCAGGAAAGTACATTTTTTAAAATTAGAAAAGAGTTTCTTGATTCGCATATTAAAAATTAGCTGTATATTATGGTTATAGGAAAGGCTTGTGAATCATACGACTCTTTTCTGGTAGTATTCCAGCTTAGAGTGCATGAATTCGGGTCTATCTGAGCTACACTAGATATTGCAAGTATCCCTAAGCACTTTGGTAAGTCGCTCTGGATAAGAGCGTCTGCCAAATTCCATAAATGTAAATGTAAATGTAAAATAGCTCAATATCTAGCTACTACAAATCTAGAAATCCGGATCAATAAGCTTATTAATGTTTTTTTTTAGTTTCTGAGGCAACATAGCGCAAACACTGCTACAGTCTTTATAGACACATCATTGGCTCAAACTGACCAAATGAAAGTGAATAAAGCTAACTGGCTTATGAATTGTGATTTTAAGTAACCTGTCAGGCATGTTCTTTGCATAACAATACTTTCAGAACCTTGTGCTTAAGTTGCCCTGTAATGAGGAAGAATCCCTACACCAACAAATTTTGAGGTGATAATAAATCTTTCAAACACAGACCTTTTATGATGTAATGGTGACCTGGTGATCATAGATGAACCGGTGATCATATAATTCAGTTCAGTTGGTCTACAACCAAGATTTACAGATCCTGGTTCACATCTTTTCACACATGACTGAGTTAGGAATGAGAGGTAGCACAGGGAGAGTACCCAGGCCAGGCACCCAGAACCTGGGACACGCCCACTCCAGTGAACACACCCCGCCCTCATTCACAATCACCCGAGTATTGAACACACCTGGCCATAACCACAACACCTCCCACGTCCCACAATATTTAAACCCACAGGTCTCGTTGTCTGATGCTGACGTACTCCAGCATGCTCTGTCATCTTGACCAGAGAGAAGCTTGCAGATGAAGTGCTTAAAGTAGTTTTTTTTTTCCTCTTGACTTCGGCACGCTGGCGATCCAATCTCTCTTTATGTTTGTGATGGAAAATAAACTTCCTTTTTCCACACACCCACCTTAGGCTCCCTCACTGCCACCATCACAGGTAGCTTAGATTTGAAATTTACTCCTAATTATTATGCTAAAGAGCATGGCTAATTATACTAATTAAAATGGAGGTGACAGGTATTAGTTTTTATGTAGTTTTCAAAATAGTCATCATAGTCATCGTCTTTGGAGCTTGGGTTGATTTTTTTAGCACATTGTGTGTGAATTGAAACAATGACAATGAGGTTAAAGTAAACTACATATGCAGAAACAGAGCATTAAGTGTTTAAATTCTCTATTTCAACTCTAATTGTTTTAGTTTAGGAGATTAATGGATTCCATCAAAATATTCAAATGGATTGAATAAGACAGACATGCAAGCTGTCTAATTCAAAATATTTTATCTAACACACTGTGTTTAACTGTTCAATGCCCTCACTCCAGTGTATCACTTGAAACTCACAGTTCCAATTTAAATGTTTATTTCAAAATAAGATTCCATCTGCGTCAGTCCGCCTCATACAATTTGCATATACGTGTATCACCCTGCAGTCTGCATCACAAACTACCTGGATGTTAATAAAGTGTAAACAAGCTCTTCTGCGATTCACGCAAGCTGCACGCAAGCAGGGTCAGTGACACCCAGGGTCCCAGTGTTACTACGTCTTTTGAGGAACTCCTGCTTGCTTTTGGTTTGCCTGTTGAATAAGACCATTAGTGATTGTTAGCAAAAGTGTGTCACTTTTTATCCTGTTTTTTTGATCCTAATAGCGCTGGTCTTATCACCATTGACAATCTGAAAAATACAATTAATGAATGGTATCAATTCTTGAGGAAATGTGTTAATACTGGGGAATAACAGTCTCTTCCTCATTCTTGAGGTTTAGGATTTCAGGATTAGTTTAGTCCTAATAACTAAGCTTAGTCCTAGAAATCCTGGAAATGTCCAGATTACTAAAACATAGAAAAGTGAAATGAAAAGTGTTGTCAAAATGTAACCAAGCCTACTGCTGAAAAATGACTCAGGTTATCAGTCACACTTATAGTAAATACCAGAAGAGGCAGTATCACTGGAAACAAGTTTGTTCAGCCAAAACAAAAGAGTCATAATTAACACACCCAGGGCTTTCCACGCCAAACCTAAGACAAACTGATAGTGAAGCATTGTGGCTGGCCAAGACAATTTGCATGTAAATAGCAATAAATTAAATGAAAATGGGGAAAAAATTATAAATTATGTCAGCACTTTATAATATAGAAATTGGCAAAGAAAATGGTTCATGCACTAAACCCTGTAGAGCACCATTAATGAATGGAAATACATCAGATGGGTAATAGATGATACAATGATACATTGTTAATAGACAATGTGATTGTAGCGAATGCAGTGATGATAAAGAAGATAAATAAACATATTGCTTTTGAAAACTTATTGAAGGCGTAACCCTTTATAAAAGGTAGTGCCTTTGAAAGCACATTAAGAAAAGCATGGGCACCATCACCCAAAAAATCATCTTTAAAACAAAAGCGGAAATAAACTTTTATCAATTTGACTTGTCACCCACACCAGGTTATAATATACAGTGATGAGATTTATACTTTTTGTTTGTTTTAATTAGTACTGTATAATGAATTCATATATTCATTTATTCATTTACTGGTTGATTGATTATTGTTTAGCAGTACCACAATCACATTCTGAATTCTAGGATTTATTTATTATAAACTTATTTTCTTTTAAAAAACAACCAGAAACATCTTATAGAACTTTATCTGTTGCTAGTGTCCATTGTAACTGTTATTTACTCTTTCTGTGAACTGTTGGCTCTAGAGAAACAGGCCTCTTTCAGTGTTTATTTTGGAAAGCCTCAACCAGGACAAATAATTGAAGGTCGCCTTCAACATGCTTGTGGCCTTTAGGTCCTCAACAATGGCAGAGAAAGTGAAACAAACTTGCTCCAGTTACACAGGAGTTGATCATAAATGTAAAACTACTTTCCCTCTAATGTCCTCCCTTTTTTTCTAACACAAAATTTCATAGCATATTCTAAGAGTGATGTTTTTCAATACTTTCCAGTATACAGCATGTTTCTTAAAGGTGGTGCATTATCTATCTTCTCAAAAACATATCTTGATTTTAGTAATGCTCTGAGCATGTTACAAATTTAAGAAATGTCCTTCTTATACCTCAGTATATCAAAGCAGTCAGGACAAAAGTTCACATGTAACCCTGAATTTTCATGTAAACATTTTGCTCTAATTCTTAAGTAAATATGTGAGGTACTCCTGGAAAGTATTAGTACAAAAAAACTAAGCAGTATTAAAACAACAATGCCTATTACATTGCCAATCCACTCAACACTGTACCACATAAAGCATAAACGTTTTTCACCCTGGCAGCCAACCCAACGTGTCTGCAGAGATGCCAGACTGGAATATGATTAGTTCATATTTTCCTTGTGTTGAATGGAATCAGCTATTGTGAGATGTAATCCATGAAACGCTCAGTGCATGTTTTATAGATGCACCAACACTCACCCCATAAATAGGTCATCTGTCTGCACTCCAATGTGTCATATGCTCTTTTGAGTTTTATAATGACTTCTTTAATGAGGCCTACTGATCTTTCAGAAAAACACCACAGCCATTTTCCAGTAAAGCCTTTTTTGCCTCTGAGCATGCATGAGAGAAACAAAAGCTGTTTGTCCTTTTGGGAGAGAGGGTGCTCTTCCCATTACTCAAAGGATTTATTCACAGTTTTATTGGAAATTAGACCAGCATCCCTGTGAGTTTTACACTTACTTAAACACCTCTGTTGACTGTTTTCTGCCTCTTTGAATGCAATGTGCTGTTTCTACTATAAATATATGCAGTTTTCTGAGAACTTGTGCTGTCACTATAATAATAAACCATGTCCATCAAATATTACTACCATAGGGTATCAATGGTACTTTGGGAATATAGGATACATGATAAAAATTGGCCGGGTGAGTTAAAGACTGAAGTTAAAGCCGTAGACAGACAGAAGCGTTATTGATATGATGAATGGAGCACTTCACTAGAATGTCAGAATGTGTCCCCTGTTGGTGTTGATGTGTGTCTAACAAGTGGGGGCATTTGCATTTGAAGGCTATCGCCGCGTAAACAAAGTCTCGCCCTCTTCCTCAGCATACCATGAGTTTGTCTCTGAAAGCATTATGTGTATGGGGCTGTGTGTGTGTGTGTGTGTGTGTGTGTGTGTGTGTTTGAGTGTGAGCATGTGTATGTATGTGTGCATGATTGGAGGGATTAGTTTCTACATTTTTTTCTCATTTTAGAAACACCAACACTGTAAGTGTTACAGGAGCATCTAAGTGCTGAAGCCTGCTTTTAGGATAAGGTTTGGATTAAGCGTGACCCATGGCAAAAGCTCTCCAGGAAGCTTGAGAAGCCACACACACAAGGCCCTCTCCTTGAAGCATCCACCCAAACAACCAGAAGTGTTTACTGGCTGTCTTGTAAATGAGCTGGAGGATGCGGCTGTTGTTTAAAATGTCACGAGCAAAAAAACATAAATAAGAAATTCCAGGCGTGTCTGGCGTGTCTGTCAGCATCTTCTAATGAGAATCATTCACAAGAGGCATGTGGTTTATAATCCGTTGTTTCCCTTGTCTTTTTCCACTGCAATTTTGCCAGTAGTTGGTACAAAGATTAAATAATCTGTGGACGATTTCTAGTTTTCAAGTGTTTTGCAAAAGCCAGCTACTACAAACCTGTGTGTATGAGTGTGGTGTGTTGGTTTATTTGCAGGTATTAATGCACACTCATGTATGTGTGGGCAGGTACACATTCCATTTCCTCTAGGCCTTTCCTTATGATGGGTTGTGCATTGCTACTAGAAGCAAGCCAAGAGACATGTTAACCTTCAAATGTTGCTGGGACTCTGAACCCTGATATTACCAGTCTCTACTGAAATATGGTTAAAAAGAGCATTTTGGGTTAATCCTAATTAAAAATGGAAGCAGCTTTCATCTTAGCAAGCCAAAGTGACCCACCATGAACTTTTGTCCACTTCCTTTCAGACAGAGTTCTAGCGTATACCAGGGCAATTAGACCAACATTACAATGCTGCTTGGTTTAAGAAGTAGGGACACGCTGACCCATTGGTTTGCTAAGCCTTCAAAATCTGACTCATCATGAATTTCAATAGGATGCTTAGTGAGAAAAAAGGGGCGAAAAATGCACCTCACAACAGCAGCCAAAGAAATACCAGGCTCTCAGTCTGCATGAAGCCTCTCAAAAACAGCCATTAGATAAGAAACTGATAGACTGAAAAACAACAAAACAAAATAGTTTTACAACATGAAAAGGGTACAGCCACGGAGGCACGTTCTCACAAACTTTATCTGCACACAGATCGAAGAAAATATCAGCATAAACATTAAGAATGGAGCGACTAGTATTACCACTATTCAAAATGGCACACGTAAAATGAGAACAATTAGCCAGGATTAGTGAAAATTTAGGATGAATGTCCAACTTGTTTCAATTATTTACTGATGTCCTACATTGCTCTTGGAAAGTCTGTTTTGCAGAAATGTTCACCACAACATGCACGTGTGCCAAAATATAGCAGAGAGCATTAACAGTTCTCACTGAGAGCTTCATTTTTTTCTGAAGCCAGAAATCCTTCCAAGTTGTAGTGCACAGGGTTACACTGATTTGTAAAGTCAGACGTATAAACAGTTTTCAAGGGTGCATCTTTGTAATACCAGAAGGTTTGTTTCTCAAAGTTCAAACGGCAGGTCTGGGCTCTGCAGACATCCCTCTCCTCTCTCCCTTCAGTGGTTATTTGATACTTGTTTTTGGGGAGAAAAACAATGAGAGTATTTAGTCAGATGTCACGCAGAGTCTAGTTTGTCTCTTTCGCAATTCAAACCTTTGTTCATTGGGGCTTTCTCTTCCGTCCCTTGGTAGCTCTGCTTTTCTGACTCAGTGTGTGTTTTCAATTACAAGGCCTCGAATCGCTCCTTCCCCCGCCCTCAAATCTCACAAACCAGTGCTTCCTTCTTCATTCGTTACCACATGAAAAACGGACACAGGCAGGGGGGGAAAAGGAAACAGAGAATGAGGGGTCCCTGATAAGGATAGATGGGTACACAATGAAGTTGTTGTTTTCATCAGTTCATGTGTGGTTCCCTCAGTTTGATCCTTTGTCCTTGGCTCTGACTGTGGCCACTTGTGGCTCATGCTGTGAGGAAAAACTCTCCTAGGTATCAGAAGAGGACTATCATCCAGGAGACTGAACTGTCCTATGGGAATTTCTCTGTGGTTTTCTTTGGAAAGTCTGGCCTTTGTTTCATTTCTCTAAGACACTGTTTTGCTCTCTTACCTGCATATTTTGGATGTTTTGGTGCACCAAATCTCCACTAATCATGCCGAAAAGGATTGTGTTTCTCTGAAAACAAAACACTTTGCAATCAAATCTCAAAGCAAGCACCCACAGATATTTAAAAGATGAATCCATTGAGAGTGCATATTTTGAATACATCAATTTATGTCTTAGCCAACACAGCAAAACGTGTCTACACCTCTGTTTTCTTGGGATAATTAAGGGTTACAGAAACAGCTAAAAAGTTTCATAATTTTGAAACTGAGCAGTCCTGGCAGGAGGCACTCAGTGCGCATTGTTCAGCTCCTGGATCTTAATCAAGTGTTATTATCCAAGTTAGTACAGTGTGCTTGTCTGAGGTAACGTTCAGTCCAAATGTTGACCAGGCCACTTAACAGTATTAAGAAACTTAATCTTCTTAGTCAAATGAAATATTTCAGGTTGACAATCTGTCCAATAATGTGGTTTTGGGGACTTAATTACACTGAAAATAAAAAGCCCATACATTCACTCCCTCTGTTTCTTCTGAAAATAAGTACAAAAGGCAGGTCCTAGTATATTCAGCCCCTTTCCAATACCCTTATAATCCCCCCTCTCTCTCTTTCTCTCTCTCTCTCTCTCTCTCTCTCTCTCTCTCTCCCTTTCTTCCTCTCTCTCTCTCTCTCTCTCTCTCTCTCTCTTTCTCACCCTGGTGGATATAATCTGCAGAATATTTCAACAAGGGAAATGAATGTATTTCATATGAAATATGTTAGCAAAAGCTATTTTAGGTAAGTTATTAAACATGGATTTGAACAGGCTGGACAGTTCATTCATACAGGATTAGTGTGTGCAGGTCAGTGATAAAACTGGTGTACACCACTTTTAATTCAGATAAGTTACTCGTTGAGCCAAAGTAATCAGTTCAGACACATTCATGTGCTCTTATATAGCAGTAAACTGGCCATTTTTAATGGTGAGTTAAACTGTTCAACAACAATCAGATAATTACTGGCTATATATAATTTAGATATTACATGTTATATATTAAGGGTGGGATATATATATACAAGGACAAGGACCTGAGTGACACTGATAGGGGCCAAATTGTGATGGTTAGATGATTGAGTCAGACCATCTCCAAAACAGCAGGTTTGTGGGGTGAACCAGTGAAATGTTGGTGATGATGGTGGGGTGAACCAGTGAAATGTTGGTGATGATGGTGGGGTGAACCAGTGAAATGTTGGTGATGATGGTGGGGTGAACCAGTGAAATGTTGGTGATGATGATGGGGTGAACCAGTGAAATGTTGGTGATGATGGTGGGGTGAACCAGTGAAATGTTGGTGATGATGATGGGGTGAACCAGTGAAATGTTGGTCTTGCAAAATGTGGGCACCTGGACATTAAGGAGCAGTGGGGATATGATGGGATGCTCTGATGAATCATGTTTTCTTTTAAATCATGTGAACAGCCAGGTGTGTTTTGCTTGTCTGGGATAGAGATGGTACCAGGATGTACTATCACTGATGGACTGTAGTTGGTGGTAGCTTTGCTCTTGAATCTGTATCCAGTTTAATGGGAATAATAAGATCCAAGCCATCAATACAGAACCTTAACCAGTAAGATGACCAAGAGAACGGAATTCTGTTAAGATCAAGGCCTGAAAAATTCCACACTGTTTTTCACAATTCAGAATTGAACTCAGAGTTCACCTAAAATCTGGCATCAGATGAGCATACACCAACCAGGAAGGTGGAAGGGTTCTAGAAAAGAGTAATATCTGCTGCCTGGGATGACACTCATAACATCCACAAGTGTATCCAAGCAACAGATAGGTGACATGGATCCCATGGAAACAAAAGAGGTGCCATGACAGGATAAGCCCCTACATGGAATGTACCACCATCAGATAACAGGGGTGACTAACATGAATGGCTGAAAAAGGCAAGACCAAAGGTCAGCAAAGAGGCACTAATCATGGCAGCACTAGACCAGGCACTCAGCACTAGATGGATCAGAATGTGCAGAGAAGCAGAATGTGCAGAGGAGCCCTGGAGACAATCCAGCATCTAGTAACAGGGTGTAAGAAGCAGGTGGTTAAAGGGTCTAAATAGGAGGAGCATAAACACCAACAAAGCTAAGATCTTGTAGGACCTTCAGATCTGAACGTATATTAAAATTAGAAAAGATGTAGAAGTGATTATAGATATATTGATTATAGATATATTGATTTCAAGTGACAGAAATATGCAAAGGAAGCAGTACAAAAAGCTGGAGAAATACTAGAGACTGAAAGAGGAAATAAAGGAAAATTAGAAGGGTAAACCCAAGGTTGTCTGCCTGGCATTTGTGGTTGTGACCCTTAAGCTGGAAAAGGGAGTCCAACAGGCATCTCCAGTAGCATTACATAATACATATTACATAATACATAATACATTTTGCAGTTGATCCATATGTTTAATCAGACAGTGAAATAATGACTGAAATTTATCTACTGAAAGTTAAAGGTTGATTACATATAATTGTGAAAAAAAAAACATGAACCAACAAGAACAAAAATAGTACCTTCATTACCTTAAAGAAATTTGTCAATTTTGAGTATTTAATAGCACTAGTTGTTTATAAGAGAGCACTGTTTGCCTCAGTAAGAAGTACACTATTACTAGGCCCAGAGGAAACTGGCTTACTCTGCCACCAGCCAGAAGAACAGCTGAACAACATCAATTGTGTGTGGCAAACCCCACATGACACATAGTTCCCCTTCGGCACCTGCCATGGTTTCTGCATTAGGTATTGACTGAAAAACATGTTATACAGAAACAAAATACAGCGCGACATCACCACTAGAGGCCTGTCTTAAGACCTATAAAACTGTATGCAATTATTTTTTTTTAAAATAGGTATCATTTAAACTTTCATTTTCACTCAAAGAGGTGCTTTTAAAAAGAATACTATAAATATCATACTTTAACCAATATGAGATTTTTAATAAAGAAACAAAGAATGCAGAAACAGACTGTTCTAATATATGTGTTAAAAGATTAAATCTAGTCATCCTTACTGAAAATGCAAGCCATACGCTAGATATGATATCTGAAAATGACATAATCTGAATAAATAATCTGTCTGAACGTGAAAAGCAACAGAATTTATGATGGTCAAGAGAATATGAAGTATAGCTTAAGTCACCAAAGGACCAAAATTTGTGACCAATTTCTAGTTTATATTTGTTTACAGGTTTTTTCTAATGAAGTTTTAAAAGGCTTTATCTGAGCAGCAACCTCTGACCTCAACTGGCCCTTAAACCTATTGGAGGTCTGCATTAAGAACCTGAACCTGAGAGTTGGGTGCTGTTGTTGTAAACTATTGTTATAAATTACTTCACACATGCAGTGCACATTTTCTGACAGTAAACCTAATTTTGTGTGTAAGTGCCTGTGTATGCATGTATGTGTGGTGTGTA
>JAOXYF010000007.1:16099094-16123061 GCA_028565775.1 Sternarchorhynchus goeldii
CACATTTATTAAAGTGTGATTACCTCACAGCTATTGGGCACATTTATTAAAGTGTGATTACCTCACAGCTATTGGGCACATTTATTAAAGTGTGATTACCTCACAGCTATTGGGCACATTTATTAAAGTGTGATTACCTCACAGCTATTGGGCACATTTATTAAAGTGTGATTACCTCACAGCTATTGGGCGCATTTATTAAAGTGTGATTACCTCACAGCTATTGGGCGCATTTATTAAAGTGTGATTACCTCACAGCTATTGGGCACATTTGGTTCCTCTCTTCTTTTATCGCTCACTCACATGCACATATACATTTGTTTTTAAACCTTGTCCAGTTTGTGCCGTTAAAAATATATGTAACCTATTGGCATTAATAATATATTCAGCCTAACCCAAAAGAAATCAAGCTTTTACCCCAGTAACCAAACATGAAAACTTGCAATTTCAGTTTAAAAAATGAAACCTACTCAGGACATTTTTGCTGTTTCTGACTAGGTTATCGTTCTGTAGTTTTTCTCCTTAGTCACAAAATGTTTGTCCTGAATATCAATAAAATACACACACCAGTCTATGGGAAAAGACATATTGATACACTCAGTAAAATTACATTCTATTGTGGGGGGGGGGGCAAAAGTATGCAAACATCCCTTCAAATGACTGAATTCAAGTGTTTCAGCCAAACGTGGCACTAACATTAGAGGAAACATTTGCCATAAGTTCATTCGGTTTCTGCCTGGCTAGGGCTGTTCAACAACACCTCAGTGTTGAAGTAGTGGACCACACAAACTCACAGAGCAGGGCTGATGAGTGTTGAAGTTCATAGTGTATAAAAACTGCTTCTCCTGTGTCGCATCACTTACTACAGAGCTCCACCCTACCACTAGAAGCAACACCAGTACAATAACTGTTTGACGGGAGCTTCACTAAATGGGTTTCCATGGCCGAGCAGCTGCTCAAAAGTCTAACATCACAGGATGCAATGCCAAGCGTCAGCTGGAGCACTCTGCTAGTGAGCTGGGGAAACATGTCTTCTGCAGTGATGTATCATGCTTCATTATCTTGTAGTCTGATGGATGAATGTGAGTCTGTAAGGATGAATCTGGGTTTGCACGGGGTCAACAGTAAAGTTTTGTGGAGGAAGGATAATGGTCTGGAACTGTTTTTCAATGTTTGGACTAGGCCCCTTAGTTCCAGTAAAGGGTAATGTTAATGCTATTGCATACAAAGATATATTAGACAATTATATGCTTCCAATTCTGTGAAAAGCGAAGGGCCTTTCCTGTTCCAACATGCCCCTGTGCACAAAGCGAGGTCCATAAAGTTTTTTTTTTTTTTCTGATGTGAAGAAATGCCAGTTGCCTGCACAGAACCCTTATCTCAGTCTTTGGGATGAACTGGAATGTTGCACTGTGAGCGAGTCGTTCAACATCAGGACCTGAACTCACAAATCCTCTTTTTATTGAATGAACACAAATTCCCACCGACACTCTACAAACTCATGTGAAACATCTTCCCAGAAGAGGCAGATATAGCTGCCAACTCCATATTTAATACCTATGGTCCTGGAATAGAATGTTTAACAAGCTCATATAGATGTGAAAGTCAGGTGTCCATATATGTTTGGCTTTATTGTGTACCTGTTAAAAAATAGTAGTTAAGTGTATCTTCATTTGTGAGCAATAATTAAACGTACATCTGCTAGCAGCCAATCATGTAGGCCTTAGTGAACATTTGTAGAGGCATGTGCATCCCATCAACTCCTGAACCTGTACTAGAGGTACTAATTTGGTACAATTTAAGAGTTACTACTCCCTACAGTAGCAGAACTGAATACTCTGTGTAGACCTCAAGGACTACTACATTATTTACATTGCCTCAACATAAAGAATCTTCAAAAGTGTGTGCCCACACACACACACACACACACACATACACACACACATGCACTCAAACATATACATAACTAAAAGACATCATATTATTTGATAAAATGTTTTCTTTATTGATATTAAAATGAAAGTACATGAATTGTGCATTTCGGATGTTCTAGCGTGCAGAGGTTAAATCAATAAAAATACACAGGCTGAGTGGGCTACTGACACTAATATGTTGTATTGACAGGCAAAAGATCCCTTCACATACTCAACACAAAGAAGTTTTTTTTCTTCTTCATGCTGTTCACACAGAAAGAAGCCTGTTCAAAACAAAGTGTGGATGCAGTCCTAACAGGAAGTAGGGAAATAATGCTATGTCTCCAAAAAAGAGTAATAATAATAATAATAATAATAATAATAATAATAATAATAATTGCACTGTTTTATCACACAACTGATATGGATAACCAGACAGGTATTGAATGAATCTGATTGAAAAGTGGTATACTGCATATTGTATGATTATGTAGTGGCTTCATGATACTAAGCAATTCCTCCATACCTACTTGTGGGAAATATTTGTGAATACATCGATTGAGGAGAATTGTGTTTTTGAGCTTCTCTCTGTTTTCCCTGCTCTCTGCTTTTTCTTTACATTGTCCCACTTCAATATATTCTCACTTTATACTGTTAGAAAAATGTTTTTCCTGAGTTTTTAAATTTACTTCAAGGACGGTTTTGTAAATTAGCCCTTTATCGATAATTAAGGTTGATGTTTGTTGGGTGGTTTGGGGAGCAATGAGGAACCTAGCATATCAACGGCAAGATGTAAAGCATGGAGAGAGACAGACAGAAAAAGAGCCAAACAGGGAGACAACCAGAGAAAGAGAACAACAATAGAGAAAGAGAGAGGATGTGGGCACAGACAATAACAAGTACATCTGAATGAATCAACCCCTCTGTGTGATCTCAGGTAAGATGGTTAAGTACCACCTCACTGCCTTTCAGTGCAGATCAAGAGGCTGACCATTGTTTGCTAACTATGTTAGCAAAATCCCTTTTACACTGATTTGGGGGCCAGAACACAATGCTTTTGGTAAACACTGACTGATAGTTTCTCAATGTTACAACTCTTCCCAGCTATTGGCTGATGGTTTATTTTTAAACACCAATCAAATGCAATATATGTGGCAATCATTTAACATTTGTACCCATGTTATATGCATACTATAAAGAAACCAAATAACAGCATAAAAAGACAAATTACCACTTCCTTTTTCTCTAGAACAAAACTGGCTTAAATGATCAACTGAGTAAAATCACTGCATATTGAACAAGTGTGATAAAAGTCAAGCATGAGCATTTTAATAACAGAAATCCATTTGGCAGATCAAAAACACCATGCGAGAGAAGCCATGAGAGAAAACAGTCTTTAGAGTATGTGCCTATTTTTGTGACATAACATACTTAAGCAATCCAGGGTACTGCTGTTAAAATATTGATTTTTAAAAGAGCTCTGTCGCAAACCAACACAAAAAAGGACGTGTTTTTGGTACAAAGCATCTACAAAACAAAACAAAACAAAGGCTTACAAGAAAAATGGGAAAAGGAGAGCATATAAAATAAAATCCATCAGTTGAGCATCAGTGCTACGTATATTACTGTATTTGGACCAATTTTCATATATATATATTTTATAACAAAATAAATAATGCCTTTATACAGTGCCCATATTTGTATTTAAACAAACAAACAAAAAGCTTGGCGGCTCATTACGCAAGATACAGCTCAGACTAAAAGAATATAACAATGTCCCCAAGAAACTAATTTTATATATATATATATATATACATACATATATATATACATATATAATATTTATTTATTTATTTATTATGTGTGTGTATATATATATTCAAGTATCAAGTATTTGTTTTCAGGCAAAAGCATGTGAATACTACTGATAAACATTAAAAATAAATGTTAGTTGACATTATTGCGTTTTTTTCCCTTTGAATTGATATTTGTGCCGTTCTTCAAAACTGTAAAATAACATTACAAAAAAAAAAAAAAAAAAAAAAAATCAAGAAAATAAATCAAGAAAAAACTAAAACCAAAAATGCCTATTTTGCAACAACATGAATGTCACGGTACCAGAATCTGAACAGGTTTTTGTTCCTTTTTCCTTGAAGCATCTTCATGAAAAGACAGAAGAAAAACAGAAGAAAAACATCCCACTAATTCCATGTCCTGAACTCCCACTTCCTGCAGTGCAAGGCAAGGGCTGTGTGCAGCCACGGCAGAAAGGAGATGAGCTCCTCCCAGTCCAGGCCTGTAGGTCGTCCCTTCAGTGTCACCAAGCTTCTCCCTGCCACTGACCACAGTGACCACACAGGAACCTGGAGCGAGCAGCACAACTGCTGCACAGTTTCGATGCCATGCATCATTCTGATGCCTAACATACAGTGGCATCCCCTTCGCACACTGCCACAGCCAACAGGCAATTTTTTTTTCTCCTTGTAAAAGTCACTTTCCTTAAAACGGAAAGTTTAGTAAATATTCAAAGAAAAAAAAACGTGCTTTTCAACCTCCTTTTCTTTGAGTCCATTCACAAAGCACCATGACATTTTTTGAGCTACACGGTCATTGTCCATAAAAAAATAGTGCCTTTTTTATTTACTTTACAAGAACTTTGACGTAATCCGTGGCGATGTGCAATTTGCAGACTCTTCTCTGCTTTTTGTTTGTGAATAGAAGGTGCTGGAACAGGAATCTAATTTTACAAAACAATTCCTTACAGTGTGGATGTCCATTTATAGTCAGCGGTGCAAAGTAACCAATAAAAATAAGGATTAACTGGGAGAGACAACTGTTGTGGGAGAATGTTGTGGAATGCTTTTTTTCTTGTGCTCGCAGTTCTTCACCTTCTGATATCCTCCAAACCTGACAAAAGCCCTTTTGGCAACGGTGTCCTCTTGACTCATACAAGCATATATCTCTTTCATCGTTTGTTTTCCTTCACTCTTTATGTTTTTTTTAGAATCCACTTGAATTGCGTTCGACCAAACTGTGATGTTTTTGTCTGAGTCTCAGTTGGGATGTGGCTTTTGTGTTGGTGAATGAAACAGTAAGAGTAAAGACAGGAAGAGTGTGAAGATGTGTGGGGAGGGAAGCAGGGATATAGAGGACTGCCACAGAAATGACGTCAGATACAAAGCTATGGTCCTCTAGTCTTTTTTTCCCCCAACTCTGTGCAAACTGTCCTTGATTCACTCGTGGCCAGAGTACTTTTCTGTGGGAAGCAATAGAGGAGGAAGCTTGCTGGGGAGTGAGATGAGAGGTTTGTGGATGTCTGACTGCTCCTGGGCCTTTATCTTCTCTGCTTGTCGCCTGTGCTTCCTGGATCGCAAGATGGGAGGAATGCCCCTTCGTAGCCTCTGGGCGGCCTTCTTCTGCCATTGCTCGTATTTGGAACACTTCACGGTTGCAGGTTTTCTCGGGATATCCTGGAGAGAGACAACTCAGTAAATAAACAAAATCTATATTGATCTACCACGTTCAATTAAGAATTGATTATAGTATTTAATTCCACTATTAGAGACAAAAACCATTGCGGTCTCTACCAATTTTGCTGTTTGTGTTTGACACCATTCCTATATAGCAAGCTGAAATACACAAGAGGAAATCTCTCCAAATGATGCTCTTCACCAATACACATTTACTATAGTAAACTCTGAAGGACTTGTACCAGTATTGTGGAGTAAACTTTGAAACCACTGTCTGCCCCAGGATTAGCATGTTAAATCAAAACAATCAGGTATTAAAGGTCATCTATAAAACAAAAGCTGAAAGGATCTTTAAAATGCTAGTTAACCACTGTCTCTTTTAATACATCAATGGAGCATAAATTCATTTTGACTATATCATGCTGTATTTCATAATGAATGTGAGCCAGTACTCACTCTTTTATACAAAGTTTCATGTGTCATTAGCCATCAGATAATCTGTCCTGAAGAACACCTAAAGAAACCTGCACGTGACCTCTATTATTTTCCACTTGGTCAGCCCTTCTGATGGAATACTTGCTTACAATGTTTATATTTTCTTTTGTCCCACATGAGACAATGTACAGCTTCTGTGAAAATATGGAGAGTTCTAGATGGCAAGCGTGATAGACTGGCCACAAGGTGTTTTCCATGGCGGTAGTTCCTGCACCTGTTTGAATGCTGGTATCACCGGTATGACTTGGAGGGAAGCGGCCGAGACGTCCCTCTCTGATTTAGCGGGCTTGGCGCAGTACTGTTCCAACAGTGCAAGGTCACAGCTCCTGAAACAACACTCCTCCACGATGCCACGATTCTGGACACGGCGGTTATTCGACCTACTTACTGGTCTGCCTGTGGGCACATACAACACAGATGACTTAGCTGTTGGGTAGAGAACAAGCAAGGTCTATATTTATAGATATAAAATTCCCAAGTTATGCAGAAACAACAGTAGTTATCGCTGATTCGAAAGGCTGAGGACTGGGGTGCAAAAAAGATTCCATTTGGGTGTTTTTTCTCCCTCAGAACTTTGACCAATCATGTCCAAGATAATCTTGTCAGGATGTCTAATTCATCCATTTGAAATTTTTCTTCATTATTTCAAAATGATCCCATAAGTGCTCCCTGCAAACACTGATGTTAAATACTGGAGAATCCAGAGAAAAAGCAACCAAACTGAAGGTCAGAAGCTTAAAGGGATGAGTAATGTATCACAAATATCAGATATCCAATATCAGATAGCCTTTGACCTTGTCTTTCACTTTACTCATCAAGGAGAGAGAACAGAAAAAGCGAGAGTGTGCAGGCAGCTAGGTGAGTGGAGGACACAGGCTTGAAAAGAGGAGAAGTGATGCCTCTCAAACAAGAGGATGGGAGTGTGAGAGAAAGGGTGTTCCCTCAGTAATCAGTTCAGGCTTCTAAAAAGGTTACATACATGGTTTGATTGTAGGATGAGCATGTTTGAGGGCCAACTGAACTTTAGTGAGGGTCAATTGGGAGGAAAGGGGGGCAGGGGTTTGACTGTGTCCTAAGTAGGAAAATTACCCATTTGGGCAGATTGTCTTCTATGGTCAAAAGAACACAGGCTTTGTCTCTAAAATATTGATCAAACTTTGTTAGTGGCTTTTTTATACCAAAATGAAATTATGTAAAGCAACTGAATAATATTTACAGCAGATTAAATGAGATAATAAGCATCTAATAACATGCATTGTATCTGTAAACATCACCCTATCTGGTTTTATATCAAAATTTTGGCAGTTGAGCTGTTATATTCCATTCTCCACATAGGGACAAATACAATGTAGACCGGGAACTTTTCTAGCTTGTTGAATGGAACGCCACTTGGGTACTATTACTTTCCTTCACAGAATGTGCAAGTAAACAAACGGGCCATTGTGGCTCATTTAGCACAGCGTGCCTTAACTCTGCGCGTCCCTTCCATATGCAGTCAGAGATATGGTAAGAGAATGCGCTCAGTCAGCACAATCGCCAAAGCTGGCGTCTTCGCACTTACAGCTGGTCATTTGCAAGTGCGCGCTCTCGAGTACCTGCCACAGCGGTATCCCACCAAGCAACACCACAAAATACGCGCTTGCGTCCACTTTCACCCCCTCCCTACATAACCTCCCCCTGCGCACACATACAGTTGTAATTTTTGATTTAAAGAAAAATCTTTATTAAAGTAAAATGCATGCTAAAGTACTTACTGAAATAGAAACCTCTATCTTCGCATACGAACTGCAGTGCGTCTACCAGTTCTCCGCCACATAACGTCTCAGCTGAAGCGATTTCAAAGACGTACAGTGACAAAGCCAGGGCGCACATAATCATTCGACTTGACGAAGACATTTTTCTGACCTGATGAGAAACAAATTGAGCAATGTCACACATTATATCAAAATGTAAACTAGAAAAAGTACATGTACAAATGTATTTCAGACCAAATTTTAGGCCTAAATATCCCACATTCCAGCTTGTGTTAAACTTTTAACCCTACAATTATAACTTCTACACTTCCTCTGATTGAAAATTTAATGTGTACTATATTTGGATTAAATACAGTTTTTTAATAGTCTATGTCTTAAGCATTCTATCACATTCAATAAGTAAATACACGCCATCACAAGAACACTACCTCCATGGTGATCCGCAAAATGGAGACAGAACTGCTTGTGCTGGGCGAAAACTTGATTTTATCTCCTTAGGCCACTCTTACACAACGTTCAACAAGTTGCTAACTACCCAATACTCAGCTGTGTCAGTTCAGAGTCAGCATATATTTCCCTTTACTCTCCCGTGTTGGCCCAAAGTACTGTCGCCCCCTCGTGCTGAGCATGTTTTCACGCTTTTTTCAGCGAAAAGACGCACCAACAGCACTGACTGCGGTGCCTATAAGAGCAGACATAAAATATGAATAAACGAAACTGTCTGTTCAAAATATGATCTGAATGCATCACCATATCGGAAGCACTCTGCTTTTTAGAATTCCAAATTGCAACCTTCTTGTCTCTGTTCTACTAAACAAATGTCCATAAATCAGCTTGAGTAAAGAATACTAGCCCGTAGCTCCAGCTAAATAGTTTGCCGATAAAGTATTCCAAACGATTACCTTATTTATGCCACTCTCTGTTCGCAAGCAGGTGTGGCAAACAGAATAGTAACTGTGGTTTTGCAGCTCCTCCATGTCAGTGGTTGTGAAAATACAAAAAAGGGAATTGCCGTCGTATTTGGAATAGAAATTGCAGGTAGTTTCCCAGATGGTGCTGTAGAGATATTGTGTGAAGCTGTCCCAAAAATCAGGCGACAGGCAAAAGTTCTCAGAGAGAAGTATTATATACCAAACCCCGCCCCCTACTCGTTACCCGCCTCTCTGCACGCCACCAACCTCTTGCGCATGTCTGGAGTAAGGCTGCTCAGAACTGGTTCATGAAGGAGGACTATAACACGAATTCGGAGTATCATGCGTTGCACTGCTGTTATTTCCTCCGATATCTGCCTGGTGTATTGATCCTTACGCGTATAGTGGCTGTTATGTTGATAATTCACTTACAAGTAGAGTGCTTCAGACCCGTGCAATGCACTGAGCGGGATATCGAAGAATTAGCAGGGTCTGAATTGAACTTGAGTTGGTTTGATTGAATTACACTAGCTTACCTGGAAATATAATCCATCACTAAGCAAGGCAATTGTATACATTAATCGATACAGGAAATTTGTGGGAATAGTTCACCCGGTCTGAAATCTGGCCGCTCTATAGGCTACTGTAAACTTCCTATTTAGGTTATACTATGCACCACATTCACAGTGACAGTGGGATCCAGCGTTAACACTGTAGAGTATAATTTGTCTATACTTTCTACACATTGTTTGAAGATATGTTTATCTAAACTCCCGGATCAAATCACGTACTTGGCTACAGAAACGACTTTGTCACAGCTGGTAGAGTGATTACTATCAGACCTGTTTTAACCATGTCACTTATGTATGTCTTACCTCATTATGCCTACGGTTAATTACTTTAAGATTTTATACAGAGCTAATAACCGCGTGTAATTTCATTATTCAAATACTCAATGAAAAATGATCATGTGATTGCAATATCAAGTATATTTCTTTAAATCTTTAGCCAGATCTGACACCTATACATAAATATATTTAAGTACTGTAATTAGGTTCTTTAATGTGTCATTGGCATTTCTTGTTACAAATATTAGGAGCATAAAATTAATTACATTATATTTTTGTTACGTTGACATACCTCACAATGTTGAGGCGCAACAGAGCCGTCCAAAAAGGATAATCGCGCCACAGAATAGCGCCCCTACTGGATCTAAAGAACATCGCTCCATCTGAAGAGTAGTCCTGTCATAAATTATCAATGATTCGAGTTACTGGAAGCCCCATTAAGAAGACATTAAACCTCTTCCCTTTGCTCTCATATCATCCATCAGTCGGAGTTAGCAGGAAGTCCTGCAGTTTGTAGGACAATATCATAAATCATTCACCGCACCATTCATTCAGCTGTGCGTTGTCATTCATTTTCACCATACCGATTTCCCCCTTTAAATGAGTGCTAATCTAAGTTTAAATGCTCAGCGAAAGAAAATTATTACACACTATATCTATCTCTGAATGTTAAGGATCTGATTGAAAATGAAGATGTTATTTGTGAATTGTGATGTTCAGAAGTAAAGAATGCAGTCATCTGATCTAAAAACACTATTATGGTTTCCCGAAAGGAAATATTCCAATTTCCAAACAGCTGAACTCAAAACACAAACTACTGTTTCAGAAACTATTGCATATATTACGTTACGTCTGGAAATATGGCAGACTACATAAACCAAAGATTTTGGTCATAGGCATTTAAGTATGCAGCTAAATATTATTTTTGTAAATAAATAACGCAGCGTGGCTTTAAACGCAGGTGCATTTTTGGAAAATGGTAAATAAACCTTGGTTTTATGATTTGGGATACTGGGTATATTTTTATTACTGCATTTTGAGAATATGGCTTTAAGAGAACATATATTAAACCTGTATTTCAAAATGTCTATTGACTGCCATCTGGTGGCTGCAGTGTGTCCATCAGTTTAGCCAAGGTACAGTTTCTTTTTAAAGTCCCAGGTTACAAAGTCTCAGATTACAAATCTTTATGTTATACAAAACTAATTTGCTGTATTAAATGTTCAACACATTTATTAATAAAAAACGAATAAAAATATACTCGTACGAGCGTGAGCGTTTCAGTTTGACATCACAGCTACGCGTGCACCCTTAGAACATTCACAAAGACGCACATTATACTGTATGTTTAGCTAATACGTAATACGTTGGCTAATATATTTGGCTAATATGTTTGCTCACTTGGTAGCCTTCACTGACGTGCTAGCTGGAATAATGTGTTGGGAGAATAATGTAGAATAATCGCAAAATAAAGGAGGCACTTACTTTGCAACGGTATTCATAGAACACGCTTGTTTACATGCATATTGTGTGTACAGAAGATCAAGATTAACATAATTAGAAATCAAATACAGATTTGGGTTCCTTGTGTCTCCATTCGTGTCATTCCATTCTGATTATTTGGAAACAACTAGAGTTTTAGAAACCATTAAGCACTGCAGACCTGTTTGGTTTAACTGACACGGGGGGCAAAAACTGACAGGAGACTTTCCACTAACAAAATGCGCACAACAGACCAATTACAAATTAATGCTGCAGATAAAATGAGCCGAATACCATTCCCCGCACATTAAACATAAACTTAAGTGTATGTAACTTTACATATTTGATTATTCCTTTACTTTGAGGTGCTGTTGACAAAATAAATGTAATGTGTGTGCCATTGTGTGGGTGGAGGAATCTAATAATGTGTGTAACAATGTTTGAAGTACTGTCTATTTAGCTAAGGAATGAATATACTGTATGTCACAGTACTGAAGATTTTGCAGTTCTTGAGTCACTGAAGGTGGTCATATACAGGTTTCTTAAGCAGAGAAAAATAACCCCCTCATGGTTATTCGTTTTAAAGTGGTTTAATTTTTCACCATGTTGATTTTATGTTATCAGCACTTGATTACCTCATAGGCAAACGCATCTGAACGTATGTATTTGAATCAGCCACACAATGAAAGAAACACAACTGTCCATATTCACGTGCAAATTAGAACCAAAGCATGCGCATGAAACAGACATTTCATTGCTTTGTCAGTTATTTGGCAATAAATTCACATTTGGAAAATCTCTGGCAACCCATGAGAAGAAAACATATTCACTGACAGCAGGAGAATATACTTTAAATTATCAATTCATATGCTGTGACCATATATTTAAATTGAAAATGTACATTCATAATGGGAAGAGATGAATACTCATGAATATTGAAGTGTGTTTACACAAGCATTCTTATACATATATTTTATAGTTTGATATTAGATAAATAGTCGCTTTGAATATTTAATTTTTTTAATAAATAGAATGTGGATTCAGTAGTTTTCACATATTTGTTACAGTGGACAGTATCTTATTGAAGAAATATCACATTTTTGGCACAAAATGAATCACCAAATCTTTGGAAACCTATTTAAATGTGAGGTTTCAAGGTTAGAAATTCCACCTTAGAAGCAACATCTTTGACTGCAGCAAAAAAAGTACATGAAACAGAACTCAAGGGAAAGGGTACACAGTAAGCAGTGATAGAAAGGGCAGAGGATGGAATGACCTTGGACGCTCATGCCAGCACGTTCATTGCATCCGTGAGAATCTTCAATTCATCTTTCACCAATTCCAGTATTCCTCTGATCTTGAAGGGGTTGTCCAGCACTTCTATGCTGTTTGTGTATGGGTCAAACCTCACAGAAAATGGCCTCTTGATGCCCGTAGAATACATTCTGTCACCAAATATAAATAAGAATGTAAAAACAGATACTACTGCTATTAAAACACTTTCACAAGTATTTGCAAAAGAATCATGGTGTCCTCCCAGCAAAAAAAAATACTCAGTGCTTCTAAGTGCCAATGTTATATCCTTGTTAGATCTACATTCAATCTCCAAAATCCTTTGCCTCCTCGTGTTGAACATCATGTAAGTCGTTACCTCAGTTTTTCTTTCGCATCAGAGAAGCTCTCAGATACAAAGTAGATAGACTGGTAAGTCTGGTCTTGGTATGGTTGCACAGCTACAGTTTCTGCATCAAACTCTCGCTTCTCTGTGTCCTCTAATAGGGCATGCTGGCAAAGAGAAAAACACAGCAGAGGGTCAAGAGCCATTCTGACTGAGATAGTAGAATGTGCCCATATAGCTTAAGACTGAGGCAGTCAGTGATCCTGCACAATAAAGCTGAAAGCCCAGTTCACCTTAAAAAGGACACTCACCACCAGCTCACCATATGAGGAAAGAAGACCTGCTCCATAGGCTTTCAGTGAGTCTCCCTGCTTACAGAGTCCAAACTCCACTGTGAACCAATAAAGCTGAAAACAACACACATGTGCGTGTGCACACACACACACACACACACACACACACACACACATACACACACATGTTTAAACATGCAAAAGCTCTAGTATCACAGTGCAAAGTAAACAGAAAATTCAGTTACATAACTGAATGTAACAAAATAGTATGACAGTAGGAATAGGAATGAGAAGATGACTCACTGTTGACAGTTTCTCAATGTCTTCATCTGATGCTCCAAGAGAGGCAAGACCAATGTTCTAGAAATTTAGTGACACAAGACCCATATTTAACACTGGATATGGCAGCAAAACAAACAAACAAACAAACAAAACACTATTTACCTATTTAGAATCTATTTACCTGAGAAAACTGAGCAAATGTTTTATCAGCTAACATAGGGACATGGCCAAGGAGCTCATGCACGCAGTCCCTGGGAAAAGAACATTCTGAGGGTCAAGAAGATGTTGCTCCATGTCTCAATTCATGCAATAAAATAATTACATTTTAGGATGTGAACATTTAGATGGCAGATCCTTACGGTTCTGGGGAGTGCATGGGGGAAGATGCATGACGGATGTACTGTGTACACTGGAACACACGGAATGCCAGACTGGCCAGAAAGTCTCGTGCTGATAGAAGACCTGCCACTGGCCTCAGCTGGAAACCTGTGCGCTCTGGGACAGATATAGGAAGACACAGGGGGCAGAAATATCTTCAAAGGTGCAGGAATGTCTGCGTACAACTTGTTCAATTCCAGTTTTCTTTGTCTTTGTTGGTCTGGTTTTAATATGTTTATGAATACTAAGCACTACAGAAGTATAATATAACTGTTCCTCATTTGAAATTGCTTGAGAATCCCTGACAGTTACTTTTTTAGATCAGAATCAGAATCTTTTTCATTCACCAAATTATAAAGTGTAGAAGGAATTTCTCATGGTGCAGGTGTCAAAATATAATTAGTACATAATAGATGATCTATGCTTTATGAGATAAGTTTCTAGCATTCCAGAACGTGTCAGATAAGTTTCCAGAATTCTCAGGACAATGTATAGCCTCTTTGTTTATCACACCTAATTTATATTACTGACCTGTTAATGTAAAGATGGCAATTCTAGATAACAACTCTAGATGACAACTTCATCCATCCATCCATCCATCCATCCATCCATCCATTCATTCATCCCACCTTTCAAAAAGTGTGAGACCTCCTCTAGCTGTGGGATGTTGTTATGGCTGTAGCCACAGTGTTTCTCCAGCAACTGAAAAGCCTCTAAATGCTCCCTACATGCATGGGTCGTGTACAGGTCTCTTAGGGTACTGTAGACCGTTCTCCTGTCAGTACACACCCAACACAAAGGAAAAGGGCAGGAGGAAGAGAGAAAAATCAGTTAAGCTATAAAAAGCCAATAAAATCAGTTTACTTCATAACTGTGTCACTTATGGTCTTGCCACAGTTGCAAGACATTCCTCAATGTGGTATCCATATCAAATCACAAATTTCATTAGAAATACAGAAAACATGCTAACATAATGCACAGCTGGGTAGGTGACCTGGTTTGTTCTGTGTAAACCAATTCTGTTTAAAGATGGCTAGTCTGCTCTGACAGTGATTGAGTTAGCACAGCATATTCCTATTGAGTAAAATCAGAAATCTGACAAAAAAAAACTAAACAATCAATCTTATCAACTTATCTATAAATTGAATAAAGGAGATATATGTTTCTATATTTAAAGGCACAGTTTGACATTGGTGAATTATCTTTAACTGCACTGTAAACAATTTAACAGCTGATACCACGTTCCAATTTCCTCTTCTGTATATTCAACTTTTGGAATTGGTTCACCACTGAAAGGAGACAAATCAAATTTTGCAAATCAGTCAGATTTCTGTAAAACATCAACACAAAAAGAAATTCTTCAGCAAATGATGCTGGGTTGCCTTGACTTACTGTTTGTAATTGAAGGCAATGTCCCCTATCATCTTTCGCCTTTTCCTGTACACAGGATCTGTGAAACCCTACAAGAGAGAGACAGGTACAGAATGTAAAGAGAGTTCACTGTTCACTGTAACCTTTAACAGGTAAATGCACTTACTGGGTGATCCTGGTCCAAGTCTGGATCAAATTTTGTGACCAAGTGACGGCATTTATCCAGTTCTGCAATTTTCTTTGGAAACCAGTGGACTTAAGAGAATAAAAAGATACAGTAAATATCTCCACTACAATCCCAAAAGAAGATCATTTTTATGTACATTGTATTGATAAATACAAATATAAAGCTTACATTTAACCTCTTTAGTAGTTCTGACATCCTCTGCAATCCTTTTCAGGGAACTGACAAGTGTGCTAACATCTGTCAGATGAACTTCACATCGAACAAAGTATTCTAGATCCTCCAGACCTTCTTTATGTTTCCGTCTTGTCTCGAGATGGTGCATCCTCGCTTCAAATGTCTGTACATGGCACAAGAACCATTGATTTCTCCAAATCGCAAAACTGAAAATGCTAGAAATAAGCACATCTGCGTGAACAATTACCCTACGGAATGGGGAGCCATAAGGTCAAGTTCCTTCACCATTTTAAAAGACTTATAGATTTTTCAGGCTTGTGACTATATATGAAAATAACAGCTAAAGATTGTATGAGCTGAATTTGCATAATTCCTAACTTTTTGCATTCCTAAAAGGTACACTATAGACAAGACATATTTTCATAAAGTGTAAGGAGTTAGTTGATAAATGGCCATAAGATAGACAGACTGTCCATATTTAGTGCTTCACATGTCCACACATTTGTTATTTTTTACTGGGAACAGCAAGTTATCTATATGTATATAAAACTCGTTATCAAGCAGGCTGAATTTCTGCTTTTTTTAGAGCATTTGAATTAATACATTACCATTCATATAACATTGACAGCTTCTCAAATCTTAAGATTTGTTTTAGGTTAACTTATAAGCTAAATAACTAGTATATAAATATTACCACCAAATCAAAATTTATTATACAAATATTACCACCAAATGCTTCCTATTGGCCTTTGAAAGTCAACTACAGCGTGTGCTTCCCCACCCGAATAAGGTCCAGCAAAAATGAAGTGAAGAAACACTATGTGAGGATTTTGTCCAGTTCTGTTTGTGTGCATGGTTCCTACCTCGAAAACCTTCAGTGTACGGGTCAGCGCAGGGCTCTTTGAACTCCTCAGAGTGAAGAACAGATTGAGCATGGCCTTGCCATCCTCCTCCTCAAATACAATCTGCTCGTTCACTTCAGCCGCCTCTGCTGCTGCGGCAGCCGCCTCGCGCTCCTTCCTCGCGTCTTCTATCAAGCTCTGCCGTCGCCCTACAAACTTAGGAGACTATCCAAAGTAATGCAGTGGTGTGATAAAGATTCTTGTCATTCAAATCTATGCTTTTCTTTTTAAAATTGAGAAATTAAACAGGGGTAGATCTTTTAAAACCACGTACACTGTGCACATTTAAACGGAAGAGAATTACATCTCCAAAATGTACTAAAATGCACATAAAGCTTATGTCAGGCATTTGTCAATCAAATGTTTGATGGATGCCTTTAATCGGCTTTGTAGGTAACAGAGTGACCATAGCTCTAATGGGACTCAAATTATTCCTTTTCGTTATTTTTAAGATAAAATTGTTTATAAAATTTAATTAACCACTCCATTATATCTCCTCATTTTCTTCTAGGAGTGCACTGTAACCCACGATGCGGTTACTGACAGGCTAAATATCACTAAACACTGAAAAAAGTACAAAGGTTTATAAAAAGCACTGCAAATGATTTACCTCTCCAAAACCTCAAGAACTTTAATGTTGTCTATGTAAACCTGTTGTATAGTTTTTACTTATAATATCGCTCTTGACCTGCTATAAAGTTTACTTCAGTATATATATTTTTGCTGATGTTCAGTACGCAGTGTGCAACACTTAATAGTTGGGAACGAAAGACGCACAAAGACGCACGTCAGCGCGTCCTCCAGAACACGCTCTTAATAACAAAGGATAATATGTAGTAACAGAGTATGTTTTTCGCATCACTGTGATAATCTGACCAAATTCCTGTATATATCAATATTGAGTCTTACCGTGATAGAATCGGAACGCTCCAGTTCAGATGTTGCTCTACGCATGCTTTTTGTAGATGATGTTGAACTGTTTGAATTCGGCATACTTCGGTTTTTTTTAAAGCTAAAATTCGCAGAGATGTCTTGTTCCGCCTCAAAGTGCCGGGTTTGTTTTCCCATCAGTCCCCACCGTATCCCCTTATTTATAGCGGCAATTTCTCTTTACTGACGTCAAACACAGACCCCTAATTTTCACCGTCAAACTTCATAGCCCCTCATACCCCTGTGTTGTTTAATTTAAACACATTAGCATTGCTTGTTCTGCCATTTTCCAGTTACTGAGCATAAATTGGACAAATCTGTGATCAATAAACACGGGTCCCTGCAAGCAGGCAGAAAAGAGAAAATTTATACTATAGTTAATTCCATAAAGGAAATACCCCGGATTGGAAATTATTTCCGTAATTACTTTAATTATTTAATTGTTAATATAGCAAATAGAACTACTCATATTTAACGTTGTTGGTGGGTTAACGTCTGATTCTTACATCTATGTTACGTTGTACATAAAACGGATTTATGCACAATAAAAGCGTTATAGCTCTTAGTACGCTCGTAACAGCTGACAGTCAGAAATCCTCTAAATGTTTATAGCGATATTTAATGAAAACTGGTAGATTAATTACACTGTAATTAAAATAGATATTTTTTTATTATACTTTAAATAAACCACAGTATTTATAACGATGTACATGAAACTCTGGTGATTTTACTGTAAAACAAGCGATATAGAAATCTTTTTAGACTGTTATTATTATTTAGAATACAGAATCCACACAACATACTGTTTGATTTCCCCGTAAATCCGATTGACACGAGTAAATTCGCTAGCATCCACATTATGGAAAAAATCACTCATAAGACTAAAGGCTAAAGTCAGCTGTAGAAAATTGAGTCACTTTATCAGCTCAATTCAATATCCAAGGCCAGCCTGCTCTCCAAATCTGATTGCGATTAAAACCTGAGAGTCGTTTTCTGTCCCCTGCCTGCGCACCCTGTGAAGCGTTACCTTTAGCCGAGAACAGTTTGACATGTAACGTTATTAACGACACGATGCACGAGGCCCACAGGCACGGCCGCTAAAAGGATTTGCCACCGTTTTGGCCTCGGATGCTATTGCAGCTAGAAGATGCAAATGCAAAGTGGACTCGCGCGCACAGCGGAAATGCTAAAGAGCACGGCAATTGCCCAGGGGCTGCGCACAAAAAGGGCTTCCTTTATTGAGAGGGACAGAGAGTCAGAAGGAGATGAAGCGCACTGACATTAAGACAAAGAGCACCGATTTTCCACCTTGTTTTCTATCAGATTGGGCATGAAATATGGATGCACTTGCATTTTATATTGACGTTACAAAAATGTGCATAAAGCTTTTGGCAACAAATTGCCGCTCATCATATGCTGAATAACTGAACAGGTGCCTTTTATTGGCTTTGTTTTGAAATAGATTGAGTGTAGTCTTTAAAAAATCAAATCGTCTTTCACCTGCGTGCTTCTCCTAGGAGAAGCAAAGAAACGCGTTAGAGCAACAAATAAGATTTTTTGCAATTGGCACTGTAACCCACAATGTGCTCACTGAAGGCTTAAACATCACTACATACTGAAAAATACGTAAATCAGCGTTTACATATATTAGACACTGTCTATTTCCTGGATGAATGTGTGTTATTCTCAGCTGTATGAAAAAAAGTTAAAGAGGTAAGGGGTAAAATACTGGAAATGTAACTATGAGAAGCATTCACAAACCGTTTAACTGACTTTAATTTTAAACACTACAGTAATGTCTGTTCTCCATACTTGTAAGTCAGTACAGTCAAGATGAACACAGCAAATACATTTTGCTTGCACCTGTGAAAAAAGTCTGTGAACTCCTATATGGATGACGTCATATATAACACTTAATGGAAAGTAACTTAATGTATAAAAGGGAGCATGTGAATATATATATATATATATGACCACATTGTAATGTTACAGTAAGAAACTGTATTAGAAACAAATTTATTTTGCATCTTATCCACCACAATTTACCTAAAAAGTCTTACAAATAAGACATTATATTAATGTTATAAACCTTATAGCATATAGAATATATTAAATATTTATCATGATTGACCCTAAATGACCTTTTTATCCAAAGCATCTTACAATAAACTTTAAAGTTAAAGTTCTTTGTAAGCTGGGAACCAAATGCATGGCCTCAATTCTTGCAGTATCAGCATTTAACAAGTACTCCACCAGTTGAGCAACAGAATAAACATCCCTTAGACCCATCAGAACAATATCCTAATCACAGAATTAACATCTTTCACATCCATCAGAACAATAAAACTCTCTCAACAAACATCAACAAACATCTCTTAGATCCATCAGAACAATCTTCTAATCTATCACAGAATAAACATCACTCAGACCCCTTAAAACAACAAACATCTTTCAACAAGCATAAGTAAACATCTCTCAGACCCATCAGAACAATCTTCTAACCAATCACAGAATAAACATCTCTCAGATCCATCACAACAAAATGATAACTAATCAAAGAATAAACATCTCTCAGATCTATCAGAACAAACTTCTAACAAACCAGTCAGCATTCTAATGGAGGAGATCCTTTTCAGGCCATCACTGCATCATGACATTTGGAGCATTAGTCACAAGAAAATAGCAAGGGTTAGGGTTAGGGTTAGGTAATAAATCATACTACATTTCAAGAATATAAAGTAATTATTACTTCAGCATGCTATAGTAGCATGGTGGCTTTTGTGACAGTGTTGCTTTTTTACTGTTATAAATGTTGACTTTCAATTTTATGATTTTATTTCCTTCTTTGAAAAAAAAAGCTGCTCAACTTGTTTCACACAATTGGTTGTTCATCATAAACTCTACACCTGTCAAGGATTTAATCATAGCCTGAGTATCAAAGAAAGTTGAATGCATTTTTGGTGCGAATGCTTTTAAGATGTGGGCCTTTTAAAGAGTCATAATTTATAAAGTGACAATTAGAGCTAAAGTGAACTATTTTAATAAACCTAAGATGATGAAAATAATTAGGGAATGGCAGCAAAACATAAGAACATAAACCCTGAAAGTTCACCCCTAAAACTTCCCTTGGTAGTGACTACAAAAATGAACATTGTGAAGTTAGATCTTATATAAATAAACGACGTGCCATAATACCAGTCTTGGACTGTAGCAGCTGGGCTATCAGGAGAAGTGCTACATTAATACCACCATTATTTTGACATATTATATTCAAGCACTGGAATAGGCTCACATTTGTTCCAGTAATGATGGGTATGTGGTCATGATCAAAGGTTTCAGGACTGATCAATGTAAGCACTGAGATGGATTCTCCAACTGCTATTAAAGCAGCAGGTAATGTTATATCCTCTACAATGTAAGCTTTGTTTGGATATTTGTATGAGGTGAGATCACAGACGGAGGGACCAATGATAGGCTGGACAGGCACACGAGAAAAGTATTATAACGTACCATTTCTCAAAAATGATTGTTACTTGTGATTCCTGTGTAGCAATGCTGAACAGAATATGCATCAATTTTCACTGAAATTGTCAAGGAGGGACCCACTAATCTTTTAAGAAGATGGGCAGATCCAACCAATTTAACCTGACTTCACTTGAGAAAACACTGCTTGCATTTAACATCAGACATAGGATGACTTGATTCACTTTGGACCCCTTTGAACTTCTGTAGTAAGTGGAATAGCTTCTGTATCACCTGTGCAGAGTTTTAAGGAGCTTTTCAGTGAGTGGAGATACGTCCATCTTTGCCACACTGGTAACAGTCATCTTTAATCTTAGCAGGCCTTCCCTTACAAAAAGGGGATGTTTAACAACCATAACGTATTTACATTTACAACATTTAGCAGATGTTCTTATCCAGAGCTACTTACAAAAGTGCTTTGTTGTTAGCTCACAGAATGCATTCTAGAGTTCAGTATACATTTGAACTAGAATACTGCTAAAATACAGGAATGCTAATTCTGGTATTCCTAATTTTGTGAGTCACTTAGTATCAACAACAACAAAAAAAAGGAATATCACCTATCATTCATGTTATAATCAATTAATATAATCAAGTTATAATCAATGATATAGAATTCATATTCAGAGATATAGAATGTTTATGTCATTTCTATTTCATATTAGCTATTCTCAAAATCCTTATATGCTAACTGATATAGCTATGTAGTTTCTCATCATGTTCTGTCATTTGTTAATGTAAAACAATTCAACATTTAGGGAACAAGATGGAGCCGGAAAAAAATAATTTGTTAAAATCTAGCCAGAAGGTTTGTACTTATTTGTTTTTACTTTATTAATTATTTCTACTCTAAACTTCTGCTTCTGGCACTGACCTTGGAGCAGAGGTCTGTGACCTTCCTACTGCCAATCTCTCATATCATCAAAAGAAAATTAAAAATTCTTCCAAACTTGTTTAAATTCCCAGTGTATATTATCCTCCCAAAACCTCCCAAATGAACTGATGACAAAACAAAACATTTCCCTGCTCCAAACTTTGGCAAAGATAAAAAAATATATATATTCAACCAGCATTCTCCAAGATGATGCAGAAACTGCATCCCTTTTTAAAGTTTCTTCATCAATCTCTTACAATTGAACAAAAATATTAAAGACTCGCTTGCCAATAGTGAGATAAATGTGTAAAAACTGGTACTGTAGCCTGCAAGATGTGCTCCATGTATGTATTAACACAGCCACCAAAATAACTAGCAAAAAAGGATCAATTATGATCATACATTCCTCCGGATTAAATTATAGATGTAATCAGCTTTAAATGGAAAAAATTAAGAAAATTCTTGCTGGATTTTCCTGGACACCTTCGGGCCATCAGAATGACATTTCTCGTTTCCAGTGGCAATGCATTGTAATGTTAATTGACATTGCATTAATTACATGTTATATGTTTACATCTCTTTTGCTTTGGGGGTTGTTGCTATTACATTAATGAAATTAGGAAAAATAGTAAAAGTCAAGTATAAATTTATTTATATTGCACTTTTTACAACAGCTTTACATCAGCTTTAAAGATCAAGCCAAGGGTGACAGTTTTTCAAGTTGCCACTGTTGGGCCCCTTAGCAAGGCCCTTAACCCTCAATTGCTCAAGATGTATCCAGACACAACTGTAAGTCGATTTGCATAAAAGCATCAGCCAAATGCCGTAAACGGAAACTTTCTGTGTGGTTCATCCTCAGCAGCAGTGAGTGATGTTCAGTTGGTGAAACTCAAAAAAAGAATTGATCTGCATTCTCAGAACTTTAGAACCCCTTCTAGAAATTAATAAACTTGTTCCTTCTAGAAATTTAGAAGCACTTTGCTTGCATGAAGAAAACTGAAATATCCTGTTTCTCTGGTGTACTTCACTACAATTTTATCCACCCATCTATCCATCCATCCATATACATCCACCTCTGCCTCCCTACCCTGTAGACTTTTTTTATGAAAATGAGATGTTGGAGAAATTAGAAAAATTCTCCCAATTTTAATTTAAATTAGAAAATGTAAAGAAGTTAGATATCCCTGACATGACTGTATATGATATTAACAGATCTTTGCATATAGGTATTGTCACGTCTGGCTCCACAAACTGGAAATAACCAGATAGATACCATTACTGTTATATGGTTTCTGAATCTGATTCATGTGATTCTCTAACTCTAGATCTATATAACACCAAGGAAAACAAACATGAACCAAACAGATTAGAATGAATAGAAGGTAGAACAGCTGAAGGGAGCACTGCTTGGATATTATGCCAAATATTCACACAGACACATACAGACACCCAAAGAGACTGTGGAACACTAAGGGAGATTAATATAACAATAAGGAACAGCTTATAAGAATGATGAGTGACAATGAACAGGGCAGAGCCAATAACGGTAAACATGGTAACCTGGGTGGAGATTCACACGTTTGGTGAACTAGGTAGAATTGCTAGAGACAGATCTGACAAGAGAGCATGTGATATGTGAAAACAAAAGACAAATGCTAAACAAAGACCAAAAGATAATTGAACCTAACCGAAAATAAAAAATCACACTCCTTTAGCAGATTGGCAGGGTGACAGAGGGGAACTGTCATCGGTGTTTATTATGTAAGGAACTAAACAAGGATTACTTACTAAGGGAGCCTGAATCTTCTGATTTCAAGTGATGTCGGTTAAAGGACAAGCCACACAGTCTAACAGCAGAGATTAAATAGAAGCTGTTCAAAGGGAAAAGAGGGGAAGAGGGTGAATGAATGAGTTACATCTAGTTACATCAAACAGTGTTGTCCTCTGACCTTGATGTATCCTCCCTCTGAGACTCACAGATCCAATGCTGCCATTTCTCTGTTGAATTTACACCAAAACACCTTCTGCCTACGAAGCAGAGAGAAATCCACCTCACGGCACCAATTAAAACCCCTCTGCCTCTCAAACAAGGGTTACCATGACACAGTCAATCTACTGCAAAGCATACCCTGCACAGATGGTGTTCCTGGCTGGTGAGGGCCATTGATACCTCTGAGCCAGGTGATTCACCAACACCCTCTGCACACTCCACACAGGCTCTTTGTTACAGATGTTGCTTCTGATGAGATGACATCCCTTTGGCATTCATTGTTTGCTTACTGTTTATTCAATTTTTTTTCTCTATTTTCTGAAAGTTACAGAGGATCCCCGACACTAGGCACACAATTATCGCAATTATGTATTGATTCAGCGGTAGCCTTCTCACATTGAGCTCAGTGGCTCACTCCGTGTATAATTGTTAGACAGTGTAATTGCAGCATGCGCCCAGCTGGGTGATTATTCTTCGTCCTCCTCGATTCTTCCTTTTTGTTGCTGTTGTCTATTGAATGCTGCCTGTGTCATACTGTTGTCTTTGTGAGAATCACTAATTTAGCAAAGTGTA
>JAOXYF010000007.1:16123161-16143293 GCA_028565775.1 Sternarchorhynchus goeldii
TATATATGGGTGTGTGTGTGTGTGTGTGTGTGTGTGCGATATAAAGTCATCAAATAGGATAATTTAAAAATTTAAAACATTTAAAAATCATTTTAAAAAGCAGGGTTCTACAGGTGAATTTGCATGATTGTAACATAAATGTTGAATATGGGACTAGGCTATTTCATACTCCTAAAGAGGGTGAAATAAAGTGTTTAGTGTAATCACTATAGGCCTTGCAAATAAACCTCAATAAAGGAAATAAAAACAGCAGTCTTGAAGAGAAAAGAAAACAAAAGAAAACAAACGCATGCATTTATGTCAGTTCCCGCTTGTGTTTTTATCTGTTCACGTTTCTTCAGCAGTCAGAGGCCACATGGACTGCACCATGCTCCAAACCCTGTAAACAGCAGTCTGCCTCTTATTTTCCACAGCCCAGGGCTACAACCACAAACTGGTAAGTGCACTCTCATTTGATCAGGCTTTGCAGCCAGTCCAGCCTCTAACTGTGTTCCCTGACAAGAGGACGGAGTTTCTTAGATAATCCTTTTAGTTTTGAGGGCAGTGTTTCTGCCACAATTGTAACATTTTGTTCCTCAATATCCCACACAAATATGTTTGCAATTTTACTTTAAATGAAAGTTGCTGGCCTGACTGTAATACAAAATCAAAATCACAAAAGCAGTCAAAGTGCTTTGAGCTTTTTCTGTTCAGTGTGATGTGTGTGGTGCTAGTGTAATTACCCTTTTGCTTTCCTGTGTGTCAAAATACAGCTGCCAAACAAAATGGCTAATCATGTAGAGTGCACTTTCATTACTTTTTACACATGTAATTTGTCAGAGGTGGCTGAGTGTTCTGAGGAGGACGGCAGCTGAGTCATGACAGCATGATGCTGCCCTGGGATACTAAACCCTAACCCAGGGATACTAAACCCTAACCCTAGGATACTAAACCCTAACCATATATTTATGGCAGAAGACATTTCTGAGAATAACCCTTTTTGTGTTTGTTTGAATGTTAGCTAAAAGCAAAAGTTATCTATTCTGACCCTGACCCCTTTCTGGGTATGTGTGTTTATATGACACCTTGTTGGCTGGTGGAGGGTTGTCTTAACTCATGACTTCTACATTGAGTGATTTTTGCAAGTTCCACAGTTCTTAAATGTGAGGTACACAATTCATAGTCCTGTGATGATTTGGTTCAACAGTCTGACAGCCTGTTTATAGACAACAGAGGGATTGAAAGATGTTTGGTGACGATAGCACTCTTCATAAATAATCAGAGAAGCACAAGACTTGACCATTTTAACTCCTGCAGATGTTAGTATACTTTCTACTATGTACTTATAGTGCTGAGAACCCAAGGGGACACTTTGGTGAGTAATGAGTACCAGTAAGTAATGAGTACCTTGGTGAGTAATGAGTACCAGATGAGTACCAGAACCTCAATCTGCTCAGTCTTGGTTACTATAGTTCCACTAATGTAGATAACAGCACGTCTTCTGAAGCTTAAAGCACTTGTTTTGCTAATGGTGAAAGCACCAGAGTGCAAAATGTTTAACATCCTCCCTGTAATTACTGATGTTGACAATGTTCTTGACTGTACTGTCATCAACACAGTCAGCAAGAAGTTAAGGTTGTTGTTTTTTTGCAGCAGACATATTGTTTATTGTGTTCTACTCTTCTTTCAGGAATATGGTTGTCAGAAATTGGCTTTTTCTTTTTCCCTCTGAAAAGAAAGGAACAAAATTGTGTATGAATGAGTTTTAAGGCATGATGTAAGCCAACATTTGATTGGTGTTCCTGTAGTTTAGTTGTGCCTGCAGAACAAAACCCCCTTTTTATCTATACAAGTGGCATTAACCCTTCAAGCCCATTCATCTATATAATGCAATGTATTTTTAACTGATTTCTTTATATGTGTTTTGCTAAACAATACAATATTTCAAGATGGAAGAATTTTATATAGTTCTGTCTGAGATGAGGGCTTCAATTTTTGTTGAAATGCCTTTGTTAATCATGTTGACTGCAATCAGAAAGAATAAGATCAAGCAAAGAACAAGAATCACATATGAACTGTAAAACACACATCACATTCTCACATATAGTTTCTAACATACAAATGTAGTAAAAAAATAAAACAAAGTTTTGAAATGTTTTTAATTTTGGTATTAACCACTAATTACATTAGAAAACTAAAGCTATATTTCTATATTAAACAGCATACCTGTCTCTTTTTCTCCCTTTGCCTGTCTCTCTCACACACACACACACACACACACATCAATTTATCTGTTTGGTTTTTTTTGTTACATCATTCAGCTTTAATAAAACATAACTCATACCATTTTATCAATCAACCATTCACTCATTACTATCCTTTTCATGCAAATTACATTGATGGTATTTCATTTTATGCAATTTAATATTTTACTGGACTAATTAAGATGATATATATGTTAATATATGTTGATATAGAAAACAAATGTTCTTAGCTGTAGGCTATTATAATGACTCAAAGGAGGCCACCGGATGATCACATTCTAAATATTTCTCATTCATATTTAATTCAGCAAGGAAAATCTAATCAAATCTGTGTATTGTGCCATTTTTAAATCTCACTCTTGATATGAACAGAGATTAAGTATCTGAAAACTGTGTATTATTGTGTCTGATCACAGATTGGTAACTGTATGTGTGACGGGGGAAGGAGGAAGGAGCAGTAGGCGAGGTCGGCAGCGGGATCCATTTATTATGTAAATACCTAGTAAATAGCGAAGCAGTGCAATAAGTAAAAAGTGAAGGCAAACGGCACACAAGGAGCGCTTATCAGGCTAGCACAGCAGCGATAAATGCGGACTAGGAGAAAATAGACGCCAGCAGCGAAAGCCTCGGCAGCGCAGTAGTCGGCTTGCAGTGTGCAGCATAGGCGAGCGGGACCTGTTGGATTAAATTTAAAAAACCCAAAAAAACAAGGAACAGGTGCTCTCAATACTGTGGTGATTGTGACCGTGGGAGGAGTGAGTGTGAGTGCGATGAAGTGGGCGTGTCCCTGGAGCTGGGACGCCGGCCTACCGTGACAGTATACTTAGGTGACAGATACTTGTCAGAGCCATCATAAATCATTCAACATGTGCAATTTGTTTAAATTGAACTAATCTCACCACAGATTGGGGACCCAGGACTCATACTGCAGTTATCCTGTGCAATTTATAACTGCCAATCCTGTGGAAATAACTCTAAATAAGACCCAGCCCATTTAAGGACAGTTCCTGGTGGTCATACCTAACTGTGGAGCAAATGGAGCACCGAGATCTAGCAACACCAGGACTGACATTTTACTAGAGTCAGTATTCAGGTGTATGTTTCTTAGTACCTTTATGATGGCAGTCTCTGGTTTACAGTAGATAGGCCAGTGGTCTGTGTTATTCAGGCAGACATGGCCTGTTGACATGGGTACAGTCTGACCCTTTTTGCATTTCTCTTCGATGCTGGCCTTGGCACTCAGTGAAGACCTTCTCCTCTTTCTGCAAACCTTTTGTTGTTTGCAGAGATAGTTTGCTAGCTCGGTTGTGAATTCCAGTAAACTTAATTGCTCCCTCTTTTGGAAGGTCACAGCAAGCGTAATCTCTCCTGTAGAGCAGCGATGCTTCCACCTGTGCAACATCCATCATATGGATCTTATTTTCAAGGAGATCTGCTTCACCCATGTCCTTATTGAATACAGATACAACACTCGGACATGTACCTTAAACCATCTCTTTGTGTTTCTTCCTCCATCTTTGGATGGTAAAGGTTGGGTGAGCTGTTGTGTATGTGCTCAACTCCTCGATAATCACTTGTTTGGTTTAGATAATAATTATGATACTTTGTACTTTATATCAATGTTGAAAGGTGTTTTGTACATCTTGCTGTTCGTTTTATTTCCTGCAGACTTTTATAACCTATCATTTGGGAACTTTTACTTTATTTGTGGTTAAATGGTTGCACCCAAACCTTCATATAATGTGAAGGTACATCAGCAATAAGAGTTACTTGCGAACAGTTTATACTTGGGAAGCTAGGCTGGAGTTCAAAAAAGGCTCTCTCTCCCCCACCACAAACATTAGTCCAGAATTTTCTTTGGGAGTGAACACTTTATTAAATTTACCTCTCATAATGGTACCATGTGTAGCCCATGCTGGAGGGCAGACTGGAGCAGAATGTGATAATTACGTGAGCCTATAGCTAACTGACGCAGCGTCTAATTAAGCTCTGACATTTGCTCATCCCTGCATGAGCAGAATTTGCTACTCCTTCATCTTTTTTACATTTTTTCTATTTCGTGATAATAGAAAGAAGAACAAATATTCTTCAATACCTTTCTTTAGACATCATTCCCCGAGGAAATGTTTGACATTATTCACAGAGACAAATCTATGATTCTCCCTCCCAAGAGAAGCAGCGTATTGATTTTGCTGTTCAGTTTTCTGCCCCAAGTCAAGACCTGACAGAGCATCTTAGTCATTACTAAACAGATGCTGTGACCCCTGCAATAATATATTTTATTTCCTCTGTCAAAGGTGGATCATAAACTAAGAACATTATAAGGATATCAACAGAAATTCATGTGCACTCTATTGTTATATGATACACTAAAATGTCAAAGTTTCAAATTTTGTATACATTTTATCTCTAAAATGTTTTCTGGCTCTTTGATAGATTAAAGAATTTTCATTTGCTTCAAGTACGAATTCACAATTTGAGCGACTGATAAATTGTGCCAAATGACCAGGTAGGATGCACCGGTTCTGAATCAGCCCAGGGTGGTGAGAAGAACAGCTTTTGCATAGAGCTAAAAGGTGTGCTGTCAGTGATAACATGAAACAAAAACAATACAAATAGGCCGTTATGTCCAAAATTGCTTATAGGGGCAGATACGAGTAAATTGCCTTTGATGCTTAACGTGACCAGAGAGCCGAGGCTCCCATAAGGGCAGATCGATGGTACTTCTGAAAGCAGGCTGGGCTCCGGCTGTGACGTGGAGATGAAATACGCTGTCTGGCTCGTCAAGGACGGTCACTTCCTCTTGATAATGGCTGCAGCTGGGCCAGGCATCTGCGCCACCACCCCCTGAACTCGCACGAGTGTCTCAGGGCCTCATCAATCCCTACACACATCCCATTACCGCTGACTTACGCTGAAGAAGCTGTAATACAGAAGCAGGCATGCAGGGGCAGGCTGTCATGGTTTGTCAATAATGTAAGTTTGTAAGTTTTGCAAGCCTGGCCACTTCATTTAAAGCTGATGCTGCCTTTAGTATTTTATACACACACACACACACTCACACACGTGTATATACACACACAAAGATACTCAAAGAGGTAGTAAAGACAAAAGAACCAGCACAATCTGGGACAATTTAGACAGAAGTGTGCAAGCAAACCTTTACATCTTTACTACAGTACATGTCACTTTCTTACTTCATGTGATCTTTTTCAGATAAACAATAGCATACAGTGTGTGTGTATATGTGTGTGTTACATCTGTGAGTTCAGCATAATCTCTCATCTCCAGCTCGTGGAGTCTGGGGTCAAGCAAATATCAGTAGTCTCAAAGTGCAGCAGCCTTTACTCCATCACAAAGCCAAAGGAGCCACATTTATTTATGGCCTTAGTGATGCAGGCCACTTTAACTGCATTGACTACGCCACGTGACCTGGCCTCGAAATGGACAGACTTGCCGTTTCTGCCTGGATGAGAACTGCCCTTTACATGTTTTAAAGATACACTCTTCACCTTTGTAATGGCATCTCAAACACAGGCAGAGTGGAGAGGCCCAGCTGTTCATCCTTCTACAAAGACACAAACAGGGGGGGATATGAGAGAACTGTTATCAACTATGGTCACACGCGTAGAGCAAACACCACTCAAACACACACTCTTTTCCACTGACTATCAGGAGGAGACTCTCCTTAGCACAGCTGGTAAAACCTCCAGCATTTCTTCATGTGAATATTTGTACAGGCAGCTACTGTTTGACCAGGCAGCTATTTATGCTGTTACTGCATGTGCTTGTCATGAAAGCAGGAGGTCTGTGCAGAGATACATGAGCTGTGTTACAGTCCACTCAGTGAAGAGACTCTGTTGCCAGGTGTCTCTCATTATGCATCTGCCAAAGCATCATGCTACGCACATCATGCCATCTTGTTGTTTACAAATTACACCCCTCTGAGCAAACAGGCCCTCTCCTTCACGGTGGAAAGCACACTGTCACACATGGTTATTGCAGACCATAATGTAACGTTGTCGCTGTGGCGTCAAACACAGCTGGAGGTTTCTTTTAAATGGGCAGAGATTGAACGTTTAAGCTTGTGATGTAAATGCTGATTCTTTTGTCATGACATAAAGATCACAAAGGTGAGGATGATGATTTGGTTTATGGAGTTTGGCTTCTGTGGTAAATGTGAACAATGTGGTCATTCGTTTGAGAATTAGTCAGAGTGATAGAGGGAAAGAGTGAGAGAGAGGGATTGAGAGGGAGAGAGAGAGAGAGAGAGAGAGAGAGAGAGAGAGAGAGAGAGATGGGTCCACCATTAGGTACTAGATCTAGACCAAATGTGATGACATAGTGAGGTTGTGCTGGAGTCTGCTGCTACTGCTATGGCTGCTATCAAACAGCAGCACTTAAAACCATACTTAAGACACCTGCTAATGCATGAATGTACACTTAGCTTTATTAAACTCAGACATACTCTACTGCTGTAGCCAAAGGCTACAGTCTTTTTAAGTAAAATCTATATGCTCAGAGGTTAGTTGAAAGATTGTATGTTCTTTGCAATTTTGCCAACTTTGTTCCTGTAGACTTGTGTCATGTTTCCTGTGGACTTTTAGCATTTACAGGCTGATGCAGTGCTGGGAGGGATTTAAGGAGAATGTGGAACGACTGATGAATTATGAAAACAATCATAAATCTTCATGCAGAATGTGTACATATAAGTGTTGAAACACTCAAACGACAACAATGCAACGTGCATAACAGTGCAATATTAATCTAAATAAGGAAAAAACTTCATCTAAATAAGGAAAATGATTGTGATGTCACATTACCAACATTTTGTACAATTTTCAAAATATTTAATGACAAACTGTTCTATGTACACACTAACATGTCCTGTGTTATTAAAAATATTGATATGTTGATAAGGACTCATTATTTTCAATGAACTACAATTATAAATGACATTTCTTTAGGCAAGGATTTAGTCAACATAACTACAGCATATAAAAGTCACTTGATTCAGGGGCATTCACAGACAGTAATAACAAAAATGTGTCAGCATCTTTAAATAGAATAAATACGAACTATACTTTTACAAAGAACAAAAAAGAAACACTTGAAGTGTGTGTAGCGATTGTGCTTCGCGCAAAGTGAGGCGAATGTCGAGCGTAGGGAAGGGAAAAGGCGTCTTTTATTAAATTAAACTATTAACATGGACCAAGGTTACTCACGTTAATACCGACAAAGAATACGTGACATACACACGCTTAAATACACAGATAACGATAACGAAACAAACACCTAACGCCACGCCCATGCCACACACACCGACGCATACACTCATATAACACACACGACGCACACACCGACACGCCCACACAAACACAGGACAAGGCAGGAGGTGAGGGCGGCTACTGTAACATTGTGTTTGCTAGATGTAGAGAGCGCACTACTGTTCATGCTGATTGTTATGATTTTATTATTTCAATGTTTAAATCCATTAGTATACGGCGATTCTGTTGTTTAAATCCATTAGTCTATTGTACTTCTGTTTCGCCTACCACATGGAGATTGCAGCACACACACAAGTTTAAGCGTAAATGTTTCTGTAAATTGTGTAAATGAATTTTTGAATTTTGAAGTAAACAAACAAATTCAATATATGAACAATACATGCCTAAATGCAGTCAAATTGTAGATTATCTTTTACAGTTTCTAAAAACTGAGCTTTCATACCAAATGCATCAGAACACTGAGCTCAGAAAAATAAATAAAAAAAATAAATACAGTTATCACTCTTTGCTAAAAGCAAACAAACTACATAGAAAAATCTATGAACAGTAGATTTTGTGTGCGTAGTCACACATACACACAAAAAAGGTCTTTGACTTTCAATAATTCTCTCAGAAGCTCAGAAGCCCTCTTGTGGTAACACGTGGAATAACAGGTCTTTTCAGATTTAAAATAATTATATTGATTTTGCCTCGATTACTGGAGTCTTCACATAAGTCTTTGTAAATGTGTTTCATTTCTTGAATTTATTTTATTTAAGAAATAAATGATTCTGTAAGATATTGACAATCCAATTTAAAGTCACGGGCGGGGGGTTGGGGGGGAGCCTGTTCTAGCAGCACAAGGTGGACGATGGGGACCAAACCTTGACAGGGCACCAGTACATCACAGAAGAATTTACATGCAATTAAAAAAAAATATGTAATCCTTATTATTCAACAATGTTAAACTTATAAATGTATTTCTCAACAATAACTGTTTTCATACTAAGTCCAATAATTATTCAATTATTATGTCATCATTATTAATTATTCTAAAAGTCATGCCCCAACCAGCACCCAGCCAAACAAACACACTCCTCCACTAATCACAGCTTCCAATCACTTCCTTGGTCCCAATCACCCACTTAATAATCACTGCAGTCACCTGTAAACAATTTCACCTTCCCCTATTTATTCCCACATTACTCCTTTATCTGATGCTTTGCATTAACCTAAGAAGGAGAAATAATTGTTTTTTTTCTCTCTCGTTAGAAGGACCCAATTATTCATGAGCCCACCAAAAAAAGGGGGTGTAAAAATGCTGGTCAACGCGGCTACGGATATAAGATGAGTGAGACCTACCAGAATTACTATATAGTAATCAGTCCCTCACTTTGATGGTTGAAGCTGGTATGAATAGCCGGAAAGGGTGGACGGGGTAAACTTGATTTCAAGTTGGCTGAATACATTTTACTAATCGCTAGAGGGCGTTTCAAGACCTCATAACACCTTTTCACTAGTCAGGCGACAGTATATTAGAAGCTTGGTAGCTTAGCGATTGCTTTCGTTATCAAAGTTCCCCATTTCATTGTCGACGTTTCCATGTTTTCCAACCGTATGATCTGTCATTTAAGACAAAACGTTAATAAACCTGAACATTAAGTCACCTTCTGGCTACGCTGTGTTTATATGGTATCCTGTGTGTTATTTAATGATCATGAACCGTGTTGGTTCCTGTCCTAAATGAAGAGAGGACACTGCTTCCCCCCCCTCCAGACGCTCAGATAGCTCACATCCGACGACTGTGACTCTTATTCTTGACACCCACCGTCTTCTGTTTGAAAGTGCGAGTTTCAGTTGTTCACATGGAGCCGAGGTGGATGGATGTACCTCAAATACTTCTCGTATCCTTTTTCTTTCTATGAGCGAAGAAACTATGAAAAGAGGCTTGCTTAAATACCTGTGGATTGCACAAGATCTATTCTAAACGGTAAGCGCTACCAAGCATGGCTATGTTAACTTGCTCTGGCGGCCAATTTTATAAGTTGCTAGCTTAGCTAACACGTTGCTAGCTAGTGATGATGGCCGAAGGGGAGCATTTTATCAGCTAACGTTACAAACGGGCATATTAGATAGCTAGGGTTAGTTAAAATGTGTTGGAACTAAAAACATTTCAAGAAGTGTAACGCCAGTTGAGGCAAATAATTTTTGGTTGACATTAAATGTTTATTTCAGATAAAACATTTGGTACAGTACTATTTGCTTCGTTAACAAAAACAAGGGTGGCTTGAACAACAAAGCAGGTATCGTTACATTCCGTGGCATTAATCGTGAAATCTACTCACTGATCAATCTGTGAGTTGCTCCTTCTTGGCTAATTTAACCAGCTAAAATAGTTGACCTAGGTTAGCAACCTAGCTACCTAAAAAGTTCCCAACAAGTTGATTCTGAATGTTTTATTCGTTCTTACCCCAATCATTCGTTTCTCAAATATTACAACTCGGTGTCAAACAGCATTTCATCTGGGTTTTTTTTCAGTACTGAAAAAGTACTGATTTGAATTTGGACTCCTGCATTTGGACAGTATTTACGAATCAACGTCACTAAGGCGAACCAACTGTCCACCTAAGAAACACTGCTCATCTTTTGAAAGGTAGACGAATATGTGGCGCTATTTCGTCTCATCACAGCGGCTAACTAGACAGATAAAGGGATTTTAGACGTTCATTTTGTTAATTTCTCACTGTGTGACGTGACGTTTGTTAAAATTTGAAACTGAGGGACAGGATGCCTTGTGACCACATCTACTTCCTCTGATACCCAGTGTGAGAGGTTTGGGCCATGTTCTTATTCAGTACCCATATATGTGATCGTTACTGTATTTTAATAAATGTTCATAATAAAAAAAAATGTCGGATTATAACAGGACACATCAGCCATCCAATTGTGTGATTCCTGAAAGGTTGTTTGTCTTAACAAATAGGGAGTGTTTGAAGTGATGCTTGTGCTACAGCTCCCTTGAGAAAAGCCCATGTTAGAGCAACCCCTCCCCTCTTAGTGGAGCAGTACTCTTGGAAATCCTCATCAGATGTACAGGCCACATTCCCTACAGAGATGGTCATTCCTAATGTGCAATTTGCACAGCTGTGGTATCCAGAGAAAGCTAAGAGCTAGGGCTTCATGTTGAGAGGTAATGCTAGCTGGCATGGCACTGGCACAATGGCCGTACGTGTGGCTTGACTGAAATGCAACTAGTAACTGTTCAGTCATCCAAGCTAGTCAGACCAATCAGGAACCATGTAGTATACATGCAAATGATTTTGTTTAGCTTGCTGATGACTGTATTATGAGTCATTCTCTTTGAATTGTTTCACACGACAAGCTGTTAGCAGCAAGCCCTGTACTTGGCAGGGAGCTTAACCGATGTGGCTTTTTGGTCTTCCCTTTCTGACAGTGCAGATAACGAAAAGGGTAGTGCTTGTAACCAAGCTGTGTAGAAACACTGTTGTAACCTGCTCTTCTTCTAAGTCTTGAAGAGAAATGTATGCGGGAAGACGCTATATATCTGTTGGGGACAATGGCTTGTTAGCAGTGTCCACACAACACAGATAACCACACCAAAAGGCACTGTAAATTAGCATTAGGGTTAGAGAGTAGTCATCGTTAAATAAGCTTCTCTTACATGATTTCGAATTTCAATCTGTGAGACTGTTGATCATGTAAATAAAATGTACTTATGGATCAGGAAATCTAAAAGCATTAAATAAATATTTACATAAGAAACGTACGAGTGCCATAATGGTGACTGTACTGGAGTTTCCCAAAGGTGTGGTATTAGCTTGAGCTGCTCTGCCAGAACCTCAGTGGTTGTTCAGCCCTAGCAGGGGGCAGGCAGCCAAAGAGGCTGGTATGATGTAATGCCATCACGTTGAGTCAGACTACTGCTTGGCTGGTTTTCATTGTAGAGCTGTGTTCTACAGTCTTGATGCAGAAGATAGCTAAACCATATATTGGATTTACACCACAGCTTAGGTGGGAGCCAACTCAAAGCTGAGTTGTGGTATTTGCATTTGTGCTAGGGAAGCAAACCATTCATTTAATCAGTTCAAACCTGTATAAAGAGCAAAGAACACCAAGAACTTGGGTAGTAAGTTCTTGTGAGCCACATCAGGGATGGGGCAGTTACAGGCTTTTATTATGTATCGCTACATGAAAGTCCATGATGATCATGCCATGTCAAATACCATTTCAGTTTAATAATGGGTCTAATAAAAGTGTGTCCAATTACCATAATAAATAAATAGGGTTATGCAGTCCCACTACATAGCACACATTACCATGAAGCTGACACTTATGTAATGTGCTGGTTAATTTGTGAAAAACGTGTGTGTGAAAATATTTCAGTGTGTATTGGTGTGTTTTTAAAAAAATGTTAGTTTACAAACTGATGATAAAAAATCATATTATTTTTGGTTTATCAGCCAGATGAAGCAGGGAATACCAGATAGGATAATGGTCCTTTAAAATTGCAGTGATGGATGTGTTGCCAAGACTAACAATTGAAATGTTGTTTACACCTATTCTTATTTATTATGCTGTGCAGTTGTCGAACCGTGAGTGAGGAAATGCCCTCCCTCTTTTATTTGGCAGACCTCAAAGCAAAGTGGGTGGTGTCACATGAATGCTCCTGCCTTTAGCGCTTCAAATCTGAGGCCTTATCAGATGGCTTTCTTCCCACTGGCCTGCTGCCTTGCTGAAAATTTGAGTTGTTCTGCATGATGCCGTGATGGATGCTCTAAATAGTGTTCTCTTTTTTTTCTCTAAATGGAAGTGAACAACTGAATACTACTGTCCCCACACGGGAATAACTGAGTTTGTAAAGCAAGATTAAAAGTTCCATCCTTGGTTGTGAAATTAGGAACAAACTCAAAGAAAGCCAAATTTTTTAATTTCTTTTTTTTTTTTTTTTAAGTTTTCTTCCTCGTTTAGAGGAAAATATTTGTGCTTAATAAATATATTCTGGTCCTATGTTTACATAGGCTTTTATATCCAGTCTTATTCTTCCATGAGAAAACATCAGCCTTCAGTTTGTTTGTTTATTTTAGAGAATCTAGGCTGTTTATTTTTGGTCCATGAATAACCATTGCCTTTTAAAGATTGTGTGGTTAAATATCAGGCACAGGGAAGTCCAGAACAGATGTGAAACCATGCGTGCTCATGCGGCTGTGTGTGTTTCCTTTGGGGCACTGTGCTCTGCTCGCCTGCAGCATGGGACATGGTGTGACTGCTGTTTCACATCTCACCGCCTTCCAGGTTTCACATCAGAGCAAAGCATGTACGTCTTTTCGAGTACATGATAATGCTCTACAGGAAGGGGTGTGGTGGCCATGAGTTTTGGTGTTTCTTTAACAAGTAATGGTGGAATTTAAGTTTGTAAAAAAAAAAAATAAAAAAATCACACATTGATTTTTGAAAAACCTCTAACAGTCACTGATTAGTCAAATTCAACCATAGTAATACAATTCTAGATTGCAGTTCTGAGTTGTTGATCATGCCTTGATGAAGAGGAGCTCTGTAGAAGGTGGCACGTTTTCAGCATGTAGGAAGGTCTTACAGATGAGTCTCCACTGCTGGCCTGGGTCCATGGCATCACACTGTGGTAGACCTGTGACTTCTCCAAAACCAAACTGGCACAGACACTAATTTTCTGTACAACCTGTCAGCATGAGCACAGCTAAAACAAACGAAAGTGAGCTTTTTCGGTTTCTTTTTACATTGAGTGGCCACTCGGTGGAGGAGAAAACGCTGAGCCAGCTGAGACACCAGCTCAGGCCCTCTGAAGGGGCTTAACACACTGGCTAGACCTCAGCCTGTGGGGGAGCAGCCGTAGGAGGAGAAACATGAATTCAGCATAAATCCGGTCGTGAATGCGTGGTACTGCCACAGACCGTTTAGAAAAGTGCTTAAACATGGATGAGGTCTGACTTAAAAAAAAAAAAATTTTATTAAAACAAACACAAAAAAAGCTAACAGCTACGCTAAGTAGAGCAGGCAGTCAGAGCTGTGTGGATGAGTGAACAAAGCTTCTCCATAGAAGTGTGTCTCCTTCCATACTACAAGTCCGCTGCACATCTGTTAAAGGAGGAAAGGTTGCTCAGCCTGGAATCAGGCAGTCGAAGCCTCCTTGGTGCTCTGCAGAATGCTGAAGACTGATGTAAACCTGTGCTTTCTTTGTAGTTTTTTGTTATATATATTATCCTGGTGACACAGTTTTGATGAATTATACCCACAATAGCTCCTAACTTGTTTTTGGTTTTTTTTTGTCACTGAAATTTTCAATAGAAGATTTAATGATAATTACTAAGTTGAAACAGATAGCGTTGAGTCTCAGAAGCGACGTTAGGCTGGGAGTGTAATTCTTGATGCACTGTTTTTTCTTCCTTCACCCGCGCCCTGCTCCTCCCTGTCATGCTGGTGTAGCTGGCACCGTTCTGGCCCATTTTCTCATCTCAATCCATTCTGCCCATAAATTAGACAAACAGTAGTAGTGGCATAAGCAAAGAATTTAATTTTGTGGGTGCAGTAAAGAGCAATTATTGCATAAAAACTCAGTTGTGCGATGCACATTACTAAATACTCAATCAGGTAAATCAGTTATACATCCATACAGCACCTTTCTAACACCCAAATACAGATACATACGGTCCTGATTTTATTAATCTTGCTTCTTTCAATAGCAGCTGTTGGACAATTAAATTAAACAAACGAAGGAATGCATTCGTTTGACGTTTGGGGCTTTGACCTTTTATAAACATCACTTTAGCATAATTACTGTATAAATGAGTTTTACTTTACGTATATACCATTTGTTGTGCTGTATGTGCATTTTATAAATCCCTCATTATTAACCATATGGAACTGTCATAAAATATTGGGAAAGGGGCTTCAAACCTGGAATCCACCATCCCATATGGTCTATCCTTGTATAGACATACTAAATGAGGTCCGTCCATTGTAAAACAAAAGCATAACGCATCATTTTCTAGTAGTACACACAGCATTATAATCTTGCCATTTTTCTGTGTTGTTACATCATTTTGATCTTTTCATGGGTGTTTCATCAAGTTGCAGGGTTTCCCTTCATCAGCAGCAACCCTGCCTCTCGTTAGTCTAACCAGCAAAGGATTAGACACATTTCTGACACCTCAGTAGCTCTGTCACAACAAGATGAGTATCAGTCCTTTGTTGAAGTGCTATACAACCCCTACGCTTGAACTGTAACTGGCTGAGTTGCTGACCTCAGCCAGGGTTAAACTGGAGCTGGCATTGCACATTTCTAAAGCGAGGATGAACAGGTGAAGCAGCCATCTGGAGAATTCGGCATCGCTGAGACATCCTGCTGATCTCAGCCTGGGACCAGCTGGTCTGCTTGGAATTTAGGAGTGAAAGGTTAAAGAATATGAGCAGTTTCAGCTTTCCTTTAAAGAATAATTTAACTGCTAAAAGTGGAGTGATGGATGGATTTTTTTTCTTTTTTGAAGAAAGCAGTAGTCTGACAAAACAGATGGCATCATTTATATGAAACAGTGGCTAGAAAGATCAGGTCTTTTGCTTATTGCTTTGTATGATGTGTGCCCATTTTGTCAAGTCTAGACTCAGCACTGAATCACTGAATCACCAATTACACTGGGCCTCGTGCAAAAACATTGCCGTGCTCGTGTTCTGAATCATACACACACTCGCATGACTGAACCACATCAGCAGATCCTCACAACTTTATGGACATGGAATACGTGACGTACAGAACAGCTCTGTCTAGACTAAAACTGGTACTTTCATGATAACTTTGAATTAGCATATTTGACACCCCCCAAAATACCTGCTAAGTCTAGCCAGTTGCCAGTTGGTCCAGAAGCGTCAGCTACTCACACTGGAGGGAGGGGGAAAAAAAACTTCGTTCGTGCTTTTTTTTCAGTGATGTTAGGACCACAGCCTTTGATGACAGAAATAGAACAGACATCACTTGATATGAAGTTAGATGAAAAATATCTTGCTAAAGCAAGGTGTTAAGTTGGAAGCAAAGGGAAGGAAGAGAAGAGGCTGTGTGTTGTGATACGGGGTGTTGCAAGGCAGGATGTTGCTTTAGTAATATCAGCTTCACAAAATGTATGACTTAAATGATGATGCTTATGTGATGTTTAACACACATTGTTATTATATCTGAACTCAAGCTGCAGTGTAACTGCGCGTTTTCCTCCAGACTCCTATACCAGTTCAGAATATTAAACGATACTTGAGATGTCATTCAAAACGAAATGCCACCATCAAACATTGCCGCTGACAAGAGGTCATGCAACTGTAATCTCTAGCTTCGCTCAGGAACCATTCAAGCATGTCTGCCTCTTTAGGCATTTGCCAGTGAGGTTGTCCAGGATCCCACAGCTTGAGAACACTATCTCCACAGGAACCAGGCCTCAAGTGGTGGCCTGCATTAGTGGGTATACTGGTGAACTCAGCCCAGGCGCTCTGCAGGGCGTGAACTTTTTTTGAAGGATAACGGCGATTCTCGCAGTGTTTCTGTACGCCTTCACCCGTTATGGCAGGATTCAGGTGGTGAAACCTAAGGTTATAGCTTCTGACATTGTTTTAGGCAGGGTGCTGTGTTGCCTGGAGACGCAGTTTGTTTTTGGTAGTATAAGAATGTATTGGTTACTGTCTTGTTTTCTTTGTTTCGGCTCGTGTTGGATGTCGTTCTGCTGCTCCTATGTCTGACACCCTGTATATGATGTAACAAACGACTTCAACTCTTCTTTTCCCCAGGTTTTGAGATGAAGAAGGACATCGATGCATTAATAGCTGAAGAACGGGCTGAAATAATTTCAAAATATGACAAGGTCAGTTATGTATCATTATAACACTGCACTGCCACTAGCCAGTTTCCGTAGTACTATGAACTGTTGCTTGTGAACTACTGGTGAACTACCTTATTAAATACACAGTGCGTTAAACAAAATCTCTGGTGCGAGACTTTTTAGGCGAATTATGACTGATGGCTCAAAAAAAGATTCCAGTAAGACGTGTGAGCTCATTCTAGTGTCAGTAATATTTGCAGTAGGTGTTTGCCGTGAAACTGAAGATACGTACTGGTAAAAGTCCCTTTTCACTGACCGGCACTTATTTCTGCAGTAAACAGTTTTGAAACTTTGTTTGCCCACAGCTTGTAGAGCAGAAGCAGGGAAGGCGTAGACAGAGAGCAGCTGTGTGTCAGATTTTACTTGAACCCTCTGCAGTCAGAACTGTGCTCAATTGGAAAGCTTTATGAGAGTTGAGACGCAAGCAGGAGAAACGGGCTGCTTTGGCCACTGTGACACGTCCATGGTTTGGGGAGGAAAATCCTCATGTGACCTAGGATGACCTGCAAGCCCCGTCTATCCCCATCTTTCTCTTTGCGTGTTGTGCTCCTCTTTGTTTGCACTGAAGGCTTCATTTGATTGGTTGCAGGGGAGAGCAGAGGGTGTGCACATTAACCCCTGGGAGGATGCCAACTACAATGTCTACAAGGTCATGGACCGCTTTGGCTTCCTCCAGTAAGTCGCCCCCCTTTGCTTTCAGTCCGCTCCATTCCAGCAGATTTACTGTTGGAACCTAAGGACAGGCCTACTGAGAAGAACAGAGAGGTGGAGGTGGATCATCATTCACTGATATACTGACCTGTACTTGGCCTTGTCTCAAGTTCTATGAGTATTTGTGATAATACACAGCAGTGGCCTTAAAGTCTCTCTGTGAGAGAGATGTAGATTTGCTTCCTTGTGGGTTCATTTCAGCATTTTATGGCTATAGTTTTGTAACTGTCCTTTCTCTCTGCCCAGTGAGGAGGAGTTGCCAACACCAAGTGCAGAGGAGGAAAAGGTCAGAACACATGAATAAATCCACAAATACACGAATAAATTTCCATTTTAGAAACTTGGCTTCAGTGGTAAAGCAATACTGTCCTAGTATTAAGGTGCCATAAAGCCCTTGGTCAATTTAAAGAGACTTCATAGAACATGAAACATTTGTAATTGGTTATGTTGCCCAGCTCTTAATTCATAATGCTCTGACCACAGTATAAACTCCAGGAGATTGAAAGAGTGCAGAAATGGGTCAAGATGGTGAAAAGCTGGGAGAAGTACCATAACAGCGACAAGGTGAAGTCAAACCCTCCCCTACAAACAAGCCTCCAGTGAGAGCCTGGACACAAACAATGTCTCCCACTCCAAGGTTTCCTCATCCTGTTTGTATGTGCGTTTCACAGATGACGAAGCGTGTGTATAAGGGGATTCCCCTGCAAGTGCGGGGCCAGGTGTGGGCTCTCCTGCTGGACGTAGAGACGGTGCAGAAGGAGAATATTGGGAAGTATGAGGTGAGGCGCTGGGCCCGGGGCCCCGCCGTGGAGCCACTCACCCCGCTGAGTGACGACTAACATGTTTGGCCGGGTTTAATCTTGATCCTCGTGCGTCCGGAGGTTGGGCTGTCCACTGCCTGCTGTATCAGGAGGGAATGCTGGGTAGCAAGGCAACAAAAGCAGGCGTGTTAAAGGAGTACTGGCCACTCTAGAACTAACGCACTGTAATGGAGTCCTTGTAGCACAACGTCTCTGAACTGTGATGAACTCCGATATTCCTGTGCAGGCACCTGCTGAGTGACCAGGAGGATGGTTTTTACTGAGGGGGGGGGGGGTGTTGTGGGGTTTTGTTTTTTTTTGTTGTTCTTTTTTTTTTTAGCTATTGCAGATTAAATAATGATTTACATGTTTCACGTTCAGAAAATGAAGGAACAAGCAAGGACCTTTTCAACAGAAATTAAACAGATAGACCTCGATGTCAACAGAACCTTCCGCAATCACGTAATGTTCATGGACAGATTTGGAGTGAAGTAAGTCAAAGGACAAGCAAACCCTGAACACACACACACACACACACACACTTATACACTAAGTATAGAACAAGAGTTTCTTGTGTGGATGCCTTACAACAAAAGCATTCCAAAGCAGTTTAGTTTTGTCCTCCAAACTGCATGCTGGGTCGTTTTCCCTTTTGTTTGTTTGCTTTAGTCTGAAGTTCTTCTTGGCCATTGTGTCTTGGCTCCTTGGCCTCTTGTGTTCAGGTTCATGTGAAGTGAACAGTTTGGACCTTGTGAAGCCGTAACCAAAACAAGAGCCACTTCCTCTGTCTCAGCCCTTTTTTGTTCAACTTCCTGTGAGTGAGTGAGGCTTTACAGGAAGTGACAGTCCTGCAACCTAAAGCCATTATGCCCAGAATAAACGCACTATTTTCACCATGCACAAATACAATCTGCTGTTGTGGGTAAAATAATTTTGAGTCGTTTTCGTAGCACAGTTATGCCTGTGTAGATAAATTGTATACAGGAACACAAGGGATGTAGATTTAATGTACATTTGACTAATGCTGACATGGCTGTAAACACACCAGATGCATCAACATGCTGTTCCAGTTATCCTGTGTGTATCCGGAGCTGTTCCTACTACACTTGTGCAATTTCCTCATGTCCAAAAGGAAACCTTGTTTCCAAGGCTTCGTGGTCGAACGTTTACTGGGCTGACTGACGTGATGAGGTTTCACACCTGCACGTGTGGTTTGGCCTGGTCTGTGTAGAGGGGAGGAAGCTCAGTGGAGCTCCAGCACACCACCATCACATGTGTATGCCCGCTCAATCACAAATGAGTTGCCTGGTTTGCCCTGCGCGAACAACCAATCGGTCGCCTCTCTTTGGCCAGCATGTCAACACCTGCCCGTGCAACATGCTCATTAAAATGCGACTTTTACTTTTGGATGCGTTATATTGTGTGTTAATAGTTGTCTCTAGTTGGTTTCTTCCTTGCTTTTGAACTAATTTATCTGCTTTGAATGTACACATACAGTTCTCATTGTACTCCCATATAAAGGCTAACCATCACTGTTCTTTCAACAGACAGAAAGACCTGTTCAATGTGCTGGCAGCCTACTCTGTCTATAACACGGTGAGCGTTAACACGGGGTATGTGTGTGTGTGTCTCAGGACATGACGCACTGAGCTGATTAGAAGAAGGTTAAGCATGCTGGCACCACAACCCTCATCCTCTCCAGATGGTGGTCAGAAGCCTGCACTGGGCTGCAGGACATGGATTATGCTTGCTGAGATCACCCTTGCACTCTCTCGTTTGGAACAAAACTGTAAAAAGTTCAAGATAAAGGAATAGTCTTGTCCTTAACGAAACACTGCTTCATCTTTGTTCTGACCTTTTGTGGTGGGTGAAAGACAGGGCGCTTTTCATGCTGCCCCTCACCTGATCACTGTGGTATAACGAGGCAGTGTGGGGAGAGGTAGAACGAGAGGAAAGAAGATGTGTGGTTAAGTCCAGTGTTGAGTTTGACAATCATTTATCACTGTGGTCAAAAATACATTTTGGGTTGTAATAAGGCTTTATTTATTTTGCAATAGGTAAATCTTTTTGAAAAATGGTAAGGTTTCCAGCTGTATATAGGAGGTGCGTGTGCGTGCGTGTGTGATGATGATGATGATGATGATGATTACTGAGTGGTGGGTTTCCTGCTGTGTACAGGAGGTGAGCTACTGTCAGGGC
>JAOXYF010000007.1:16143488-16170995 GCA_028565775.1 Sternarchorhynchus goeldii
AAAAATGGTAAGGTTTCCAGCTGTATATAGGAGGTGCGTGTGCGTGCGTGTGTGATGATGATGATGATGATGATGATGATGATGATGATGATGATGATTACTGAGTGGTGGGTTTCCTGCTGTGTACAGGAGGTGAGCTACTGTCAGGGCATGAGCCAGATCGCAGCCATTCTGCTCATGTACCTGAATGAGGAGGAGGCATTCTGGGCCCTTGCTCAGCTGCTCACCAATCGCAAGCACGCCATGCATGGTGAGCCAATCGGATTCAGCGCTTGCTTTTAATCACCGCTGCTATGCGCAGCCAGTAACTCTGAGATGCTGAATGCTTAATATCTGTATGTAGTATAACATCTGTAATTAACCTTTAATAACTGAATCCTATCTGTGCTGTCTTTATTTTATTTTGGATTATTATTATTATTATTAGAGAATTGCAATGTGGTGTTTATTTTTAGAACTGTATTGGCCTTCATGTTGTGTTGTAATTTCACGATTCCTCCCAGGATTCTTCATTCCTGGCTTTCCCAAACTGCAGCGCTTCCAGGCTCACCATGACCAGATTCTGGCCAAACTCCTACCAAGGGTCAAGAGGCACTTGGTGAGATTTTCCTGTGCGGCTGCCTAGCTGTACAGCAGAGTTTGACGGGGCTCTGTCAGATGCTCTTACAAACTTCTCCAATCCCCCCCCCCCCCATGTCTCCTTTCCAGGATAAGGAGCAGATGACTACTGGTATATATACAACCAAATGGTTCCTGCAGTGCTTCATTGACCGGGTGAGGAGTCTTTCTCTCTAACCTGACGCACTGTCCTTCTACCTACTCCATTCCTGGGACTGTGCAGATTAGTGCTTTTGTGCAGGGGAGCACATGGTAAAACCTGCTCTTCTCATATATTGTATTCAAGCAGTTTGTTTGGAAATGAAGTATGATCAGATATTTGTGGTCCAAGTATAAAAATTATTTATTCAACACTATTCAACACTATCAACACTATTATCCAAAAACAACAGTTACTGAGATGTGGTGGGTCAGTTAAAAAAAAAATCTAGGGTTAGAATCCAGACTCGTACAGTCCCATTGTGCACTGACATCCCTGTTCTCTGTAATGGGCTGTGTGTGTGGAACAGGACATCTCTATGTATCTGCCCTCAACCTTACTTCATACTAGCTGACACACACACACACACACACACACGCACACACAGTGTTTAAGCAAGACTGGGAAGTTTTCAAAAGACCATACCAAAAATCCCCAAAATGCATTGTTTTGTTTGTGCTGCTGTCTGGTTTGGCGTTAGCTGCTGTGTATGATCTGTGTCATCATTTACCATTCGCCAGACGCCCTTCACACTGACCCTGCGTCTGTGGGACATTTACATACTGGAGGGAGAGAAGGTGCTGACCGCTATGGCCTACACTGCCCTCAAAGTCCACAGAAGTAAGTCCAGCTGAATAGAAGATCCTAAATGTAGGAATATGGGAAGGTTTGGAGACATTTGAGTCTGCTTTTTAAGCTCTAATGTTAGTCGTACTGCGCAGCTGATTGCTGACACTGGATTGGTTCATGTAAAGTCTGCTACCTTGGAAGAATACTAACCAATAACCCTTTTTCGCTCGGTCAGTCCTAAATGTTGTGTTAAGAGTGGTCTTTCTTCTCAGAGCGTTTGCTGAAGATGTCTTTGGAGGATCTGCGCGAGTTCCTGCAGGAGCACATCTCCTCCTCCTTCTACATGAGCGACGACGCCGTCATAGATCAGCTGCAGGCCGCCATGTCTGAGCTGCGCAAAATGAAGCTGGACTTTCCCCCCGCACGTATGCCCCTCAACCGCTCTGTGTGCTCTACCCCCCGCACGTATGCCCCTCGACTGCTCTGTCTGTGTGCTCTACCCCCCGCACGTACGCCCCCTCGACCGCTCTGTCTGTGTGCTATACCCCAGCTGCTGGGGTTTAATGGCTGCATTGTTCTCAATGGTACTCCTTCTTTCCTCTTGTCACCTGGGTTTTCCTGGTGTACTGAATATACTGTACTGAGTGTATATTACTCACAGGTTCAAAATGCATTATTTCTAAACTTTTTGGTTTTATACTTAACCTATACGATATCATTGCCAAAACCTTCAACAGTAGTTCGCAGCATTGGCGTGCTCTTTGACTGCTCACTACCATATGAACCCCACAGCAGGTCACTGGTTAGAAACGCGTTTCTCCATCTCAGTAAAATTTCTCCACTTCTGTCCCTGCTAACCAAAGATGGCGCTGAAACACTGGTTCATGTGTTCAACTCATCCCCTCTTGATCATTGCAAGGCATTTTAGTGCCATTCCAAACAAAACCCATCACCTTCATTATGTCCAAAATTCAGCTGCCAGGATTCTGACATTTCTAAAAAAAAATAACTACACACTACACACTATCTACACACTATTTACACTGGCTGTTACACTGTGCTTTCAGTTTAAATGTCTCCTGCTCACATACAAGCTTTAAACACCTTTGTTTGTTTGTTTGTTTGTTTTTTGCCTCACTTTCCATTCATCACTTTCCTAAAGATGCTAAAACCTGCATATAAGAAAAGTGAATATGAGAAGAATATGAGCAACCTTGAATATGAGAAAGGCGCTGTATATACATTGATTATAATTATTCTAGGTGTTGTGGACTGGTGTGTAATGAACGCAGTGCTGAACAGATGGATAATTGTATGCTGTGATGTTTTTTCAGCAAAAGGTGATGAGCTCCCAAAGAAGCCACTGGGTGAGGAGCGGCCGGTTTTGCTGTTCCCCATGGGTCATGAGCAGGAGGCGCTTCCTCAGGCAGCCAAGGACAGCCCTCAGAACCCATCCTGTCCTCGCACCCAGACAGCAGCCCTGACACCGCCTTCCCCCAGCCCTGGGTTACTGCACAACCACACAGAGGCTCCAGTGCCCCACATCTCATATTCCCCGGCGAAGGCTGAAGACCCAGTGGCTAACTCCTGGGATCCTCTGGGATTCTCCTCTACGGGTGAGCAGCTCATGCCAGAAGGTGCCGACCTCAGGTCTCCGTCGGGCGTGTTCGTCTCGCAGAGATATACAGGGGAGTGGCCCCCTCCGTACCTGCCGTCCGAGACGGACGTGTCCAGCGTGCACTCTCTGAACCTCCCTGACCTGCCCCCGCCACCGCTGCCCTACCTGGACCCAGAACTGGAGGTTGAGCTGCTCCCCGTGAAGGGCCCGCCTCCACCGGTTCAGACTCAGCTGGATTTCATCCAGGACGACACGTCACACTCTCCGTCCATGTACAGGGCCCAGCGGCAGATCAGCAAGTTCCCTGTGGGCCTTTTCATGCCACCGAACGTCAGTGACCGCCGGCCCTCCAACACTTCCCATTATGATAATCTGTCTGAGGAGGAGGAGCTTGCAGAGAAGGTGCCACAATCAGCTCCACCTCTGCTGCCAAGTCCTGATTCGGGGCGAGAGATTTGCCTTCCCCCTCTTCCCGAGGATGGTGAGGCTCACCCATGGCCTCCTCCCCCAAGGTTCTTCTACATTCCTGACTCGGTCCCGCCCCCGCCCCCTCCGCCGAAGCCCTGCCCGGCCTTGGTGCTCCCCCTGCCTCAGGAGCTGGACTACCCGGGCTCAGACAGCTCGGTGACACCAGACTGCATCTTCCTTGAACCCCCACCAGATTTTGCAGACTTGCCTCCTCCTGTCCCATCCCCCTTGCTACCCTCCGCTCAGGCCACTCGTAACCAAACAGACACTTACAGCAACCAACTGCGACCTCCCAAAGTCCCACTGATGCCAAGAACATAGTCCTCTGTACCCCCTGGGTGCAGTGTGGCGAGCCCCAGTCCAGCTTTAACCGGAAGCACATCTTTTAACCTCCAATTGCCAAAGACCCTGACCTTCTAACACAGGAAAGGTTGCACTCGTTTGTGCCACTGCAATAAAAAACAACAACAAAAGCCATGTTCCACCTCCATGACTGGAGGTTTTTTTTTAATAGGTCAAGCTACTCTGTTACGTTTTCTTACTTAAACTTCTTAAACTTCAGTGATACGGAAGCCGTTTTGTTTTTTACCTTAAGATGTCTGTTACTGTTGGACATTATGCGTAATGTAGCATGTGTTTGCCTCTTTAAGGGTGCTCTTATGTGTGTATGTGTGTAGTTACTCAGGAAGAGCACTTATTAGTGTGCTTTGATTTGTTTGGCTGGTTTTATACCTTTTAAGGATTTATCTAGTTATGACTAATGTTTATGGATTCCAAATCTGATTGCAGGTTAGGCCACCATATGCTTTAAAGTACTTTGACAGTGAACAATAGGCATGTAATGGAGGTTTCACAGACACTGGCTCCTGTTATATCATAGGCTTACATTTTTGCAATATACTTGCATTATGAACATTTTTTGTATGGGGGGGGGGGTAAGAGGTTAGAGGTGTAAACTAATTTGTTTAAGCAGGATTGCATCCTTTGTTCCTTACAAAAGAAACATAAAACATGTAAATCTTACCTGACTGAAAAAACAAAGTTGGCATGTATATAATTTGTGTGCATGTATTTTGTATCATAAAGGAGCGTGAACCATGTGAGGGACTGGCATCTGTAGAACTGGACTTTTCAGGCAAATTTTTTGTGTTGAACTGCTGAGCTTTGGGCAGTCCTGCATCAGTGAGGGTTAGGACTGTCACTCTCCCCGTGAGGGAGGACTGTTTACTGTGCAGTTGCGCCACCTTGAGGAAAATGCCTTCTATTACACACACACTCATTGCCTGTGTCCTGAACTTTGTACAGAAACCAGCCCTGGAGGTAAATGTTTATAGAAAAACGTAATCCAAAGTCATTTATATTATTTCATTTGCACTTTGTTGTATTAGTATTGCCAGTATTTAAGAACTTTTTTTTGTTCCTCAGGTTGTACCTTTTTGCTTTCAAAGCAGTTTGATACCAAATCATAAAATGTTCATTTATTTGTGATGCTATGTGCACAGAATAAGATCCAAAAAAAAAATGTTTGTGAGTGTTTTTGTCTTCCCTTGATCAAAACCAACTAGACACTTGTATGCACTGTATTTATTTGCTTATTTCCCATTTATTCAGGCACTGGTGTTTGTGTATAACTGAGAGCACATGCAGTAAGGCAGAGGTGTTACAGCTGTAACATTCATGAAGGCATGGTGAGGAGCCATTCTCTTCTCTTGATAGTGAACGGTGTACAGACAGCAGTGGACCAGATGTATATAATCAATCAACCCTTAAAAAAATATATGTTCTTTACTAATTTATAGTGAATGGGTGTGGTAGTGTAACTGAATATACATTAGTAATTTAGAGAACTCTTCAATATGACAATACACATTAAATAAGTATGTAAATAAGTAACTTCATTAGTACAGAGTGCTTTGGTATAACTAAATCACAGTACCATGAGCCAAACATTGCTCTTGGTCTTTAACTTCACAATTCTTTGCTCCATAAATAACCATTATCACCTTATTACAAGTAAAATTGCACTTCCATAGAGTATACAAATATACATTACAGTTCTAAATAACAGTAACTGTGACTCGTTAAATGGAGTGTTCCAACATGATTGCTTTCAAACAGCTTCCGTTGGAGCCATCAACCCAGTTCTGATCAAAACTCCAGTTTAACATTGGTGTGGGACGGTGAACTCGGACCAAGTTTAAATATGAGAACTGAAGGACTGGTCAATCCATCTGTGCCTCAGGTTCTACAAAGCTACCTCGATTTTGAGAGGAACAGTTTGATTGTTCCTCCAAGGAGACTTTCTAAGGTATTCTAGCTCCCTGAGTGAGCAGTGCATGTTGGTAATGCAAACAGTTCACGCAATACCTTTGCCTGACACCAGAGGTCACTACTGCACATTTAATTACATCCTACGTTCTTTGCCACTTTGTGCAAGCAGTGAACCATTTGTCAAAAGGCATCATGCAGTCTGAGCATTCAATTACACAGAATGGGACCAAGCATAAAGCCTCCTTAAATGTCAGGTTGGAAGAGGTTGGTTTTGCAACTGGAATTAATGCCGTGACGTCTCCTCGGATGTGTGCACAGGTGCCGGGACCTCCAGGGTTTTCGGAGCTATATTCTCAGCTGCTTTAAGAAGTTGCTGAGAGATGTAGTACTCTCCCTCAGCTTGGCCTCGTACTCTGGGCTGAGAGTCACTCCTGCCAGCCGGGTGGAGCCATTCGCCCCGAGCACGCAGGGCAAGCTGAGGAAGACCTCAGAACCAATGCCTCCCCAGCCCTGAGACCAAGCAGAGACACCATGGTTTCAAAACAGTTCATGCATACAGCAGTAAATGCAAAGGCTGAGATGGCCCACACACCGAGTGACTAACCTGAGCCAGAGTGGTGATGGAATGTGTTTTCCTCTGGTCTGTGAGAATGCTGTAAGTGATGTCAGCGATGGACAGCCCCATGGACCATGACCTCTGACCTTTTCCCTTTAACATCTCTAACGCCCTGCGACCACCAACAGAGGAGCACATCTTAGCACTGACAAATATGTCAATCAACGGTGACCATCTGGTATATAAAAGATTATTTTGGCTATTTCAGAAACAAAAAGACATCTGATGAACTACTTTCTGTTTGCATCACTGCATGGTTGCTAAGGTACTGAAGGATTTCAAACTTAAACATGTGTGTTGTAATGTAATATTCTACATTCTTACCGATCTATCAATGGCTTTGTGGAGCTGGACACTGGGTACAACACAGGCTGTTTGTCCACTCCTGATCTTGGAGAACCCCACACAGCAACTAATAGACAACCAAAAACATCCATCAGCATTGTTTAAAAAACAGAAAGGATTCCAGTTCAACAGTACACAACACATTAAGCAAATGATAAACATCACTATGTACCACGAAAGAAATATAACATGCCAAATTAATTGTATAAACACAACACGGTACAGGAAACAGTAATGTAAGCTCACCCTTGTTGTCAGAGAGCTCTCCTATAACCCAGGACTGTTTACCAGTGCTGTTGGTGACCAGAGCAATGTTCAGGATGTGGGCGAGCCTCTCCGAGTCCAGGTTACAGCCTGCACCAATCACGTGTGTTGGGGAAAGGGAGCTCTGCCTCCATGCCACATGGGTCATTATTTCCACTAAGAACAAGCACAGTTCCCAGGTCAGACAGAAACATACACCACTCAGCTCTCACTACTGAACTACATTACTAATGGTACTAATAAGTACACCACGGTTTATAATGCTAGGGTGTGTTATGCAGAGTAGCTTTTAAGGTGTTCTGTAAGATCTTTTGCAGTGTCTAATCCCAAGACATGATATGACAAATAAAAACACAAACACCACACACTTTCTCATCTCTAATCCAAACTACCATTTAACCTAACTGGTCCTGGACATCATTTCAGTCCTTCTCCTACTGGCTAACCGCAGCCCGCTCCAGGCGCTGCTCCTCACGACTCCGAGGTCTGCCTCTACCAGCACCCGAGCGCGGAGTGGCCCTCTCTGGCGGTGCACAGACGAGAGGCGGAGACGGCTCCACTAACCGGGCTGTGAGGCGACGAGCAGCATGGCTGCGGGGCTGAGACGGGCCAGGGTTGGAACCACGCGCCGGTACATGTCTACGTTGGTCTGCACCACGCTCACGTATGACTGCTCTTCGCTCCAGGCGTTCGCTGTGAGAACCACCACGCGCGACCCGGCTGAGGCCGCCAGGTCTGAGGAAGAGGAAGACGCACAGAAAAACAAATAAATAAATAAATACCAATTTAAGAACGTTGTAGTGTTTTTCAGTGCAGATGGGTTTTTGTAAGCATTGTAAACAGTTCATGTAAAAACCTGATCATAACACACACACAAAAAAAATTCAAGAAACACTTTTGAAGAAAGCAAAACACAGAATGAAAATGTACCTTTTGAGACTTCCACATTTGGCAAACTAAAAACCTCCAGGTCCATTGTACCACATTTGGTTGAACTCTCAGGAATGTCAATCAAAACCAGTTTGTCCACACAACCCTGCGAAAGGAACAGGAGACAACGAATAACGAATGTATGTGTAAATGAGCAAGAAAAATAAAGAAATACAAGAGATCATAAGATCTACTCCAAGAAATAGTATCAAATTAAACGTCCTTTGGGTTGAGAAATTTACTTTCGCCAAAATACTCAGCACAGCAGCAATTCCCAAGTCTCCACCTCCAATCACAGAGACTTTATTCACACACTGGCCAGGCTGCGTCCCCCCTTAAAAAAACAATACAAGAGGTTTAGTTAAATGATGGCTTCATTTTGATCAATATGTAGCTACTAGGTTGCCATTATTCCATAATTCTTTTACAGAACATGTAAAAAAAAAAAAAAAAAAAAAAAAAGTAAAAATGGGTAAAAATCAGTGTAGTGAGTTTTACCCAAGTATAAACAGATATAAAAAAAAGAATTACATCACACTCAGTAATCATAAAGCAAACTCACCTTCTTTGAGGTTCATATTTGACACAAAGGAGAGAAGCTCATTGGGGTCTTTCCCATCTCCCACAGATTTCATGCCCAGAGGAGGATCTTCTTCAAACTTAGCAATCATCTCCCCAAGCAGTGTAGTTACAGATGACTTTGGCTAATGGTTAACCACATAAACATATTACAGCTGGAAGAATCTCATATTGGATATGAATCAATGACAAGAACTGCAGGAAATAATTTCCTTCACTTTCTCTCATTACCTGACAGACGTGTTGAAAGAAGTGGGTCTTTTCTGTGTCATTACATTTAATTTCAAGCGATCTACAAAACTGACTGTTGATGGGTCAGTTTCCAGAGCAGAGTGTAAACCCCACCAGCACCCTCAAACTTAAATGTATAATCTGGGAATCGAACTCTTTTAAAGCAGGTGACCCTGAACATACATGACCATGGTCACATCTTGCATAAATCTCTTACATAGTCCCAGTTGTGCAGTGTAGGTAGGTATATTCTGCCTCTTGCATCCACGTGTTTGCCCTCCCTGATCACCATCGTGGCCGTGGGTCGCAATAGGCAGATGGGCGGGGTGAAGGGGAAGGAATCCAACAGCCATAACTGGATGGGCAAGTTGTAAGAACGACCTAGACAAAGATTATAATTAGGTCCAGTAGATTTCTCACATATAGCATGAGCCCCAATCCACTTTATTGTGCATTAATTGATCGATTAGCTGTCTGACCGCCTTAGCTAGCTATGCCTCACGTTAAAGCTCACCTTTATAGTTGACTGGAACGTTGCCGACCAACTTCAGCAAGTCCTTTTGAGAACTATCACTGAAAGCTGCAACATATACGAGAGTTGAAATATTCGACTCGGTTTAATGTTTAGCTATCTTACATATTAGAAACAATCTATAAAATCTCACTGTAAGTGCCAGTCCCTGTTCTCATATCAGGGTGAACGCGGATAACTTTCTGGAGTTCTTCAGTAGCAAGATCACGAAATTTGTACTGTTTGAAAAGAATAATCACAATTATAGAATAATTTAGTGAAACCGATTACCTTTACCCAGTTATCAGGTTAGACCGGTTGCTAGCCCTGATAATTAGCAAAGCTAGGTAGCATAGATGGCAATCACACCAAATTTCAGACATTTTCTTCGCCTCCCAAAAATGCAAGTCTACAACCCACCTTAGCGAGAATTCTTTTAACGGGCTCAGAATCGAGGTCCATAGTTTCTGTAACAGCACACCACTTCTGAAACTGCTTTCAGTGAAATCACTTCGGTCACAAGTTTACGGCAAGCAAAAACTTCCGCAAAATCGCAGTAATCATAGGTTTCGGTACGGTACGCCGAAAAGGACATCCGGTACAACGCATTCTCTCCTCAATATCTGCTTGCAAAATGGAAACATTTTAAAACTACTACGACTTTAAAACTAGCACAATTCTAAATGCTTTTTTTCTTGGGGTATTAGAACAGATTATGTAAAACGTGTCAAGAAACAAAAGAAAACAACTAAAACCCCAACATAGGCTGACCAAAAAGAATCCATAAAATACACATATATTGAATTACGCTAATAAGGTTCATTAACAAGCATGACATCTTGGTCTGGCGACATGAACTCAAATGCACTCAATCAAAAAAAAACCACAAGAGATGATGATCTGTCAAATCACTTTAACAAGGAAAAAAATACATTGCAAAAAATTTCAGTTTTGCACTTTTTCTCCCATCATCAATTAAATAATACACATAATAAAATAAGACTCCCAGTCTGTGTGAAATCCTGAACAAATATTGAAGCAGAGTCTTTGCTTGTGCTCCAAGGCAACCACAAAAATGTTAATTCCATGATATTTATTCATATAAAAATGTAGTTGACTCGTTATATATTACTTTCTCTAAAGCTCAGCTAGGAAAGTTGGGCTCGATAGTGCAAAACCGCTCACCTATTTTGGCTGTTTGAAATAAATAAATGTAGCATTCATTGCACAGTAGCACAAGTTGTCAAACCTGCCCTATGCACCTGACTTCACCCAAACACATCAAATATGTGCATCAAGTCTTTCTCCGTTTTGCTTTCATTTCTTGCTTTCTTTTCATCTCCTCCTCCTCCAAACGCATATCTTCTTCATCCTCTTTGATACCCAAGCGTAAACTGAAGCAGAGGAAAAAACAAAGATGGATTAAAGTACGCACTGGTGTCTGCATTTCAGCGACCACACAGACACAGTTCGCGTCAGGTTCATTGTCTTGTTTGATTTAAAAAAAAAAAAAATCATGGCATTTTTCTCCTCTTGACTGTTTTCCGATTCATCTCTTCCAATTCTCGACGTTCTTCCTCCTGATCCTCGAACACAGCCAATCGCAGGCTAACAGCACAAGGCGCCAGGCACAACACACAAAAGAAGCACACACATTATGATGCGTGGTGGTGGAAACAGACGCCAAGTATAGCTTGGTTTGTATACGTGTTTTAAGATGAAATGGTCACGTGGTTTGTTTACCTTCGCGCCTCTTCTTTCTGCTGTTCTTTCCAACTGCTCTCCATAAACTTCAATGCATAGTCACTCTCATCTTTGTATCTGATGAAAGACGCACACTCAGTACTTAAAGAACTTGTGTGTTCAGATTAGTCTCGCCATACCATCCATGCACTTCCAGACTTACCTGGTCCGATCATAGCCAAAGATTTGTCGTATATGTTTTGAAATTACATCTTGCTCTTCTCCTTCATCCTCAATGAAGTCATCCATCTCCGGATCATAATCATCTTCATCTTCGTACTTGCGTTTGTAGCTAGATGTTATTGGTGGAAGCACTGGTCCTAAAAACATGCACACAGTGGTTAGTTTAATATTCTCTTTATCAGCAATGTTTTGTAAATTACGATAACTAGGGCATCTGTTCTGACATTTCCTGCTTAAAAAAAAAAAAAAAAAAAAAAGATTTAAAATCAAAATCTTAATTAAAATTAAAAACAGTAAGCACAATGAGCTTGTGGAAATTTAAAGTTGCATTCAAGAGCTGCATGTTTTTAAATGCACTCGGCCATTCAGTCACAGGCAGTTATAATTTCTATATAAAAAATCTAAAAGTAAATCTAAAAGACTAAAAGTAAAATTTTTGCAAACTAGTCTTAGTTTATTAATGCCATTTATTCTTTTAAATCACCGGTTCTCCTCCAATCTCTAAATATGCACAAAAAACACTCCAGAAACACTCATCTCCTCACCAGGTTGCCCAACCAAAATTCTATGGCCCATTGGTCCTATTATTGTTCTTGGGCCTTGGGGAACCAAGGGTCTTGGTGCCATTCCCGATTTTGGCGCATAATTCTTAGATGAAATGGTCTCAGATACAACAGTACACTGGAGTCTTCCAGGACCTGGGCCCATACTGTTCAGTGGTCGTGCAGCCTTATCCATGCCAGGTCTGCTAGGTCCATTTTCAGAGGGTCTCGCACCTTGAGGAATAGGACGTCCCTGCAAGCCACCCCCAGGTCTTGACGGCTGGATGCCTGCTTGCTTTGAAGCACCACTAGGTGTAGCTCGCAAAGGTCCACTGCCACCTGGTCGAGGAGGAGCGCTGCCTCCAGGTCGTGACAAATCTCCCTTTCCAAGCTTTTGAGGTGGTCCCTTGATCGAGTTACCCTGACCAGGTCTGACCTGTCCCGATCTTTTGATCCCTTGCACTTGGCTCGACAATCTAGATAGGTTTGAAGCTGCACCAGGTTGGCTCCCAGAACTACTTGCTTTTTCTTGAGGTAATCCTGCATACCCCTTTTTTGAGGTAAGGTCACTTGAGGTGGTGGGCTTTTGGCCTGACTGTGGCCTGGGCGGTACTTGTTTAACTGAAACTGGGGCACCGCCCTTCATAGTAGCTTTACCACTTAAGGCACGTGAGAAGTTTGAGCTAGGTTTGGATCCATTTCCATGAGATAACTTGGCAGAACTGTGCGCTCGTTCCCTTTGTGTGAGAGACTTTGGCGTTTTGCTAATTCCATTGGGTGGTTTCTCAACAGAGGACTTGTGCGTTTTGCCTTCCCTGTTGTCCCTGTCTGACACATTTTTCTTGTGAGAATGCGAGCAAGATTTGCTATCTTTTAGCCCTGAACTCTTGTGCACTTTACTGTCTTTTCCTTTATCCTGTTTCTTAATTTTACGTTCAAATTCCAATTCCTTAATTTCCTCTGCAGTGCGAAGCCTCTCCTCATTTTTTTTGGTCGGTTTCAACTCAACAGGCTCAAACTGTTTTTTTTCAGCCAGCTTTAAGAGATCTGCAAAGTTCATGCGTGGCAGAGCAGTCTTGGCTGGAGCACTGTTTTTTTTCAGTGTGCCACCAATTTTGCTTGGACCATCCATACGGACCTGCTGTCTTACTGGTACTGGTTCTGGCTCACATTCAGAATCTGAATCGGCATATTCATAATTGTCCTCATCGTACGCATCACTAAAGTTTTGCTGTTCATCAAGCCTTTCCGTCTTTGACAGCTTTTTCTTGGGCTGATCCACGACAGGTATGCCGTTGTAGCCCCTGAAGTTGTCCTTAGTGCGAGAGGCCATTGCACGTGCCTTTCTGTCAGATTTCAATTCCACCCTCTTAGCCAGAAGATCATCTTTCTGCCTTTTTCTCTCCAGTTCTGGAAGTGGGGGAAAAAGTATCAGCAACCCTGAATTTTAAAACAAATCAAATATGTTGTTAAAAAAAAAAAAGTGATTGAAAGCTGTTAATCATACCTTTCTTTTTTTGTTCTGTCTCCTGCTTCTTTAAGAATGCTTGCACTGCTGCTGAATTGACACCTTTCACTTTTGGGTCTTTTTTTGGAGGCCCAGGTTTCAAACTATACCTTTTCTTTAGAAGGGAAAAAACAGACGTGACACACAACTGCAAAGTACACAGATTAAATAAATAAATAAATATATATATATATATATATATATATATATACACCGTGAGCAGCTAACGTTCATTTGTAAAGCTACTAGGTTTGTAAAACCAAAAAAGAATCAGTTAGTCCTAATTAAAGATTACACTACAGATAATAGTCCATTTTCTATAAAATATGAAAATGCGACTACACGAGAGCAGAAATATTCGGCTAGTTAGCATATTGTGAAACATCAGTGGGTAGAGTAACCTACCTGTAGGCTGTTACCGCCCTGGTTTTGTGTAGCGATGTTAAGCACATTGTCGAAATCCATGCTGACAAATGTCGAGTTGGCTGAAAAAAGTTGTTATATTTTGTAAAGGAACTGCCGTGAGGCCGCTAGCTAAAAGCTCGCCTGACCACTATTGAGCAACTAATTAACGCTAGCTAGCTATTTTGTATTAGTAGCTCTCGCCAAATACGTTCAGTATCTTAATCCAAGATCAAACAACATTTCATAGGCGCCAAGTCGTAGGTTGTTCTGAGACACTTTTTGTTCTAATAGACAAAGTTGTCTTTAGCTATAGGGAATCGTTGTGTCATATTTGCCACCTAGAAGGCTAGTCGCTTGCTTGCTAGCTAGCTAAGTTATCTAGCTAGCTAGAGCAATGTGAATCGAGACACAAGTTACAACGAAAAGCGAGCAGCGAATCAGTTAAATTTCTAAGCAAACTTGCTCTTGTCTCTCACCGACTTTCTTGTTGTGTTAATTATTTTTATTTTGTCTTAAATAAGTCTTAATTTAGTCAAAATAGAAATTACAAGTATTAACTACACAGCCAATTACTTTGTCCACATCATGTCTATGGTATGAAGTGTTGATGTCATCCGGTTAGCTATATACGTAATTTCCGGAGTTGTTGGTCACGCTGGAGAACTGTTTTGAAACCCTCTGTGCCAGACAGTCTCTTGCAGAGTAAACAAAAACAGTGCGTTAATCCAGTTTTAAAGCTACATAAAAACACTAATTTGATAGCTAGTTAAAACAATGCAGGCCCATAAGGTCTGATAATGTACAACCAAATGTCCTAAATAAGCTTTATTTAGAAAAGTAAGAATATTAATATTTAATTGAATCTTTGTCTGTTGTTTCAGAATTAACTTCGCGTGGCAGCCTGGCAAACAGTATCTGTTTAAAAAATAATAATATTGTTGGAACGTCATAAAATCCTAAAAGAAAAAACTGTATATAAGCGCATGGCAAAGGTTGTAACACGAGTAAATCCATCCCCTAAGTAGGCGTGAACTCTTGCTCAATCTTGTCCTATTTACAGCAAGTCTTGCGATTTGATTGGACAGATATTTTAACTGTATCCTATCTGTGCTTTCCTATTTTATCCCCACCCACAATTACAGCTGATTCTCTCCTCCCCTTGATGATGAACTGTTCCAAACAAGAGACAAAAACAATCTTCCACACAAAGGAACGTAAATACGGTTGCTGTCGCCTTTAAGGACGATTTCAACGCTTCTGCTCTTCCTGTCTGTTAAAGAGCAGAGCATTAATCCTTATCTAAAAATGGTTTCACCTGTCACTGTGGTAAGTGTGCTATTATTCATGTATTCTGCGGTATGTTGCATTCCTATCGACTTGGGTATGGTAGCATATATCACCATTTGTATAATGTCATCATTTGTATAATGTCTATTCCGAATCATAAAACATTAGTTAGTAGCATCATTTCTAAAAATTTGCATTTTATGTAGATATTAATTAACTTGCACATCATCAAACCGAATAAACAATGGGCACGTGATCATTGTCAGCCTGGCCATGTTTCACATGCTTTTTTAGCGTTACTTCTCAATTCCCGATTAAAGGACGCTATCCTAAGTACTACTTTAACTAGACCAGTTTAGTATAATGAACAACATTAAGCATATTGAACTTTGTCTATGTCCCACTGACCAGTGAATGGCACAGACTACTCTGGGTAATGGAGAAAAGATAAAACTCGCACGATATCCTTAGTGTTTCGGTTATTTCGATTCAAAGGACTTGCACTGAAAGGAAGCTCTCATGTGACAGCCCTTTTTTCCTGTTCTTTCTTTTGCCAACGTTGGCGCTAAGCACGTCAAAAGTGTGCTGTCGGCACTAGCCAATAAACAGCCTCAAGGAATGATATGCGATTAAAGCAAATGGCACGCTTAGGCTGATTGACAAGTGGCATTACTTGCTCTATTCAGTGATAAGTACGCGTATATTACGTAGGATTTATTTAGCATGAAGCACAGGCGGAGATAAATACCCCATGCGCTAGCACACAGCTCGAGCCAGGCGCAGGATTCCATAGCATAGTTGGGGAAACTGCAGATCGAATCCTTCACAGGAGCTCCTAATGTCAAATCTTGTTAAATGATGTTTAGGAACGCTGCGTTAACAAAATGAGAGTATAACAGTGTAATAAAAGAAAACATAGGCTATATTAAGTCATGGTAATAATTTCTGATTCTACAATCGAGAAAGAGGCTGGTCTTAATATGTGCTGTTTCAGACTATCGGTAGTTTACGGTGACCTTTCCCAGACTGCAGGGGTACAATCTGATTAAATATATGCTTGCTAACAATAGCGTTTTTCCAATGGAAAAGCCCAAGTTCAGGACGCCACATCCTCTTGTTAGTCCCAAGAATCAAGCGGCCAAATTCTCAAACTGGTCCCACTGCGCCAGTCATGATGCACTCAAGACAATTTGCCTCCACTTTCATTGTAATATTACATTTGGGTGTCCATAAAAATAAATAGCATATAAACATAGCCTAAAGCAATAAAATCCACACTGTGTCAATTGGTCTGTCTATTTTGAATGCAAATTATGTAAATTAGCATTTATGGGCCATTTAATAGAAAGTAAGACCATGAAAATGGAAAAACAGAACTCCCCCCTTCAGTGTTAATCTTTCAGGCCGCTTGATTTGGTTTATGGCAGAGCTGTGCGGAGGCTTGATTAGTCTTGACAGTTTCCTTAGCTGATATTGCACTCTTGTTTATGAAAGATGCATAAATGATCACCACATTTATTTTCTCAGAGCATGAATGAGGAGAGCCAAAAAGGGTACAATGAACAAAACATTCAGATATGAAACAAACACTAGACAGAGTGTTTTCAGTTGGAGCCTGAGGCCACTCAGTAGGGGAAAAGTGGACCTGAAAAGATAGAATTGCAGACACATGTCTCACTCAGCTGGAATATTTACAATATTCAGTAGGGGAGTTGGACTAAAAGTACCGTTTCATTATGTTTGTTTCAGAGTGGGAATAGGACTATGGTCATAGTGAGTGTTTCTATGTTCTGCTGACTGCTTTAGTGTTTCAGTTTGAGAAAGGAATGATTGGTTGAAGACATGCAGTGCTGCTCATAAGCCTCCCATATCATGAAACAGCGTTTAGTCAGGCTCTCCCTCCATCTGACTGCTCTGTGAATAATGTGGTGTACTTTAGCCTTATCTGCTTTTACTGCCAGGGTAGCAACAAAGCAAAAAGGAATCTTAATTCTCTTTGCTGGCTTCTGTCAGCAACACATTCCCTCTATTTGTATCATAGGATTATGTAATATTATGTATTTGTTCTTAGTTGGAGGGGAGTCATGGTTAGGGGGCCTGCGAGCTTCTGGAATGAAGCTGCTTTGTCATGATGCCTGAATTCCCCGGGGGGTGGGGGGGGGGTTAAGCAGTTTTGCAGTCAGCCTGGTCCCCCCCTCGGCCTTCGTGACACGCTGCTCTGCCTGTGAAGTGCTGGGATTCTGTTGACCTGTTTTTTTAGGTTTTAGGGCACAAAGTGAAATGTCTGCAAGGCAGAGTTTCTTTGCTTTGAGTCAATTCCCCCTCCCTTAACAGTCCGATGCCAGAGAAATCTAGAACACTGAGGACTGGACACCCGGCAACCCCCTCCCCCCAGCTCGCAACAATCCCTTCACAAGAATATTAACTTATTATTATATATATTTTAATATGAACTTATTGTTAAATATTTTAATGGGTTTGACAAGTTTTAAATGTTTATTCATATATTCTTTAAATTTGCTTTTGATTATATTGATATTATTTTTCTAAAAACACTGCTATCATTATGCTATCATTAAGCTGTTTGATTATAAACAAAATACAAGTTTATAAGGTCATAAAACATCATATTTAAATGGAATTATAAACAAGAGTTGGAATGATGTACTGCACTGTATTTTGCAAGCTTCAGGTATACATTATTGTAAAAGGGTGCCTTATTTTCATTACAGTCTTTTAAGGTACTTTCAGATGTTGCTGTTTTACTCTACCTCTAATCCAGGTGTGTTCTGTTGTGGGTGTACAGGTGAAGAGTGAGGGCCCAAAGCTGGTGCCATTCTTCAAATCCACCTGTGTCTACTTTGTGCTGTGGCTACCCACTTCCAGCCCATCGTGGTTCAGTGCCCTCATCAAATGTCTGCCCATCTTCTGTCTGTGGGTCTTCCTACTAGCCCACGGCATCAGCTTTTTAGGAGCCCACTCCAGCGCCCGAAAAATCCTTGCAGGACTCATATTCTCAGCTCTTGGAGATGCATTTCTGATCTGGCAGGAGCAGGGCTACTTCAGTCATGGTGAATTCCTTATACCGAATCTCTTCAGTTTATATAAAGGCATAGTAGACGGTCAATTACTTTGTGTCATTCAACCTATCAGCAACCTGCCTGTAATGCAACAAAATGGACATATTTCAGATCCCTGAGGTCAGCTTCCTCTGCACGTTTCTCTCAGGGCAGTTGTGCAAAGCTTGCTATTAAGCACTTTCTCTAGTGATTCATCCCAAACCGCTGCAGGTGCTGTACTAACATGTGACTCTTCTTATGTCTGCAGGGCTGCTGATGTTCGCCGTCACCCACATCCTGTACTCCTCTGCTTTTGGGATGAAGCCGCTCAACTTGTGGGTGGGCCTGGTCATTGCCACAATATCAGGCCTTTGCTACAGCCTCCTCTACCCGTACCTGTCTGGCCCCTTTACGTACCTGGTGGCCGTCTACATCGCCCTCATCAGCTTCATGGGCTGGAGGGCCATCGCTGGCGTCCAGCTGACCAATGACCTGTGGACCTGGACCAAGCTGTCGGCCTGCCTGGGGTCCGTCCTTTTCATGGTGTCTGACCTCACCATCGCTGTCAACAAGTTCTGCTTCCCTGTGCCGCACTCGCGGGCGATCATCATGGCCACGTACTACGCGGCGCAGATGCTTATCGCCCTTTCGGCCGTCGAATGCCAGGACGCCGACTTGGCCAGGAAGAGAATGTGAGGAGCTGAATGTCCAGGTCACCCCGCCAATCCACACAGGGCTGCAGCTTCACTGGTTTGGGTCCAGTTCAACCTCCCCACCTCCTTCAACCCCCTCAAGGTCACATTGTAGACTGCCCAGGTTGATCACTTCCATTGCTTTATGTCAAATATTGACCATTATGGAGTTTGTGAGATCTGGTCTCTGTTAGAGACATCATGCTGGATTCTTCTTTAAGTCTGAGCACTTCTTGACCTTCTTGACGTCATTTTCATCAATAATTTATATGGTCTTTTCCTTTAAGTTTTATTTAATATGGTACTCCATTATTTCAGTTCTTTCACTTTCCAAGGCAAGTTGTCATTGATGGAAAAATTAAGCAGCCTGATTATTCTGAGCTGTTTGTGTGAAAGTCTACAGACACTGTTTTTAATTCCAGTTACGTTCACTAGAACAAAATCTCAATCACAGTGATTTGCTTGTTTAACTGAAGACAGCCATATTGTCTTTTTAGGCTTCTCTTTCACACTCTCTTGCTGTTGCCATGTCCTCACTGGCCCAAGGATATGAAAGTTGTGACTGTTATTTTGCTGTCAGGGTTAGCTTTAGCTACATACTGGTAGAAAAGAATGGGCAGCATACAGTGTATGTGGAACCTTTTATTTTAGGGAGCTGGTTTCCCCACATGATATTAGACTTATTAGGCATAATCATAGAACATTGTTATGGTTTTTATACAATGCAAGATTCCATGGCCGATTTCTGAATATATCCTTTCAGTATTATAGTTTTTTTTTTGTATTAATCAGACCACCATTTCAGAATGTTTCTTGTAGGGTGTCTGTTTTGTTTGTTAGCCTGGGCTTGCTTACACACACACACACACACACATACACACATATTCTGATGCTGAACAGGATAGTTTTGGTATTACTATAAGCTGACATCTGCATTTGAAGCTGAAGCATGTTATATGAGCATGTTACAGGAACTGAACATGACCATGTTACAGGCACTGAAAGTGGAGTCAAAACAGTGACCCAAATACAAGGTCAGTGTTCCTGTAAACATTAATAAGTTAATTGTTACTTTAGAGAAGCTATTCATGGAATCAGCTCATATTCTCTCTTACCTTGGGTAGTCAGTCTTCATCAACATTATTAGCAGTCAGTTTGAACTTTTTTATATTGCGACAGGGGTGTTACCAGGGATTTTGTGCCCATGAAAAGATGTCACATTGGTCACTACCCCCAAGTAATCTAAACCTGCTGTCAGCCATAGGCCATACAGGACCCACATGTTGTGATGTTATGATTCAGCCCTGTTTTTTTACAGGTGCTGTGCAAAGTTGAAACTAAATTACTCTCTGCAGTTGTTTTATTTTTGCGGACAGGCCACATCCTATTCAAGTGATAACAGAGTTTGCTCAAAGGCACTTATCTCTTTGTTTTATCATTGTATTTTTTTGTCTGCTTTCTGTCTCCCAATCCTTAATTCTGATCTTTACGGACGAGATGGACAATCCAGGAGTGATTCCAACCCAGAAATACTGAACAAACAGATTATTTTATCCTTATTTTATTTATTTACTTGTGTTTGGGTTTTTTTGTTTGATTTTACCTCAGTTTTCCCCTAAATGTAAGTGCCCCCCTGGCCCAGTATCTTCTCCACTATCCCCTCCACTATCCCCTCCACTATCCCCTCCACTATCTCCTCCACTATCTCCTCCACTATCCCCTCCACTATCCCCTCCACTATCCCCTCCACTATCTCCTCCACTATCTCCTCCGCTATCTGTCAGACCTGATGCCTCATATTCCAAAAATACTGAGTTGCAGAGTACCTCAGCATGCATGGAGGATGATGTTAATAACTTGACTTAATGTAGATGCTCAACTCAATAAGCAGGTCTCTTGGAATAGCGAGAAAGTGACCTCTAACCATCCAGTCCTTCTTCTACACATTCAACTGGGACTTGGACAATGAGCCATTATAGCTCATCACTCCTCTGCTTGTATCCTTCAGCAGACAGGATGTCTTGTGTTGTTGAAGTTTATGCCACTGCATTTCCATAAAAAGGATCATCACCTGGTTTTCTGTCGCTGCTAAACAAAGGGAAAACAAACTGGGATCGGAAGGCTGCCAGGCTCTTTATGTGTTCAGCTGGTGTACCTGAGCTGGGAAGTGAAAGGGGGTTTTGAAGAGCCCTGCTCCTGTTAAGGTGAAAGGAGCAGGAGGTTCTTATCAGGACATTCACGTTGTCACTCATTCCTGGGTTAACAGTGTGTGTTTCTAACTCCCCGCTGCACACATACTTTACATGACCATTCATCTCCTGTATGTTCATATTTCAATATGAAATATTTATAATTTTATTCTTAATTTTATTTATTTATTGCACTTTTATCTACAGTAAGTAATTCAACTCAAGAATATATATAGTAATTTTTTTTAGAAAATCTTTTATTTGCCGTTTCAGTTGTGTAGCATGTCATATGCATTAATTCATGCAACAATTAGTTATAAAAGTAACCAGTATGATTTTTTCCCTTTTGTCAGGCTTGGTGTTATAATGAGAGTTCAGATATGCTACAGTTCAATGAAAGCACAGGGAACCTCTCCCATAACAGCTGTACACGCACATCCATATACACCTGCCCTCTCTGTCGGCTCCAGAAAGCGTCGCCTGACTGAGCACAACTGCAACACGTGGGCTGCTTCAGTTTAGCACTGCATGCAGTTTCATAGGCTACAGGTTCCCCTTTAACAGTGTCGTTGTCAGCAAAACATTTGCTTGGTCAGTCTAAATAATTTCAGTCCCAGTGCTGTCATCAAACAGAATGTCTCTTCAAATCCATCATGTGTTTTCCTGCCAAGCTCAGTGTTTTATATCTGAAGACGCGAGCAAGTATTCAGAGATGGTTGTCTAACGTACCGCAAATCAAACTATGAGAATCAACTTTCCTTTATGTACAAAGGCGACTTATTTAAGTCATGTAAAATCTTGAACTTAGTTTGAAAACCTAGGCTTTGTTTTAACGATGTACTTCTTTCTCTTATGGGATTAATAGCAACCTTAGTGCATATGTAGAACTTAGAGCTGTAATGTGTACCTCCACTGTGGCATGTTAAGAATGGGAAAGTGAAGGCTAGTGTGAATGTGAATCTGCAGGGCCCTTCTGGAGCTAATGCTAAGCCTTCTGCTTTCCCTCCATTTGCAGATTCAAACAAACTCGGGTTCCCCTGCAGGCTTTTCTTCTGGGGGCTGGTTAGGCACAGACAGATCACATCTGTCCCATTCAGAATCCCCTTTTGTTTAATGCCTGTCTCCTAGAGGGAACAGGTGCGCTCATAGTTCTATGTGGAAACCCAATCTTCAGAGAGCTGCTCCGAGTGGGAAAGGAGATGCGGAATGACAAATGGAAGATTCCATCTCCATCTGGCCTTTCATTTACAGGAGGCCCCGTTCAAACCCCAGAACTGCTCATCGGTTTACACCTTTGTCAACACTTGTACTGTTTTTTTCCCCCTTTGTGTGCAAAGACAAAGGGTTGTCAAACAAAGCCTAGTGAATGCAGTATTGATGATAGTGTTTGGATATGTCTGTCCTGGGGCCGAGAGAAAATGGAACTGAGCAAAAGACAAAGCAGAAAAGGAGAATGAGAGAAAGAGAGAGCAACGTCCAGCGCACGTCACCAGCATTCCTCCCTGTCCACAGCACATGGAATGTAGAGATGGGTGTGCATTTTCTCCTCTTTACTGTTTTCTATATGCACTTTTGTTACTGCCTTGTGTAATATTATCACTTTTGATGCTCACTGGGTGGTTTTTAAAGAAGCTGTTTGTGTTTTTCGATGTCCCAGTTATAGCTCTTCAAAAGTACTTAACAATTAACATTGATAACTCTTAATCGATGCTGGTAATCCAGAAGTGGTTAAACTGAATTGTAAAACTTGTTCAGTTATAATCTAGCTTGTGGTTATAGCTCACAACACTGTCAGCTTGGCCATCTGGTCCTTATTTTCCTCAAATATCTTAATAAAACGCATCTTAGCATGATCAGATCTGATACATACCAGACTTCACTGGAAACAACCCAAGGATTCTGGAAGGTTGAAAACAAACTTACAGCTCCATGTTACAGTATTGCCTATGTGCATTCATTCATTCCTATACAGTCTGGCTTCAAGGTTCAGCCATTATGTTACTTCCTTTTGCCTTTTCTTGTACCTAGTGCTGTGAGATGTCTTGAATCTCAGTGTTGGTCTTGGTCCACCTTACCTTCCATAGCTTGAATATCTGTGTGTTTGCCAACTAACCACTAACAGAAATTATAACAGTTTGTGTAGATATGGATGCAAAAGTTTATAGAACCTACACTGCAATGTTGGATCTGGCAGTGGTAACAGAATATACTGAACATCGGCTGCGGTTCAGTTCTGTTGTCATCAGGTAAAACACACAGATATGAGGGGAAACTTTATATAATTTGGAGACCAATAACATTGTGAAATTTCTACAACTAGCGTGGGCAATCAATGGGAGTGATGTGAGCTGGCACTGTGAATGCAGTTTTAAAAGAATCGAGTGGTTTTGAGTACACTTGAATAAGGGAAACCATTTCAGAAAATCTTAATATTAATAAGAATTTTGCATTTAATATTGTAAACTTGGAATTGTATTGTGAGTGGATATTGTTAATTTACAAAGTAGTTTCAGTATTTTTGCCTTATTGTCCCAAATGTCCAGTAGGTTTGTTCCTTTCATTATTGCTCTATAGAAAATGACCATATTGCTCATTTCCTGTAGTTAAACTGCTATGAATGTGATTCAATATATAGAATAAATAAATGCAATTACAATGCAACGGAAATGGACTCTATATGTCATTTAGTAACCTTTACATTGGGCTGCTGGTCAGGACAACAGTCCTCTGTGGTAACTGGAAGGTAGATGGACATTATGGACTGGTAGCCAGAGCAGGGGAGCATTTCACAGGGGCTTGTAGCATGTGAGCTGAAAGGCCTTAATCCTTGTTTGTGAAACCATGGGAAAAATGTCAACTCATTACCAAGTATTAAACATTTCACGTGGTTTCACTTCTCATTCACTTTTGTATTGACCACAGAGGCTTCTGTGTCTTTTTGAAGTTTAGTTTAATCTCATCCAGAAAGCGCGGGAAGGACATCATGAATGAAGTCAAACTGGGTCTCTTTTTGTGCATCGAAAGAAGAGCAGGAGGCCTGTGTCTGCCAGGGGGATGTGATTTCCTGTGAAGAGATGGAGCTCTGAAAGACAGCACTGTGGAGTAGAACGCCGCACCAGGTTGGGCTGCTAGTGAGCTGAATCCTGATGAGAGACTCTGTCACTGCCTCACCGCCCAGTTTCAGAGCCTCAATCTGTAACAGTTCCTCAAATGATGCAATGAGCCTGACCTCTTGTGGTAGGAGTGAAGAATTACAGTTTTAACCTGCGTCACTGGAAAGAATTTGTGTAGAAATCTAGCAGTTTGGTGCCAGATCGATAACATGAAGTTTTATTCTCAGTTAAGATTCAGAAGCCTGTTGCAATCTGCTACAGATGTACTTTAGGCCTCTTTTATCCAAGTCTGAACATTTCCCCAGCTTTGTAATTAAGAGTGATGATATCCTCGGAATATTTTGGTAGCTTTCACACTGGGGCTCAAAGTGTTGCTTATCCATCCATCAGTATGGTTATACTGTCCTACACTGTGAGTCTGTTATTAATCTTTATCTTGTGGGTTTTCTTATTCAGCTCTTCTTCACATTCCACATGGAACTGTTAGATGATTAACAAATCCTACTGTCATTCTGTCTGCCTGCAGTGTGGAGTAAAGGTCAAAGCAGAAAGCTGAAACCCTTACCAACCTGTTAGGTTAGGTCTGTTAGATCTCCAAGACAAGTTAGTACTGCACTGGGTAAATCAACACCATGAAAGACACATTACGTTTTAGCACATGATTAAGATTTGATTTATTTTGAATGACCAGAGTAAAACCTGAATATATACAGACCCTATTAAAATTCAAAAAACTATTTATTTATATTTTATCTTGTGGCTCTATTCATCAGATAAATGGATGCTAATTTAACATTGTAACAATGTTTTTACTTCAGCATTTGGAGTATATTTTACTATGTTTCTAAGTCTAAAGGGGATGGACACTCCCATGATAACATTTCCTGCTGTCATACTGTCTGCAGTACCAAATTAGCTTTGGTGACTTCAGCTAAAGCATCTTGCCTGTCTTCTCCTCATAACATTGTGATGTTGATCTACAAGGAAGAAAAATGAATCATTTGTGATTCAGTAATGCTTAAATAATTGATTGAATCACGAGAAATCGTTAAATCTGAGCGTATGTCCCATAAGTGTTTCATGCCTGATACTGTACTACATGTCCTCTCCTGGGCAATAAGATCTAATTAACTGTAGTTGTAATATAATAATCAAAATTCAAAATGTTTCATGCTTAAAAACTTGCTTTGTTTGATAATTACAATTTAAGATGCTTTATAAAGAAACTATTCCAGGGATATGTATGTATCATATGGGGATGTATGTATGTATCATATGGGGATGTATGTATCGTATCATATGGGGATGTATGTGTGTGAGCATCTTCACATGATGAGTTTGTCTTTTCTAGAGTCCTGAATCAGCCGCTCCAGCAGTCTGTTATCATCCTTATCTGTAGCAAGAAGGAAATTAAAATTAAGATCAAAGCACTGAGGGAAGGCTCATTGTTTGGGCTGCTGTGAAGTCAAACACAATTTCCCAATAACAAAGGAAATTTGAGAAAGACATACGCCAGTATCGGCCACGCCGCGGTACACCCGCGGTCCACCCACGGTACACTCGCGGTCCACCCACGGTCCAGCCCACACGGGCTTGCAGGGCGTGACATCGTACGTACCGAACACGAGCAGGTTGCATACGCACTCGGCGTTGCCCAGCTCGTTCGCCGCACGCAGCGTGTAGGTGCCCCCGTCCTCGGGCGTGCAGGTGGGGATGGTGAGGGTGCACACCCCGCTGGTGCTGCTCTGCCAGCAGCGAGGGTTGCCCGCCAAGCTGGCGCCGTCCTTGTACCAGGACACCCGCGGCGCAGGATGGCCCAGGAAGGAGCAGCTCATGGTGCAGTCGTTGCCACAGCGCACGGCGTGGTTCTTCAGGGGCAGAACGATGGCCGGCTTGATCTCACGCCGCACAGGCGGGAACTGCTTCATATGCAAGGTGAAGCTTTCTGGAAAGGGAGGTTTACGTTATATGTGAGGGAAAGGAGCCAGGAATCCAGAGAGTAGCAAGACATTAAAGGAAGCTCCTATATAATGATATATACGATACCACAATACCTCCTATACGATACCACAATTATTTATTATATTCTGTTTCAATGTTGGGTCAAAACTTCTGTTCCTTGTCTTACCACGCTCCTTTTCAATAGTGAAAGGCTCCTTTGAGTCCAGGGGGTCACTGTCTCCAATGAGATTGCGAGCAATGACCCGGAAGTAGTACTTGCGTCCTGGGAACAGGCCTATGACAGTGTACTTGCTGCTAAAAATGCGCTCGGAGGCCGTGAACCAGGTCGGTGTGCTCATGTCTCGTTTGAGAATGATATAATGTGTGTCGTCATGGTCAGCCAGGTCAGGGGTGTGGACCCACAGCAGAGTCACAGTGCCTTGGACCTCCTCAACCAGACGCAGGTTTGCTGGAGGACGAGGAACATCTGGACAGCCACAACAAGAACTAAACCCAGAGCCAAGTGAACTGTGCAAATGTTTATATGCAACACCACAAAAAGCTTAGATGATGTTCTGTACTACAAATGTAGGTTAAAAATGTGCATACTGTAGTAAAGTGAGAACAGCATGGTTACTGACGCATGAGAAATTCATCATGCATTTACCAGTGACACGGACGCTGATGTCATAGTGGACCTCCCCATAGTCATTGCGGAGGTTGATGCGATAAACTCCAGAATCAGATCGTTGGCAAGAGCTAATCAAGAACTGAGAATAGTTCTTCCCCTTGGTGATGACTTCTTGACCTCTAGTTGGAATGGTATCCTTCAACCAGATCACCTCTGGAGCAGGAAAGCCCTGGAAATAATGGAGAGAGCTCAAGAACTTTGTGCTGTCTCTCATAACTATCCCTGTTTAGTAGAGTTTCAGTGATTGTTTGAAATAATGGATCAATATTGAGAATATAATATTATCTACATTAATAAACACACTCACACATTAGTTTTAATTGATCTGTATTGCTCAATACCAAACTGAAAAGAAGCACTTACAGTGAAGGAGACAGGAATACAGAGTGTACACCCAGCGCGCACCACCATCTGACTCTTCACTTTGCCCTGAAGATCAAACCTAGGGATTTCTGTACAGTGTTACGTAACACAAATAAAAGCTAGTAAGCCTGAGTTATTCACACTCTTTTTTTTACTCCAGACTGTAACTCTATATGTTCATTTTCACACTGAATAGATCACCTGGAGGGTGCATAGCTAGAACTCCTTCCTCCAGTTGTATTGGTTCTCCAATTCCCCCCTCATTAACAGCCCTGATACGGAAGAAATACTTCATCCTCTCTTGCAGGCCGCCCACACTGTAGGAAGTGCCAGTGATGGGAATCTTAGTGCACTTGGTCCATTCTTTTGCATCTTCAGGACGCACCTCTAGGATGTAGCCAGAGGGCTCATCCCCTAGCTTGGGTGCACACCATGCCAGTGAGATGGAGGTGTTGGAGGAATCTGTTACATGAAAATTGCAGACCATACCAGGTGCTCCTGAGAGAGAGAGAGAGAGAGAGAGAGAGAGAGAGAGAGAGAGAGAGAGAGAGAGAGAGAGAGAGAGAGAGAGA